>JARQZK010000787.1:302500-362500 GCA_030704885.1 Cynegetis impunctata | reverse complement strand
CTATATTGAACCCGCTTTCACAAAAACTAATATACAAATTCAAAAATAGGGAATTTGGGAATATAACATAAAATATATATTCGGATCACACTCCAATCCTTCTGACATCCTTTCGTACTTTTGTACGTTTCTTCGATTTCAATTAATTAAACAAAATTGGTTCAATTTGCCAAAATTGAACCACCATTATCCAGATTAGAGCCACCATGATTGAGAATAAAATTTGCTAATAATTCCAAAAAACTTACTTTCGTTATCGTTGAAATAGTAGAGAAATTTTCAGTATTTTCAGTATGATGGAAAGCTTTTCCGTCTTCATCTTCTCCAATCGTTATACGACCATTACTGAACATAGGCCTACTCCATCTTTTTTCAAATCACATATATTGCCCGCCGATCTCCACTTTAAGTTGCTATCGCTTCTATAATGTCAGAGATTTTGGTGTTCTCTCTGTAAAACATACATATTTTCCAATATAATTACAACGTGCAATTTTCATCTTTAAAATGCTACTACTGGACAAATGAAAAACAAAAATTTCAATTCCCACCTGGAGGAAGAAAAAATATATATACTGGAGAGGACTGTATTTTTTATTTCTCAAAAATTCCAAATTGAAGTAACCCAGAAGAAAATATATATACTGGAGAGGACTATGTTTGCTATTTCTCAAAAGCTTTATTTAGATGAAAATTGAATTAATTAGATATAAAAAGGGGCCCTCTGCATTTATCGAAGTTCATATGCCGTATGTTTTCAAATGAAAACTCCAAGTTCAAAGTTGTTTGATTAGAATATCAGTTCAGTAAGGATTTTCAGTAGTAAGATAACAACATTTTTGACTTTTAATAATTTCTTTTGTATTTACAGCTTTAGACGAATGGATTATCGAAATATTATCACATAGATCATATAAATAATAAAAGTCGATGACCTCATACCTCTACTGTGGAAACAACCAATATTTTTGCTACTTTGGATAGGTGGTCAACTTGCTTGGATAAAACAATGCAAATTGGAAATAATTCAAGCAATAATCTTATTCACTGACTGATGTGTTATTAACTATATTACTATATTACTATATATATATATATATATATATATATATATATATATATATATATATATATATATATATATATATATTAGTTTAACACTAATATGGAATCCTAGGTTGTTAGATTATTAGCTTAATTTTAGTTGCTTGCATTGGATTTGTTATAAATTAACTGAGTGCCTCAAATTATTGAAGTGATTAATCACTGCGGAAAACTCAGTTATTGAAACTTTGTTCAAATTCACGAATTCACAATAACTATGAATTAAAATTACTCCCAAAACATTCTTAAAAATAAAATCAACCAGCAGGTTATACTTATACAGAACTTTCCGTTGAACAATTCCAACTATATAAAATTTTGCAGATTAATCCTTGAATTTTGTATGATACCAGTTTTGTATCCCCCCAGCAAAGATATCGAATTATTGGCCAATAAAGTTCCATTGAGCGTTATCGAAAATTCGTTGGATGTTGGCACACGTTATGCATTTTAAATTTCTTCAGATAGAATTCATTCCGAATACAAAATAAATGTACCACCATTGAATTACAGAGTATTGATGTGTAATGCGATCCTAAGAATTATTTCCACTGCACTGCGCCTTTAAAAACTATTTTCGCTATACCCCATGCCAAATATTCATTTCAGTTTTGAGGCATTGTTGTCAAAATAAAATAAAATAGAATTAATATTAATATCTTCCTATTGCCTATTTCTCTTCTATTTCTATATTATATTTAAAACTTTTTTATTATCCATTTTTCAGAAAATTTTATTCTAATTCTATATGATAATTGGTACATTACGGGAAACTTGGATTTGAGATGTCAAACTTCTAAATTTCTGAACGGCGTACCGGAGCGAACAAGAAATAGGAATATTGATCAAGGGTACACCACTCTTATTTTCGACATTATTGAAAAAGTTGTTAAAATTTGAAAACAATATTTAGATTTGAAATCACAGCCACCTACTCAACAAAGCAAAAAAAAATCAATTTCTTATAGTTTTAGCCTCATAAAGAGTACTAATATCTCATATACACCTTGGGGCCTCTCTCATATTACTATAGTAATATTTGAATGTGAAATGTCCAATTTATCATTTGAATTAGTATACCGATGTTCTTTGAAAATGATTCGAATTTTGACTATTTTTTTGGTGCAAATTTGATATTTCACTTTGTATGTATGCCCATAATAATTATGAGTATCATTTAATTACAAGAAATGTTTGATATAAATTAACTGATGGTAAACATATAAATGATACTAATCTGTAAGTTAACGACCACTTCAATCATAATGTTGAGTTTTCTTTGTTTTGTTGCGTAGGTGTGTGTGATTTCAAACCTGAACATTGTTTTGAAATTTAAACAAGTTTTTTAAATAAAAAAATTTTATAATCTGGAAAATTTGAGTAGTTCAGACCTAATCAAAACTTTTATTCTTTGGTTCTCTCCTGTACATTCAGAATTTTTACATCTCAAATCTAAGTTTATCACAATCCATCAATTTTGATCAAAAGTAAAATTTTCTGTTAAATGGATAATAAAAAAGTTTCCCATATAATACAACCTTTTTAAACAGATCTTAGAACTGGTCAGTTTATGATGTGGTCAACCATTTCATAAAATGGTTGTATTTCATCAAATGGAAAAAAATATCTGAACATCATGATATGGTCTGGCCCGATCAATGATTTATTTGCGTTCAACAATATGAACAGTCAATGAATGGTTACTTCATGATATGATCAAAAGTTAGTGATCCTATCGTGAAATAGTTCAATTATCCACCGTTAAAGGCGTTGATGTCGTTTTGTTTTTGTGATGCATCATGCCGACATACATTTATTCTGATGGAATTACTAGTAATTATTTGCCAATTAAAGATAATATGAAGAGTAACGTCGAAGAAAATAAGTATTCAATTTTAAAAAAGTAACTCAATAATCGAGGATATCAAAATATGACGTAATAGCAATTGCGGGTGAAGAGATTTCAATTTTAGAAAAAACGATCCCATTATTCGTGTAGTTTCCACAGAAAAATATTACGAAATTCTATCGCAAATCCACAAAACCGATGGACATAGTGGCGGACAGAAAATGATTCAGAACATTAAAAATATGCTTCACATTCCAAAAAAATTGAAATAATTATGGACCTATGCTCCGTGTGTATAAGTAGGTTTTTCATTCACAAAAAATATGTATAAGTTCCTTCTGTATTTGAAATTTTCATTAAATCTCTCATCTGAGGGGACCCTAAAATAATGATATGGCCATCGTGGATCATCAACGTTGACCTTTGAACGATATGATCAGTTTCAGCTGGCCATTTCATGAAGTGACTAATTCCTAAATTTGGCCACCATATATAAATATATATATATATATATATATATATATATATATATATATATATATATATATATATATATATATATATATATATATATATATATAGAGCTAGGAGAAAACTCGTTGGGTACGCAGCATGCAGGAAGTATACTCTTATAACACTTTTTCCAATATTTCGACAATGTTTATTGTCATCATCAGGGAATGCTACAATATTATTACAAAGTGAACTAGGACAGATAGTGGAAAAAACAACAATTAACTTACAGTGTCCATGAGATTGTATGCAAAGATCTTGAAACAATTTTAATCATGACGTTAACAACAAAAGTGCACATGTTCAGAACAAATTCAGTGAGAGTAACTTATAAATGCCATCATCACCAAATTTGAACAATTGAAGGCAGAAACAAAACAGTCACATTAAAATTCAAATTATTGTAAAATTATTTTTAAACACTACATCATACCGGTATTCACATCGTCGGCATGGAAAGTGAAATGAAATTTAAAAAATATGTAACTAAAAAGTGAGGCTAAAGTGAGAATATAGAAAAAGTGAACCACGCTGAGGACCGAATTATCTTACTCTTAGAGCATTGAGAGCACAGAAAAGATATCATATCGCTAGTATGTCATCTCCCACTAAAAAGGAAAAAAACTCCGAAAGTTGAAATTATTAAATTAAACAAAACGAAAGATACAAATGAAAAATATTATGATGAAAAACATTATTCAAAATTTAGGAAAACATAAAGAGAGGCTAATTATAAAAAGGATCAAAACTGTCTATAAGTCTTGAGACACCAAGAAACTGGAAAAGTGAAACATAAAATTAAGATTTAAATTGAATCAATCAATAGAAAAGGAGTTTGAAACTCAAGCTGTAAGGATATTGATCCAAGTGCAATGAGAATGAATATATTTCACTTAAATGCTTAATATCAGTCTTTTTGTTAACACACGAGCGACTGCGAAATGAAGGCCATTTCCAGAAAAAGTCTCTTATATTTATTAGATTCTTTAGCTAAGATTTTAGCAGCATTGAAATTGATACGTTTGCGTTATTATAAATTAGCATGAAAATGTAATTTTATTCTAATTTAGGCTGGAATCCGTTTTTCCACATTCTCTAGAGATATTTCATCAATTGATAACTTCCAATTGATTTCCATCCCAGTGAAATAACGACTAAAACAACAAAATATTAATTGAATATGCCTTTATTATAGTCAATTTTCCATTCTTTTTTTTATAAGAACCTAATCCGGTAACTTATGAACATTCAAAAAAACTGTCACATCGTTTCAGCCATTTTCAAGTAACAACAAGCACTACTTTATTTTAAAGATAAAATAACGTCAAGTTTTTCCTAAATTTGAAAAACTTCCCAAAAGCTTCTCCAATTTTGCTTTCAATGACAGCGTAACTAAAACTATTGCAAACATTGAAAAACAATTAATGGCCAGATCGGTCAAGCCGTTCTCAAGTGAACGAGTTACGATTTGCAGTATAGAAAATGCTGAAAGGACGTAAAAACTTAAAACAGAATTTTTTTAAATTTTATTCCTGCTTGAGATTCATCTTATAATTTAACTAGGCTTGAAGACGGTCTTGAAAATATCATCACAGTATCATAAATTAGACTCTATGTGAAAACGTAGCGTAAAACCAAGCTATTCAAAGTCTTGAAGCCATTATCTCTTGGAATAAGAAGGGGGATATCACACAGGTGATGGTGCGGATAATACTAGACGATAAGAATGCAGTAGGAAGTAAGATAGATGGAAGACGTGACCTGGAGGACCCTATGGCATATCCTCACCGTTTTTAAGACAGGTCGATAATTGTTCCAATCCACCACCCGTAAAGTATGCTATCGGCATTGAGATTTAGCAAGAGGTAACAAAAACTATATGACAAACATCATATATCAATAGACTTTCTTCATTTGATTGAATTTACAATAACGTAAAAAAATTTTAGGTTCTCGAAATAAATTGTGCTTTATTTTTCGAGTATTGAACATAATATCGACAAATAAATAATTAAGTACCATTTTAATATTAAAAATATTGAGCTACAATATAAATTAATAGAGTAACAATGAAACCATCTGTATGAATTGGGTTTTTGGAGTGGTATATAAAGGATAAACTCAATGAAAAATTAATATAATTCTTATTTTGAAGTTTTTTCTATTTGAGAAATAAACCAACAAGCCTTTATTTGCCTATTGTGTCAGATTGCATTAAGAGTATCCAAAAATCCCTGAGAATTATAATTCATTTTGACATCATCTACAAGGAGAGATAAATATATATAAATATAGTAAGGAAAGGCATTTCGCGAAGACTCAAGTCCAAAACTACAAAGGCGTTAGATCTATTACTCGTCCCCTCAAAAAGGCATAAAACAATTCAAAGATATTGGAACCTATTACACTGCGCATTCAGATACATCCAGAAATATGCTCCACGCATCTCAACTTCCCCTACGATAGGTGGAAAGTTCGGTATAGGTCATAATAAGACTAATAAAGTGCATTCAGAGGAAATCAACAAAACTGATATTGGTTCTTTCTTATCCACTTTGTTACACATAGCAGCAAGAGTATAAATAATGTAAATTAAATAATCAATAAAATATATTATTATTACAAAATACTTTAAAAAGCACTATGAGTCAATAAAATTAGATGAGTGACACGTATACAATAGTTTATTATACTGTATTGTTACTTTATCAGGAATTGATAGGTTCATATATATATATTCGATTGACCGATTTTCATTTCTAGTGTTCCCTTTTATTATTTTATATCTACACGCAAAATTACAGGAGATATTTATCTGGGACTTTGAAATATTTGGAATCATTGTTAGACTATTGGGAACAACAAAAATATATAGAATCGCTTGGAAAGCATGGAATACTTAATTATGGTCTATTGTTGTTTCTCTTGAGAAATGTCGAAGTTTTTCTTTATAATGAAATAATGGTATTACATTTTCACTTAATGCTATAAATGAAATTATATAAATAGGTACCTAATTAGGTAACTATCATGTCAGTTGCTGAATGAATGTGGATATATATTTTGGATTTGATTACAGAAATATGAAATGAATAATACCAATGCTTGTGGAAATCTGAAGAAAATAATTTGTATGAAAATGATTAAAGTTTAGTACCTAAATTAATTGGCTATTGAATTTTTACTGCCTTAGCTGGCATGAAACATCATAATTTAATGCTTCTTCATTGTCTATTTTTTCTTATATAGAGAGTGATTGATTTCAATAGAAGTTATTTACCTTGATTGATACTATACAAGAAGTTATAAATTTCCTATTTTTATTTCTATGTGAACGAAGTACCGATGGTATAGTCGAATGCTTTTCGAAGATCAATAAATATATATTTTGAAGATCAATAGATATCGAAACTCAATTTTATATTATTCTAACTGATTTGTCATGGATGAAAAAAAAACAATCTCTACTGAAGAAGAGAATAAAATAAATATCTCAGTAGGTATACAAAAAAATTCTTTGGAAATTTTTATTATACTTCGTAACCCCATAGTCGAAGTACCTACTACTTCGATCATCGTTTACTTCAAATTAAATGCTATGAAAGTTATAAATCCAGGACACTTACAATGATACTATTGTAATTCAGAGTTCCATTTCATTATCGTCTGTGAATTATAATCGTTGTCATTAAATTAATAAAATTTTGTTTATATATATATATATATATATATATATATATATATATATATATATATATATATATATATATATATATATATATATATATATATATATATATATATATATATATATATATATATATATATATATATATATATATATATATATATATATATATATATATATATATATATATATATATATATATATATATATATATATATATATATATATATATATATACATATATATATATATATATATATATATATATATATATATATACTAGGTACTTTGAGTCGTTTATTGCAATATACTATGAAAACTCTTTCCGAAATTAAAAAAAAAAATTTTTTCTAAAATTTGCCTTTATTCATAAATTACCTACTATACAAAAATATGTGGAATATGAAGTAATAGTTTAAAATATTGATGCTCACAGAAATTCTGGAAAATTTACACATTGAGGTAGTCGAAATAATTATATGAAGCGGTATAAAATTGCACAATTCGGATTACGCATATGAATACAGTCACAGAAGATACTTTGTGTGTTCGAAAAAAAAGGTTAATTGAAATAATACTTATATCACATGAAGTGAACAAGGAAAATTATCAAACAATCTTCCAAGGAAGCTGGATATATGTATTCCGCGACAGGTAATCTTCATTCGCAGTGAATAAAAGAAAATGTCAAGTCACTCCGACTCAAGGACTGCATATAGCTGTTTGGATCTTATTACATGTGTTCAGTGCAGCTTATTTGACTCGGAGTGAGTTAACATATTTAGAATTGTTCCGCAATACAAATGGCGGACGATCTATTATATGGATAACAACCCATAGCGCCCTCCGTCAAAGATATTGAGAACCAACAGTTCACTTTTTAAACCGAAAATACAGATTCCGTCGAGAGCACAAATACTTCTTGACATGAATATGTATGTCCCATTACAGCGGGACATGTGGTTCCAGAGCATATTAAATTAGTGCTTTCAAAAACTCCTGACATACTCAAGAGAACGCCACCCCGCTAATAATTGTTGCGATATTCGCAACAAGAAACTGAAACTAAAAGCAGAATAGAAACAGCCAGAACTGCCTTTCTCAAAATGAGAGACCTCTTCTGCAATCGCGACCTAAAGCTGGCACTAAGGACTAGATTGGCGAGATGCTACATATTTCCCATATTAATGTATGGCATGGAAGCATGGACATTAAATCAAAAACTCACCAACAAACTCCAGGCTTTTGAAATGTGGATGTATAGGAGAATCCTCAAAATATCTTTGATTGACAAAATTACAAATATGGAGGTGTTAAGAAGGATGGGAAAAGATCTGGAAGTCATCCATACCATCAAATCTAGGAAACTGGAGTATTTAGGACACACTATGCGAGGTGAAAAATATAAGATACGGCAGCTGATAATGCAAGGAAAAATCGCAGGCAGTAGAAGTGTGGGTAGACGCAGAATTTCCTGGCTAAAAAACCTTCGAGATTGGTTTAGATGCACATCAAATGAACTGTTCAGAACTGCAGTATCGATAGTCAAAATTGCGATGTTGATTGCTAACCTCCAAGTAGGAAAAGGCACATAAAGAAGAAGAAGATATTCGCAATATTTAACAATCAATTTATGTATAGTATACTAGATGATCATAGTCAATTTTATATACCTTTTTTATGTACGGAGGGAAAAAATGCATTTACGCACGTTGTGCGGGGCTCACAAAGTAACAGAATACCCGATAAAAATAACCCTCGGAGTGCTCACCTTGGGGGGATTTAGTTGTTCGCACTTCCCAATCCTGTGAACACATCAAATATCTTCACTGAGAAGGAACCAGGCAGATATACCCATAACTTCTTCTCCGCGAAAAAAAAATCCTCTCTCTGTTGTCTCATTCTGTCTTGTTTTTCCTTCTTTTCCATCACATCCACAACATACCCATACCCTATCTGCCACTTTTTCCTGCTAGTTAACATTTCTATTATTAAATTGTCAGCATTCATTGGCCTTCCAAACTCTTTTATATACCTATCACATAAAGTGATCAAGTTAAATTCTTCTTTAACAATCTTGCGAGGGAGCTGGTTATAAGTATTTCACGACGAGAAAGCAGCAGTCACAATGCAACAGTCAATTAGAGAAAAAACACTAATCAAGAGTGCTCTGGAATCCCATACGCAACTGTGGAGTAGAGTAGACATATTCGTGTCAGGAAGTATTTGTTCTCTCGATGTAATTCTGCATTTTCGGTCTAATCAGTGAATTGTTGGTTCCCCATATATTTGGTGGAGGGCGCTATGGATTATTATCCATGTAGTAGTTCGGCCGCGATTTGTAAGATTTGTAAGGTTTAATAAGATCGAAACAACTGTATGCAGATCTTAAGGGTACGAACAGAACGAGTAAGTCGAGGTGGAGGTGTAGCTCGCGGTCGATGTCGACATCTATGTAAAACAAACATATTGAGTTGAATGGGAGCGAACATAACGAGTAAGTCGCGGTAGAGGTTTAGCGCGATGCCACCAAGGAGGTTTACAGCGATGCTTTTGAGAATCAAATCAGTTTGTTTCACATGGATGCTTACCGCGCGGTCTACAAGGATGCTTCGCTGTGATTGGTGGGTTCAAGGCAGTGTTGTCATCACCCTCAGCAGCTCGCATAGAAGACGTGTGGCGTCTGACATTTCGTATGCTACATTACTCCTGTTGCCAGCTTTTTTCTCCTTCGGCTATTAAGTTTATTTTTTGATAATTTGTGCTAGATATGAAGAAAGATCTCATAGCAATTGAGCAGATCACTCATTTTGTAATTATAGGAGCTTTTATTGGTTCTTCTTTTCATTCGAAGGCTACAAGTGGGAAAAAGACAGACTTGTCAGTAGTCTAGTCAACAAGTGCTCTTTTGTTCCACTTTTTTCAGCAGTTTCGGAAAAATATGAGTAAGGTGTCATTCGATTCGGAATAGTATGTAGATATGTTCTGATTCCGCTCGCGAAAATTGTAAAAGTTATAAACTATTTACTGAAAGAACAAGAAAGGGGCTCGGTTTTCTGCGAATAACTCAAAAACTAATTGAGATTTTTGATATCTAAAAGAAGATTCGAAATGAAGAGAAAATAATAATTCAAGCAGCTGTAGCAAACAAAATGTCCCTATATCTAGCGACAAAGTCGCTAAATAGGCAACACTGGCTCGACTAAGCATCGCTGGTAACCTCCTCGTTATGTGCGGTCGACATCGACCGAGACTTAACTAGTGGCATCCATCGCGAGCTACACCTCCACCTCGACTTACTCGTTCTATTTGTACCCTAAGTCGGGATGACTTGACATTTTCTTTAATTCTCTGTTGCATTGTGAATGCAAACTTTGCGTCGCTGAATACATATAACCAGCTCCCTTGCATGATTGTTTGATAATTTTGAATAATTTGAGAATCTTCTTTGTTCACTTCATGTGATATGAAAAGTTAAGTGAGATATATACTGAAATGAAACTCAACTTTGGATGTAATTTTGAAAACGACAATGATAGTACTCACCTTTTATTTTACTGGTATTTGAAACTCGAAAATAGACCATAGAAAAAACATTTCACTAAAACCTTGTATTTCATATCAACGAAATGAATGATTAGTCGCAAAATAATTTCATTTTCCTGAAGCCGCTGGCATAAGAGGAAACCGAGTATATTCGAAGAAATAATTCAATAAAGGAACCTTTCGCCATTGAATTACCACCAATGAACATAGTCAGTTGGAGAAGATGAGGTCTCGAGGGACTGGTGTATTTCGTATCGTCCGAGAATCGATGTGTGGGCTGGAAAAATAACTTCGTACAGAGCTGTCGGATATGACGAAATACATTAGTTGCGTTTTGGAATTTTACCCTTCGATGTCAGATCATTTCAGTACAATTTCATTAAAACCAATTAATTGGGCCGATACTTGGTGGAAATCTATAACAATAATGTTATTATTTAGTTTTTGATTTCCACTTTATTTCTCAGCAAATATTTGGCATTTTCAATGAGTGTTTGAAAAATAATGTTTTTCCAAAATATAACAAGTTAAAAACAAGTAACAGATATGTATCTGCAAGAACTGGTTGTAAGGCAGGCATGAAGAAATGGTTGATGCTAGAGAAGACCAATACAGGAAAAAAGATATCTACAAAGTATACCTCAAATGATTTAGTGCATACAAATTATCTCAAAGAAAGAGAAAAATAACTTCTTCAATAAATAGCAAATCAAATTTCAATACTAGCGAATAAAAGTTTTTTTCACATAATATCAATCATGAGATTGGAAACTGAAGTACTATTCGAAAAATTTCAAAAAAATGTGATAGAGTTTTTAGGCAAGAGGAATTAGTCATTTAAACAATTGAAGATAAAATTAAATCCGACGACCTTATATTCACTAAAGCTGATGAAGGTAACATTGTAGTTGCCATGTGTCAATTGGAATATAAAAATAAGACAAATTAATTTTTAGAAAAAGATCCATACAAAATACTCACCTAAGATCCAAATGTAACTCTTGAGTTCTTGTTCTGTTTGTCCTATATATGTCTTATCACAACTACTGTATACAGGACAAACAGAACAACAACTTAAAAAAAAGAGTTACACAACACAAGAATGATGCAAGATTACACCCTGAAAAATGTGCATTAGCCAAACACATTAGAACAATGGGACACATTGTAGATTTTGATAACATTCAAATTTTAGACAAGCAAAAAAAATGAAAGAATAGGAAGTTTTTGGAGATGTGTTGTATCAACAATTACAGTTCTACTACCATTAATGAACAGAGAGATATCAGACAACTGAGTAACATCTATTGTAACATACTTGAATGTGAAAATAAGAATAAGTAGTCATGAGTGAGAAGGTTGTTGTTCTATGACTACTTAATGTGTTGCTTGAGATCATAAAAATTGTTCAGTTCAGTTGTTCTGTGATAAGTTCTCAATCTATATGTCCCTATATTGTTTTCGTTTCGTGAGATAGATTCTTTCAAGTTTTTTATATTGGTTAGTTTACTGGCGGATCACTAGCTGTAAGTGGTTGGAAATCTTGAATTGTACTTTGTTACATAGTTTTTGTTTTTGATTTAGACCCTGAAGAAGACAGCAATGACTCTCAAAATATATTGGTATAGCTAAAAAGATTATACCTTTGATGCCCTTGTTGATTCTTTCTTACGTCAGGACGGACGAGTGGTAGAAAGCGGACATGCGCCTTACCAATGTAGCAGTAGGGAATTACTGCGCACGGGAGAACAGTCGAGGAGTCGTCGAGTATGCTTGTACGTATGAAAAAGTTGTTAACGTATGGAGCAATAAACGGAATTGGTCTAAATAGTTATTCTTATTTGTGTGTATCAACCCCAATATTTAACATTTGACCCTGTATTTATATATATATATATATATATATATATATATATATATATATATATATATATATATATATATATATATATATATATATATATATATATATATATATGCTACTGAGATAGCAATATTGAATGAACTTTCACGAAATACTTTGAAAGATTTTAAAAAACGTGAGAGCAGCAGAGCTCTTTCACTAAGGTCATATTTTTCAGCTCGGAGAGCATCGCGTCGAGGTGCAATTCGAACGGAATGAATTTTTTTTTAAATACGCTTCAATAGCATACCGAAAGAAAAAATTGTGAATTATTTATTAAAAAAAATTAAAAGCATCGCGTACTTAGGGAGCACGCTTCAATGTCAAACCGTAACAAAAAATTAGAAAATAATTTATTTCATTAAAAAAAAATGGCTGAGTGCATCGCGTACTGAGCGAAGTAGGTCAAGATGCGATTCGAACGGAATGGTCTCCACGAAGTGCATCGCGGTTGGGGTTACCCCACAAAGGTTAGTATTTCGACATGAATTCAATCTACTTACCAAATTTCAACCCTTCAACTCAATTTGCAGAAGCTGGAGATTTTCAAAAATTTCAAATAAAAACATTGAATATCTACGTAAAAAAAAAGCGGCGGTTGAAGAAATTAACCCAAATTTTGGTAGTTTCGTTCTTCCTTGCAATTATTCCCAGATACCAACGGATAAAAAATCCATTGCCCCACTTGACTCTTGACTTGAGATATTCTGTAAGGGAATGCAGTATGGCAAGTCAAAATGATTAGAAATGCTAAACACGATGGCGGTGATCTATCACACTTACTACTCTAGTAATTTTCCGATGTGTTCTCGTTAGTTCAACGAACCGTTATCAAAGAAAATCCATCCAAAATCAGATCATAACGTATATATCCGAATTATGATAGATCTGAGATTCCGATCTATAATGAGATTGCAAGTACCTCGTCTACGCTTCCGATGCGTTTCACTTCTCTATACAATATGTGGAAGCATTAACAGCCGCAAACATGTGTATGCACCGTCGCATAAAACACTGCAAATGGGATCATAAAGTCCGCTTTCCACTAATTGCTAATGCGATCATGGCGCGAACAATGGTTTGGAGATTTATACGCAAGTTGGATGATATGGGCACGTAGAAAATATGGTGGCAGTGGGGTTCAGATATTTTATGTTTGTCCAATTTGAAGGGTTGTCTTTTTGTAGAACTCTCTGGTCAGAATTTTAAACATTCATGTTCATAGAGTAAAATGGATTTGCAATAGTTGGATACCTGAGAAGCTTTGCTGAGGATATGCAATATTCAAATTGATGATTTCAAATATAATCAAATTTTGATAGTAACTCTCTGCCTCGAAAACTATCCTAGATACCAAATCTCAGCTCATACCTATATATTTGAATATATTTATATATATATATATATATATATATATATATTATATATATATATATATATATATATATATATATATATATATATATATATATATATATATATATATAATATATATATATATATATTATATATATATATATATATATATATATATATATATATATATATATGGGGTGCATGTGGGTACATGTGGGGTTGTTTGTTTAAAATCTATGCAAACTTTAAAGATTTAAAGATTCTTTTCTATATATATATATATATATATATATATATATATATATATATATATATATATTATATATATATATATATATATAGTATATATATATATATATATTATATATATATATATATATATATATATATATATATATATATATATATATATATATATATATATAAGGTTATATTGGGCACTCGGCAAAAGAGAGTGCCCAATATAACCTTTTATAAGTTAGAAGTTACGGCAATACTCCTTGTATTAAATACATATATATATATATAATATATATATATATATATATATATATATATATTATATATATATATATATATATTTATATACATATATATATATATATATACTATATATATATATATATATATATATATATATATATATATATACATATATATATATATATATATATATATATATATATATATTTCTTTTTCCTGGTACATATTGGCATCTTCAGCAGCTTCCATCGAACCAAATGAGCTAAAATTTGGTATTTGGGATTGCTTTCAAGGAGGAAGAAAGTTAGTTTCAAAATTTGGGTGAATTTCTCCCACTGCCGCCATTAATATGTAGATGATTCCATTTACATATTTATTCAAAGTACATATTTGCATCTCCATCAAACCAAATGAGCTGAAAGTAGTATCTGTAGTTGTTTTCGAGGAAGAAATCTTTATTACATAGTATATCCGATCGTTTACACCGAAGCGCAATTTGGTGTTCCCTAGTATTTATAGTCATTCGTGATAAAAGCGAGTCCTCGAGTTTGAAATCATTAATTCGATGGAGGCTCATGTTGATAAGGATTTTTTAACGTTTTTTTGAAAATTTCCAACGGTAGTTCTTAGAAAGAGACATCCTTAGGAAGAGAATTGAAAAGAGGAATACCTATTGTTTATATATATGATTTTTTCTCTTCATAAGAGGTACTAGTTCATGTCCATCCGGGTACTATAGTCTTGAATATCTGAAGGTGTTGTGAACGTGTGTAATCTTCTCCTAAACTGTATGATGTTTTCATAATGATAATGAAGTCATATTACCTCATAGTAAATAATATATTTATATATATATATATATATATATATATATATATATATATATATATATATACATATATATATATATATATATATATATATATATATATATATATATATATATACATATATATATATATATATATATATATATATATATATTTATATATATATATATATATATATATATATATATATATATATATATATATATATTATGTCCTGAATTAGTTACCACAAACCACTCATTACTAAAATTGAATGTACTGGTTAAGTTCACAGCTAGTTCATAGTTTTATAATTATTGGTAATAGAATTTTCATTTCCATATCTTTTTTCAGAAAAAAACTATGAATTACAATTTTGTTGTCATTCTCTCATTTATTTTTTCATTCAATCAATAAATTGCTCTCGAACTTCGTTAATGCATTTAACTTTTCATGGGAGCCTCGGTAGACCAGCGGTGAGCGAGTACCGCCTTGTACCGCTTGTTGACCGAGGATGTGGGTTCGAGTCCCACCTTGCTCTTGGGCGTTGTGTATGTCCTGAATTTAGTGGTTGTAGTTATGAGATTGAGTGTTGGGTTATGTACATTGTTTACAAGCCCATTGGCCGTTCGGAACCGGCGTTAAACTATAGGTCCTTCGAGTTTAAAAAAAAACTTTTCTTGCTATTTAGTACATGATATATAACGAAAGAAACTTCGTTCCAATCGGGTTTCCCAAGAAACCTGTCGTCTTTTTTTGTATATAGAACATCTTTATTACATAGTATATCCGATCGTTTACACCGAAGCGCAATTTGGTGTTCCCTAGTTTTTATAGTCATTCGTGATAAAAGTGACACTTTAAAAATTATTCCCAATAGTTCAACGAAAACGTTTAACGTTCCGTCCATATTTAACTGAAGAGTACGTCGGATTTTCATTCTTCATTTTAGATAAAAATGATGTTATATTTAATTGAAGGATATAAATACTTTTAATTTTTGAGACCGTCATTTATTATTAATTAATAGCATGTTTACACCAGGGAAAACAAGTATTCAAAACAAAAGAAAGAAGTATATATTGCTGTATGCACTTGAAATTGTGATAATTCGCAAGAAAATACGAATAGTTTGATAAAATTAAGTGCTTGATGCTTCCATTTGATCCCCAGTGACTGAAAAATAGTATAATATGATAATATATAATTTAATTCATATAAAAAAATTCAAAAACAGCAGAGCTCCGTCACTGAGTATTTTTAGCAGGAAGTGCATCGCGTGGAGATGCGATTCAAACGAAATAAACTATGATTTGAAAAACCACGCTATAATAGCGAACCAAAATGAAAATTAGATAATAATTTATTTTATTGAAAAAAAAAATTGCGTAGTGCACCATTCTTACTAAAGCAGGTCGAGATGCGATTCAAAAGGAATTGTCTCCGCGATTGGGGAAAAGAGTTGAAATCGCCAAAGGAACGTATTACTTCATCATTAACTCAAACTACTACAAATTTCATCCCTCTAACTCAATCTGCAGAAGCTTTGGAGTTACGCAAATTTTCAAAAACCACGAAAAAACAGAAAAAATCTAAATAAAAATAGCGGCAGTTGAAAATCCAAATTTTGACAAGTTTTGTCTCGAAAAGAATACCAGATACCAAATTTCAGCTCATTTGGTTTGATGGGAGCCACTGGAGTTGCAAATACGTACTTTGAAGAAATATATAAATGAAAACGCAAAATCTATGTAATCCCAGATACCAAATTTTTATAGTTTCTTTCTTCCTCGAAAACAACTCCAGATACTACTTTCAGCTCATTTGGTTTGATGGAGATGCAAATATGTACTTTGAATAAATATGTAAATGGAATCACACATATCTACATATTAATGGCGGCAGTGGGAGAAAGTCACCCAAATTTTGAAACTTACTTTCTTCCTCCTTGAAAGCAATCCCAGATACCAAATTGTAGCTCATTGGATTCGATGAAAGCTGCTGAAGATGCCAATATGTACCAGGAAAAAGAAATATCTATATATATATATATATATATATATATATATATATATATATATATATATATATATATATATATATATATATATATATGGAGTACATGTGGAGTTGTTTGTTTAAATCTATGCAAACTTTAAAGATTTAAAGATTCTTTTCTCATATGATTGGCTTGTGCCTACAGATCAGCTATACAGGGAGTTGAGTGTATGTCGTTTGGGTGAGTTACTGGAGTTGGAACAGTGTAAGCATATTCATAAAATAATAACTAAAACAATTAAATGTAATACAGCTTTAACGTTTGATAGGGATCTCCATCTATATGATACAAGAGATAGTAATAATATATATCTAGAAATTGTGAGAAGTAATACTGGACTCAGTAATCCATTAGGTAGAGTTGTATGTCGGCACAATCAATTACCAATAAGTATTAAAAACATCATAAACTATGCTGCATTTTTGAAAAGGCTCAAACAACACTACCTACATATCAAGATTTTTGTCGGGTGTGTTGAGTGAAGCATTTGAGTTTGAAACTGAATACAATATAAAAGATACTTTTACCTTCGTTAATACTGTCAGTAGGATACAATTACCTGAGGGTTATGTGCTGATTTCCCTTGATGTTGTTTCGCTGTTTACTAATATTCCATCTGAATTGGTTATTGAAATTTTAAGATTAAAGTGGGATAGGATTGAAGATCATACGACACTATCTAGGGATAATTTTTTACAGTTAGTCAATTTTATTTTTAATAATACATACTTTAGTTTTAATGGTAAGTTTCACAAGCAAATTTTTGGAACCCCGATGGGCTCTCCGATTAGTCGCATTTTAGCCACCATAGTATTGGACCATTCACTACAGAATGTCATACCGTTATTACCCTTCAATCTTCCATTCATTTTTAAATATGTAGATGATATAATATGTTCGATTCCTTCCGACTGTTGTCAAATGACCTTAGATTTGTTTAATTCTTTTAATGATCATGTTCAGTTTACCCTTGAAAAAGAAAATCAGCAAAGTGTTCCATTTTTGGACACGAAAGTCATAAGAACGGACAATAATAAAATAATTCTGGATTATTATCAGAAACCAACCGACTCAGGAAGGTTTTTGAATTATTCTTCAAACCATCCTAAAAATCAGAAATTCAACACGGTCATCGCTATGAAAAAACGTGTCATACATATATGCGAGGAGCAGTTCAAACAAGATAATTTAAGAAAACTTTTTCTCATATTTCACAATAACGGCTACCCTAAAAATATTTTAAATAAATTAATCTATAATTCGGGTTTTTATGACGGACCGACAGAGGAGACAGATAACGCGATTTTTAAATATAAAAGATTGCCTTTTGTAAGGGGTTTGACGGATTTGATTGTACTTCTCTTCAAGGATTTTCCGGCGCTTAAGATCGCTAAATATAATTTAGTTAAGAGTTCTATGCTCTTTTCAAATGTAAAGGACCCAACACCAGTGGATTTCAAGAGTAATGTAGTATATAAAATACCTTGTTTGGGATGTCAGGGTTGTTACATTGGACAAACTGCCCAGTGGCTTAAACAGAGAATCACACAACACAGGAGTGATTATCGATTGGGTAAAAATTCTTGTGCTGTAGTGGATCATTATATAAAAACAGGCCTTAACTTTGATTATAATAATGTCAGTGTTTTGAAAACAGAGTCTAATTATGGAAACCGTTTATTCCTGGAAATGTGTTGCATAAAGAAGGATAAAAACACTATTAATTTTAAGTCCGATATAGGTCAGTTAAGCAGCATTTACAGTAATATTCTAAAGTTGGCTAAATAGAAAAAAAAAATTATTATTTTATACCCTGATTGTACAATCAAAGTTAACATGTCGTCGTAAACTTTTCTGGTTCATTTAGTTTGAAAATGAATTAATAAAATCACCACGTATTTTGTTATCTCTATGAGAATGAATGAAAAAAATTAGACCAGTTGTTAGGGAGATTTGTTCCCATTGTGTGATCCGTACTGTTTAACATGTCGATGTGATGCCTTGTGTATTTGAATTTTACTCTTAAACTGTAAGTTGTTTGTGGTTTTTGTATTCTGGTGTTATTTTTGTTTTATTTTCAATCATTACAGTAGACTCCTGATGATTTCAATAAAGTTTGACGAAATATTGAGTAGCTATATATATATATATATATATATATATATATATATATATATATATATATATATATATATATATATATATATATATATATATATATATATATATATATATATATATATATATATATATATATATATATATATATATATATATATATATTTATATATATAAATATATATATATATATATATATATATATATATATATATATATATATATATATATATATATATATATATATATATATATATATATATGTATATATATATTATAAATTTAAAAAAATCGAAAATCGTTGTTTAGAAGGGATTTAAAAAAAACTACTCCCGCGCCTGACTGTTGGCTTTCAATACTCTGCAATACTGTGTTATTTTCGGGGGAAATTCAATAAATGAAAGCTACTTGCGCATCCTTTGATCTTCACCTACAGTCTCGAAACGTCTAACGAGTACAGAATACCATCAATGACCTCTAAGCTATACATCAACTGTAAATTTGCAATACGTAACATGTATATCGTTTATCAGCCCTAAGGAACGACCAATATCAGACACAGCAATTATCCAGAACGTGGTAGATGAACGCTAGAGCCCTCTAGCGACGTGAGTCGCATCTGTTACGTGATGCTTATTATAGTTATACGATAAGGAAAATCATTTATATCTCGTTTCATGTTTCAAGATATCGTATATTAAGTTAACCTTATGGTTTCCTTAAATTCTCGTAAAGTCATGTTAATAAGAGGTAAATTTCTGGTCATGATTTAATTTGTATTTAAACTAACTATAGAAATAAAAATTTTTATTTTGAGATTATGTTATTTATATATATATATATATATATATATATATATATATATATATTTATATATATATATTCGGTTTCTATATTTTCATATTATATTAGCAATAACGGGTTATTGATGGTTGAAAAATTATTTGTTTGACAAGTTAACGTTTGGTCACGAATTTCATGACTTTTTCAAAACAAAGAACAAATAACATAGTTGACATTTTATGAACTTTATAAAATTGAAGTCAAAAACGGGACAACTGATTATTTTATCTTTTCGCGACTGTGGCCATCTTCAGTTACTACTTGACTTTTATTCAGTCTAATACCTATTATGTGTGCTAATATTAGATGGTAAGGGCGACCACAGGGACCCTTACCTCCGTCATGTTTAACCATTCAACAATAGCTATCATTATTGATCTACGCTTATATTGATTACATTGAAATTAAAATATGACAAACAATGACAATCCTAACAATCTAATTCAAACATTATTTTTTTGATTTTTATGAAATCAACATAGAGCAGTGTTGCAAAATTTAATGCACATCCAAAACAGTGCCCTTTTTGGGCCTTTAGCCTAAAAGTTGCCGAAACTTTCTAGGGCACAGAGTATATATGTATATATATATATATATATATATATATATATATATATATATATATATATATATATATATATATATATATATATATATATATATTCTTTGAGTATCAGTTAGCCAACGCCGATCTCATGCAATTTTCAGTGATTTACACAAGTTGACGTAAAACAAAGCATCCACGAGATGGCACCCTCACAAGCTCTCAATTCAGTGGAAATTAAACAATATTTGTGTTTAATTTACTTATCATACATAGTTTCGTATGGTTTCTCTGTGGTAAGTTATTTTTTACATAAAAATTCATTAAAATTGTTCAACATTCCTTCTCCTCCAATTATTTATTTCCGAAATTTTTAGGGTAATTGCTTAGAGAGAAAACGTTTGAATAAATTTAATTTCAAATGACTCTGCCCCTTTTTCGCATTACTTCACTTTAAGAATGGGAAATTATTTTCGAGAATCTTGTACCCGCCCATCTCTTACAGTTTGTATAAAGGGACCCCTGTGTCGTCCCTGTCAAAAATCATGATGTACGTCCTTGCTTTATTAGATTGCGAATGGAATGGTGGAAAAAGTTTTCTTATGAGAACTCATTCGGATATATACTCCTGACAGAGGTAGAAACTTTTCTTTGATGTCAGGAACAATGCTTTACTTGTTATTTGAAAATTGAGTACTCTGATGGAATGAAGGAATATTTAAATTCAAGTATAAATCAAGTTTTTACAGCATTTCGTTCAGATTTTAAACGTTCAGATTTGAGAAAAAGAATATTGAGAGTTATTTCAATCCTCATTTTCAAAGAAATGAGATTATATAATGACATTATTGATATCAAATGCTTGTTCCTTGATCGCTTGACAAAACGTATAAAATAACTGAGTCACATGATTTGCAATAGGTTGAATAAATACAAGATAAGAACTGTAAGTTTGAATGAAAGTAATTTTGGTTCCTTATTAGTCAATAATACGGGCAGACAAACAGTCTTTGAGAAATCTGGTGTATATAAAATAAAATGTATTGGTTATGATGCTTTCTATATTGAACGAACTGGTAGAAATATAGTTATCAGATTCGAAGAATATAAAAAATCAATCATCCGAAATAGGAACGTAACTGGAATTTTGGGGCATTGTATACAAAGCAACTATTTTATAAATTTAGATAACCCAAAAATACTACATTCGTTGAACAAAGAAAAGAGGATGGACCTTTTAGAGGCTTTGTAGATTCAATCGGCAATCTCTAGGCACTTTTTCATCACTGATGACCAAATAGACCTAACTATTTCCCTACTCATTTAAGCAGTTTTATAAATAGATTCTCGACGGAGCAGACTTAGAATGGCAGCAAGTTGTGAAGTATCTAGGGCTCACCCTAGACTCAAAACTACTCTGGAACATGCACGTAGAAAAGATCGTTAACAAGGCAAAATCATCACTGATGGTGTGCAGAAACATCGCAGGAAAAACGTGGGGCTGTAACCCATCAATACTGCGATGGATGTACACCATGATAGTGAGACCTATGATCACCTACGGAGCAGTAGTGTGGTATGGCAGAACCGAACTCACCACAGCAAAGAAAACCTTGGAGAAAGTGCAAAGACTAGCATGTCTTTGTATAACAGGAGCAATGAGATCGACTCCAACAGCAGCACTAGAGGTCATTCTGGACCTCACTCCTCTCCACCTCACGGTGAGGAGAACTGCTTGGGGAGCAAACCTCAGGTAGGCTAAAGTTGGACTCAAAGGTGCTGCATACGGTACAAGGGACTCAACCCTTATCGGAAGTGCACACCTTGCTGACCTCCCAACTGACGAAATTACCAGGAAATTTAGTTTCAAGAAATTATTTCGAACGGAACTAAATACCAAGAAGGAATGGAGCATAGAATCTATTCGAGCACTGGAGAAGAATACCATAATATGGTATACGGACGGGTCTAAAACTCCCGATGGAACTGGATCAGGAGTCGTTGGGCCTCGTACCAAATACTCAGAACCCATGGGCCAGTTCCCCAGTATTTTTCAAGGGGAAATTCACGCCATAGAAAGGTGCATTCAGTTCAACCTCGATAGGAAATATCGGAACAAGGAAATTGCGATCCTCTCCGATAGCCAAGCAGCCATCAAAGCGTTGAGCTCTTATAACATCAACTCAAAGATGGTTTGTGAATGCCTAGACAAACTGAACGATCTGGGCAGGAACAACAAAGTGATCCTCCTCTGGGTGCCGGGGCACGCCGGAGTGGAGGGTAATGAACAAGCAGACACCCTGGCACGAAAGGGTGCGTCAACGCCACTGATCGGGCCAGAACCTTTCTGCGGACTTGGAAAATCTTACTTCCAAGAAGAACTCAATAAAGCTGAAGAAGCAATGAGAGCAACATACTGACAAAGACTTCCAGGACTGAGGCAGGCCAAAGATCTTCTCGGAAAGTTCAACCGAGCAAGATCGAAGACACTGATTAACCTCAGCAAAACTAGTCTAAAGACAATAACAGGATTTCTTACGGGGCATTGCAGACTCAAAGAACACCTAAGGAAGCTAGGTTTAGAGGGGGACAGCACCTGCAGATTCTGCAAGGAACGTCCAGAAACACCCCACCATATACTGATGGAGTGCTATGCTGTGCACCATGAAAGACTTAACACACTGGGTTCATACCAGCTGACTGTAGAAGAAATACCACGAATAGACACCCTTAAAATCCTCAAATTCCTGAAGGTATTGAGGCTTGAGGGGCTGCTGTAAAACGAGAACACATCGAGAAGCAGAAGAAGATTGGGCACAATAGATCTAATAAGGTCGCAGCGCATCGGTCACCATCCGCACTCACCAATACCAATACCAATTATAAATAGATATATTGTTACATTTTCAACTTTAATTTATCATCAGTTTTTTATAATGATTCAAAAGCCCAAAACACATTGTACTGGAAGTAGGTCAGTATCAAATGTTAATATGTTTTATATTAGTTTATAAACAATTTAATAGTGGTTACTTGGATACTCCGGCGGCCAGGGTCAGGCCACGAGGACGGTCAATGAATAGTCATATATAAACAAAAGCATAACACGATATAAAGGAATCTCTGATAGGTCATCACTCAAATCTATCGTTATGAGAGATGTCAGTAATTATACTGAATAAAAGTCTTAGTGTCAAAATATTACTAGTGAATTAATAATCCCAAAGAATCACCATTACAATATGCTAAGTAAATAAACTAATTTTAGTGGAATCGAACCAATGGTGTTACTTCATTTGGTTAGTATATATTTTCAAACATTGATTGACATAATTAAGAAATATACGAAATTTGAAAAGTAGGCCATTAAAAATTCATACGAGTTAACTAAAAACATTCAAAATATTGTATTACCTCACAATTCAAAATTATTTTCTTTAGATGTGAACAATCTGTTTCCTAGCACTCCGCTGAATGAAACTGTAAATTTAATCAAAATTTTCCTTATTTCTAATAATTTTCATTCACTTATACAGTCATATATTACATATTTACTGGATATTTGTTTAGAACAAAATTATTTCAGTTTCAACAACGTGTGTTATATCAATAAGGAAGGTTTCATCATGGGAAATCCCCTAAGCCCTTTGTTGTCAGAAATCTTTATGGATAATTTAGAGAAAACTATTATGAACCACTTCAACAGTAAATACTTTCTTTATTGATATAGATACGTTGATGGCTTCATTATTTGCTATACTGGTACAGATAGGCAATTGGATAATTTCATTTCTCATATTAATTCCATACATCCCCGTATTGAATTTTCTCTAGAAACTAAAATGAATAATTCTATTAATTACTAAGATTTTACTATTACCAGAAAAAGCAACAAGTACGAATTTTCAATTTTTCATAAACCATCTCATACAGATATTACAATTCATAATACATCACTACCCCCAATTTCACATAAATTAGCCGCTTATCATAGTATGATCCATAGGCTTTTCAAAATTCCGTTGTCCGAAGATAATTTCCGAAAGGAATTGAATATTATTAAACAAATGGGAGAAAATAATGGTTATTCACCCAATATGATTGACAGTCTCATTCAGAGGAAAAAATACAAAATTGCAATTTCAGAAGTTTACCCACATATATCCGAGAAAAATACAGTCTATAACAGTTTAACATACTGAAATTGTTTCTTCATAAACAAAATTTCAAAGTTTCATATAAAACTAACAATAGCATTGGAAAATTTATTAAAAACAACAAATCAAAAATCCATAGAGATGAACTTACGGGTGTTTACAGACTCAACAGTAACGATTGATAAAAATTCTATGTAGGACGTACAATTAGAAATTTCAAAACTCGAATACACGAACACCAACGTAGCTATATTAAGCATAAAACGGACTCTAATTATGCCTGTTATCTTATTTGAGAAAACCATACCTTTAATCATAATTATAATATATTACAGTTAGAAAATAGTCTCCACAAAATCAACTGTTGGGAATCCCTATACATCAATAAATATAAAAATTCCGGAAACCTAGTTAACGATCAGATTGAAGTAAACCCTTCTCCTCTTCTTAATCTGTTCAATATACCTACCAATAGCTCTGAATGAACTGCTTATTGTTATTTAGTTTCTCTAGGAACCCCCGTGTTATGTTCAATTTTTCATATAAATAGATTGTTTTGTAATACCATAATTTAGTACGAGATGAAGTCAATGTTATGATGAAACGCGTTTACTCATTAAATTTTATTTAAACCTGTGAAAAATTAGTTTTTTGTTTCTTTATGAAGTTATATGCTTTCATAATTTTAAAAATCAACAAATATAATATATCTCGTCTCAGCTCAAATTTCATTAAAACTCCACCTGCCCGTATCGCAACTCCAGAATTTCATCCTAACAATCTAATTTCACCAAATTAACATTAACACTAATGTCACGGCACGAAGTTTGGCCCAGGCATACGCTCCGAGTTGGCTGGTTCACCTGCGAGGGGTGAGTTCAGAACACGCGCTAAAATCATTTCAACGTCATAAATAGTTCAGATGTTTCCAGCGGATCGAGTTAAAACCGTTTCGGTGTTTGTGTCAAAAACGACGTGCAACTGTTACGTTTTGCTGCGCGTGTGGTGGAGGCGGAACACTGAGTCGGGTAGAATCGGTGGCACCTGAATAAATTATGGATTTAGGTGTTAAGGCATTTCGGTAGATTTTGCAGGAAGAAGATAGGTTGGATTTAGAAATCAATATTATTATTAGGAAGCTCATTAGATTCTGATAATTTTGCTACTAAAATATTTTGAAAAAGTCACGAATGTCGTGACGAAATGTTAACAACTTTCAATAAAATCTATCTTTCACATTGAAGTGAATTTCAATAAAACAACTATACGGCTTATAGACCAGTCATCTTAGGCCAAATAACGTGGAAATCTCGGAAAATCGACATACCCAGTATATTACCACGTAAAAGCTTGTATTTTGGCATCCTTAAACTGTTTTCAAAAGTCACATATAATTGGATGGTCGCAAGTGTTAAAGTCAGGGGTCAAATGTCACAAGAAACAAAAAAATTTTGATGTGCGAGAATTCAATCTCAGTTATTTTAATTCTAGTCTAATTTATACTAATGACTTTCTATATAAATAAAGAAGAATAGAAATAAATTTTTTATTTATGCAAGCTAAGGAGCTCTATAACCCCGCTTTCCTGCATACACATCTTGAGCCACATCCAGTCTTGCAGTTACAGAATATGAAGAAGAAGAGAATTGAAATTAGAGCTTCTTCTCGAAATTAATGAATCTATAAAATGACACTTTTAATAAAAACATTAATTGAAATTTCATTTATTCATATAGAAAGTCATTAGTATAAATTAGACTAAAATTACAATATAATTTAATTATTTTCCTCAACAATTTTTTAATTACACGGCCAGGTAAGTGTTATGAAATAAATTGACACTTTATTAAAAATAGATAAGTAACCAAAAAAAATGAATTTAATGAAAAAGTTAATAAAAAAAAGATTATTATATATTTAGCAATAATTTATAACCTCAATATTACGAGTTTTCGATCGGGACTACCAGTTGACCGCGCGCTCTGCGCCCTCTATCTCGAAAACAGTTCGAGGTATGAAAAATGTTAAATACAAAAGTTGTAGAGAATTTAATTTTTTACAATATTGATAATAAATACAAATAGCGTAAAACCCATAGAAAACGAGATATTTGCAAAAAATATTTAAAAAAATCGTTTCTTGTGACATTTGACCCCTGACTTTAACACTTGCGACCATCCAATTATATGTGACTTTTGAGAACAGTTGAAGAATGCCAAAATACAAGTTTTTACTTGGTAATATACTGGGTATGTCAGTTTTCCGAAATGAACCCCCTATAATGACTGGACTATTAGGCAGAAATTTCATCAAATAAATAAGTAAATGAATATATATATATATATATATATAGATATATATATATATATACATATCTATAGATATATATATATATATATATATATATATATATATATATATATTAATATTTATATATATATATATATATATATATATATATATATATATATTTATTTATTCGAAGTTGTGAACCCATTGAAACCATTTTTTTTATGTCAAGTACTGGAAGGTGTACCTTTGGACAAAATTTGAAATGTTTATTCGAGTTTCAGGGCATACTATGAAATTTTTCCTTTGTCGAAATTCGGAATTTTTTACTAGCGTCTTTTTTTATTGAAAAATTTCACAGAAAAAACACCAAATATCAACAGATAGCCATAGAAATATTTTTTTAATGATTTCAACAATAAAGAGCCACCAGATAAATACTCTACAAACCTCTCCAGCACTTCTGAAGCTATCTCTCGAAAGACGTATAATTTCAATTTTCTCTCTTATGCTCAATGTTGTAGCCATGACACAAAATGATTCAAACAACTGTAAGGTGAATATTATTGAATCTTTCACAAGTGTCAAACCGTAATATCATTTCCATGAACTAAGATTCGAATTGAAAAGTCTATAAGGTCTTATATAGTTGATTTGCGTGAAAACTTGAATGTAATTCCATTATTTTAAGTATAAAAATATTTACGTTATTCAATTTTTTTTTCATCTGGTGGAATTTTATTGTTGAAATCATAAAAAAAACATTTTCATGACTATCTGTTGATATTGGGTGTTTTTTTTGTGATTGCTTAGTGTGAGTTTTCAAATTTTGAATTATCATAACTTTGTTATGAATTAATATTTTGTTATGAAATTTTGGTCATACCTATATAGGGGCACGCTGAATCCCATATTGCGACTAAGAAAGAAATATCGTAGTATGCCCTGAAAATTGGAATAAACATTCCAAATTTTGTCCCAAGTTTGACCTTTTGGTACTCGACATTTCAAAACGAAAGTTGTTGAAATCGGTTCACAACTTCAAATTTTACAGGGGTGTTTCGATTAAAAATGGGCCACACAGTATATATATATATATATATATATATATATATATTATATATATATATATATATATATATATATTTATATATATATTACATATTTTATAAATATATATATATATATATATATATATATATATATATATATATATATATATATATATATATATATATTATATAATATATATATATATATATATATATATATAGGTATATATTCATGTAAAAGTACATCATAAATGATTATCTAAAAATAATTAATCACTTCACAATGGATAATCACTTTCTATGCAGTTTTTCAAAAATGTGTACAAAAAAGCTTTAAATCTATAAAAAAAATAAATAAAAAAGTGTTTTTATACTTGGTATCATCATCAATTTATTCCCAAGATCCGGGTATAATTGCAATACACTTTTTTATTATCTAAGAACTAAGCTAGGTTTGAATCATTCCACTTTGGTGAACATAAACATAAAGGGCTTCTTATTTTTTCACGATTATGATATGTAAAACACTCTTAAAGAAATTCCAATGGTTTGAATGTCTTTATCGCTATGCAAACACATCGAGAAGCGTTCGCTATAGAAGGCCCCTTTTATTTCACGCTCCTGAAGGGACTAAATGGGATATGAAATGAGCAGGGGCTCGTAATAGCTGCGCTTTTTTGAAGGTGTTCTCTTGTTTATTCGAAATTTGAATAGTTGATGGGACGAGGAGACCAAATAATAACTTTTCTTCTTTAAGAACTTTTCCTCGGCTCTCTGCAAATTCACCTTAAATGTATAACTTCATTATTTTCGTTTTCCTGCCCAACTTTTTCAACTGAAAAATATAATCGACATGTAGTAAATTAGTCTGCTGAAATTTTTTATTTACTATGAACTTTTTAGTCGTATTTTATCCTATAAAATATATACTATTGCAGTGTATCGAAGGAAAGCAGGTGCGGGAGTATTTTTCCCTTTCGTTTTAGACCTACTAGACCACGATTTTCGAAATATCCTTCCCTATACATATTGACATCTCCAGCGGTTCGTATCACCCCAAATGTGCTGAATTTTTATCAGAGAGTGTTATTGTTGCAGAAGGAAATAACCAAAATTTAGTAAAATTTTTCCTACCACCGTCATTTTTACGTAGATATTTGTTGTTTTTTCGTGGTCTTTGAAAATTTGCCAAACTCCACAGCTTCTGCAAATTGAATTAGAGGGTTCAAACTTTATATATATATATATATATATATATATATATATATATATATATATATATATATATATATATATATATATATGTATATATATATATATATATATATATATATATATTATATATATATATGATATATGCATATATATATATATATATATATATATATATATATATATATATATATGTATATATATATATATATATATATATATATATATATATATATCATCTATAAATATATATATATATATATATATATATATATATATATATATATATATATATATATATATATATATATATAAAGAAATGAAGTGCTACGGTATTCGAAAAATTCAAATTGATCAAACATATCCCTTAGTGGAGCTAACTACAGAATCTATACGCATAAGATATTTCGAAACATTTTTAAGAGTTGAAGTTTAGAGAAATAAAGATGATCAGTGCAAATAGACTGGCTGTTTCTGACATACTGGGTCCTCCTCCCTGTGCATCTACCGAATATGGTAACCATCCAGATCATTTTATTTGTATCTGACCTCTCTATATACGACAGTCAGAGATATGTTCGATGTTGAATACTGATGATGCCATCTCACTCCTAATTATTTTTGAACAGCTTTTAGTTTATAGTTTATATACCGATCCAAATACGTTAAGTTCCTTAATAATCGTTCTACTACACATTGTTTCAATTGAATTGAATTTTTCAATAAGGAATTTAAAAAAAGTCGTTTCACTTCACCATTAATTTAACCTTCCATTGAATTAATAATACTACCTTTCTCACTTAGCATCAGTCATAACTTTTTCAGATAATTGAGCTTTATTGTTTTCAGAATATGAAAAAAAAATTAAATTTTCCTCTAACCCATAAGGTCATAGAAAAAATACTATATCAATGTATCAGCTATTTTTCCCTTAGCTCCTGCTAATTATGATGTGAAAAAGCAGTATAATATGAAAAAACTGAACTGACACCAAATGAAAACGTCAATAAAAATGAAATATGTCATGTTCTAGCTTCTTCACACCATCTAACAGCAAAGTATTTCTTCGCATTGAAATGACCATTGAAATTGTATATTTTTTCCCCAGAGTAACCAAATTATAACTTAGTATTTGGAATTTGTTATTATTTTTCGATTATATTACACAATTGCGTCTAATGAATTTTAAAAATCTATGAACCATACTAAAGTCAAACTACTGAAAGTTCATCTCTTTGTGCGTTTTTTATAGAAGAATGAAGAATGAATAGGGAAATTTCGACATCCAAACTCATTGAATGAAAGCATATATTTCCATCTACCAGTTGAAACAATGGCTTTAACGATGAACGTGCTGTCAAGCTGGATGGGAATGCACACACACAACCACTCATTCGAACTCATGTATTTATAAGTTAATATTTTAGCTAGAACAAGAATGTAGGCTTGAAAGGTTCTATGGCAGGCTTCAGTTCATTTTCGAAACATGTAGTAGGAACTTTTGAATTTTCGAAATTAATATTTATGAAATGGATACACGAAAGTGAGTCGTGAGATTTATTGCTATATACATATACATATATATATATATATATATATATATATATATATATATATATATATATATATATATATATATATATATATATATATAAATATATATATATATATATATATATATATATATATATATATATATATATATATATATATATATATATATATATATATATATATATATATATATAGTACAGCCTGTCATTAACTAATAACTATTTTAGCCGATCTACCTCCTTCGGCTTGTTATATTGCTAAATTTCAAAATTAAATTATCCTATATATCTTTTATATATATATATATATATATATATATATATATATATATATATATATATATATATATATATATATATATATATATATATATATATATATATATATATATATATATATATATTTATATATATATTTATATATATATATATATAATATATATATATATATATATATATATATATATATAATATATATATATATATATATATATGTAATTATATATATATATATACAAAATATATATATATATATATATATATATATATATATATATATATATATATATATATATCTATATATAAAAATGAATCCTTATTTCCCTTGGTCACGCCATCACGCTTGAACGGCAGGACCGATTTCACTAATTCTTTTTTTGTTGTGTTTTTTATTGTCAGAATAAGGTCATAAATTAGGAAAATTGCACGAGAAATTGGAAAATTTGAGAATACTTAACCACCATATAAAGTTATTTCTTATCTTATGTCATTTTTATTTTGTCATGACTTAGAATAAAAAAATTCATATTACTCTCAATTGTTTACCCTTCTACGATCAACCCCTAATTTTGAATCGCGATTTTCATTTTTTTAAATTTTATCCACAGATCCGCAATGAGGCTGCAAGATGGCAATCGAAAATAACAATAGTCGGTTTGACAATAGGTCGAAATCTATTTTTCATACTCCCAATGATTAACATTTTTGCCGGGTCAGATAGATTGATAGATAGATATATAGATAGAAAGATAGATAACTAGATAGATAGATAGATAGATAGATAGATAGATAGATAGATAGATAGATAGATAGATAGATAGATAGATAGGTAGATATTCATCGGCAGATAGATGAATAGATAGATAGATGAAAATAATTTATATGGCAGAACGTTTGCTCGGTCAGATAAATTGATAGATAGATATGCAGATAGATAGACAGATAGATAGATGGATAGATAGATAGACAAAAAGGTAGATAGATACATAGAATGATAGATAGATATATAGTTAGATAGGAAGATAAACATCGGCAGATAGATGAATAGATAAAAATAATTTATATGGCAGAACAACGTTTGCCGGGTCAGCTAGTATATATATATATATATATATATATATATATATATATATATATATATATATATATATATATATATATACATATAAATATATATATATATACAAACCGAACTGTCTACAGAAAACTATCCTTAGGAGAGTCCAAAGTTCTCGAAATTATCCATACAATTTCATTATTTTAGAGCTATGATTATTCTTTTATCTTTCTAGTTACTCGCAAACGTCACTTTTAGCATTAAAACTTGAATATGTCAAATTTTTGGCATTAAAACTTGAATATGTCAAAAGTGGTGAGACTTATGACTGTATAGGACATACACAAAGTCTAGTCGAAATATTGCGTACAACTGGAATCTGTAATGATATATAAGATCTACCGTATTAAATAAGCAAGTTGACACCTACTTCGGGTATAACGAAAAGTGTCATTAACTAATAACTATTTTAGCCAATCTACCCCCTTCGGCCTTGGTATATTGCCAAATTTTCAAAATTGAATTATCCTATATATCGTTTATATATATATATATATATATATATATATATATATATTTATATATTTTTATATATATATATATATATATATATATATATATATATATATATATATATATATATATATATATATATATATATATATATATATATATATATATATACATAATATCGAAAATACTCATTCATTCATTGAGGTATTTATCGTTGTAACGTTATAAATCTTATTTCTTTTTCCTATTTATGTGAACACACGTGGCACGCTATTGTTACAAACATCTGAGAGAGACTATTAATTAGTCTCTTATACCATGAATGCTCAGGCTAATTAGATTTCAGTATAATACTTTGGTAAACTTTACCATTTAATTGTACGGCATCAACTTGTTAATGCAACGTTAGCTACGCTTCAAGTCATAAAATAATGCAGGTGCTCCTCTCAATTCTAGTTAGAATATATTATAACAAAGTAATCAGCATAGCAAACGTTGTACATTTCAATGAATTAAGAGTCGAGGATTTTTAGACGAAAAAACGCAAAAAGCTCGAACTCCGGGAAAGTTCCACCGATTTTCATAATTTTTTTTAATCGCTTCGAAATCGAATTTGAAACAAAGTCTACCACCTGAGAACACTTGCTTTTTATTTGAAAAAGTTTTTTAAAATTTTTTTTTTTGAGATTTTTTTATTGTATTATAATTTTTTTTAGCAGTAAATTCACGTTGTAAACGTTAAGGTAGGTGAAATTTGGTTTGGATTAGTTGAATCATGATTGTTTCACGCTTTGGAATAGAATTTATTATGTTTCAACCCTTAAAAATCCACCCTTGTTAGAGCTTGATATAAAAATTAATTTATCTCGAAAAAAGGATTTCGTCTTTCATCGATTCACATACAAATTTGGGATCAGGCTCATCTCACCCTGTACTTCATATTTTATATAATGCTCATGAGCGTTGTTTATTTTTAGAAGTGAAAACTACCCTTTATTGTAAAAAATTATAAAATAACACTGCAAAACATTAATATGCGTAAAATTTTGTTTGAATTCGTAGAGCAATGATTGTTTTAAGCTTTAGGATCATTAATCATTTTTTATGATGAATAATTTTTTTATATCAAGCTCTAACAACGGTGGATTTTCAAGGGTTGAAACATTAGAAATTGTATTCCAAAGCATGAAACAATCATTATTCAACTTATCCAAACCAAATTTTACCCATCTTTAGGTTTACAACGTTATTTTATAATTTTTTTGACATTTAGCGGTAGTTTTCACCCTTGAAATTAAACATAGCCCATGAGATATAAAATTTGAAGACGGGGATGAGATGAGCCTAATTTCAAATTTTGGTGCAAATCGATGCAAGATGAAATCATTGTTCAGAATAAATACTTCCTTTTTACATTAAGTTCCAACAAGGGTGGATTTTTGAGGGTTGAAATATTAGAAATTGCACTACAAAGCATGTAACAATCATTATTCAACTAATCCAAACCAAATTTTACCCATCTTAAGGTTTACAACGTTATTTCATAACATTTTATAATTAGGGGTAGTTTTCACCCTTAAAAAACAAAAGCGTACAACGGCACGATGTAGAAAATGGACTAGAGGGTTAAATGAGCCTGATTCCAAATTTTCATTCAAATCGATGCTGGACGAAAGAATTGCAAGGTTTTGTCATTTTATGAGTTTTATTTCCTGTAGCTCCGAACCATGCTATTCCAATGTTTCGAAAAAAGTTTTATTGGTTTTTTAAACAGACCTCCATCATTTCTAGTGATAGAAAGCTTTTTCAAAAACGATTTTGTAGGGCTTTTCAAGAGCTATAAGACTATGTTAATTAAATTCCTTAAAATCCCTCAGTCTTCAAATGGGGTGAGTTTAAAGGGCTCGAATAAGGTGGTGTTCGCTTGTAAATAGAGGTTTTAATTGGCCATATCTCACCAAATATTCAATGTGAAGAAAATCTCTGCACAAGAAAGTTTGAGCCATCAAAAAAGCTACAATTTGGTGCTCTATAATTTTTTTAATAGATCTCCAGTAATTTCGGAGATATTTTAAAGAAAAGGGTGAAAAATACGAAATCACAAAAAATCGTTTTCTCTTTAAACACCGGTTTTTCTAAAATAAGGCATTTAAAATTGATCAAACTTCTTGAGTGTATTGAAAATACATATATGAAGAGAACTGCAGAAGGGTGAGTATCAATTTTAATTAGGGGGGTAGTTAGGGGGTTGTTTTCACTGATTTTTGCGTAGAAAAAAGTAGGTACCTACCTTATTTTGATCATAAGTCGCTTAATTTTTATGCTAGAAACTTTTTGTTTTTGTTGTTGTTTGAAAGGTCTAATTAAATCCTTTGGAAAAGATTCAGTGAGTTTTCTTCGCAAAATGCAAATTTTTCCAGTTATTCGACTTTGAATCTTTCAAATTATGCTTTTGGCGAAAAAAGTTAACCATTAACATGCCGTATCTCGGTTCTTATTGGTCGTAGTAAAATAATTATAAAATGATTTTGTTTTTTTTTAAGCTATAATTTTTTTTTGATAAATTGCATATTTTTCGAGATATTCGCAGAAACCTTTCAAAAACATCGATTTTTTCGACGAAAAACTGTTACTTTCAACCGCGAATAACTGAAAAATTATTAGTTTTACGAAGAAAACGTAGAAATCATTTTTTTCATGGAATTACTGGTTTTTTATCGATGCCTTCAGTTAAAATGTTTGGAAAAATTTCGAAAAAAAATTTTCCAAAAAAAAGCAAGTGTTCTCAGGTGGTAGACTTTGTTTCAAATTTAATTTCGAAGCGCTTGAAAAATTATGAACATCATTGTTCTCAATGTATTGTTTAATTGTTTGCTAAACTTTATGAGTAATTGATATGCATTACTCCATATTACGGTGAGCAAAATATTTAGTTTTATGGTTGATCAAAATTGCATGTTGAATTAAAATTTAGTATTTTCACGACACAGTTTGTATAACAGAAAATAGAGTGTTTTAATATAAATAAACCTTCAACACTTGAAAAGCGTGACAAAAATGGTTTTATTTGGAGCAGTTGTTTCTATAAAAATAATGTCGTCTTAACAAAGTTCAAGTATCAAACGTTTCGGAACCGTATGACAGTCAACTTGGTTGGTAAACAAGAAAACGGGAAGTTATCTTACACACGAAGGCGTGTTCGGTGGGGAAACGCAAAACTAACAAATAATTTAACAAGACAATAACAGAAGTTTCTTTATTGTTCGGCGTCTCTGTAGAGGAGCAAGAAATGTTGGCGTCGAGGTGGCATCGCGACGTCTCACATTGACGTGTTGCAGCTGGGTTCGAGAAGTAGCGTGAACTTTAAGCTGTTGACATTTGAAAATTCCCATGTTAAATCTTGTAGAATATCTCCATATTTTTTCCAAGTATTTTATCTTTCATATTTGAATCAAAAGAATGAGACTAATTTCGGATTATACAAGATATCCATGTTATTTTGTTCAATATGAAGTTCGTTTACACTTTAGACTACTTTTTTAGTGCCACAGCAACCTATAAAGGCCATAGCAAAATGAATCGTGGATATATTTCTCAAAATTAATTTGAGTAATTTCCAAATGTTTGGCCATCAATAAAATCTCCAAATTTGTGGTCCTGGTGGTGTGAATCGGATTCAAAAACCACTCCTGCAAATTACTGTGGTCAAGAGGCCTCAGTAGTCCAGCGGTAAGTTGTATCGCTTGTAAACCGAGGATTGTGGATTCGAATCCCACCTTGCTCTCGGTTGTTGTGTATGTAGATTTAATTTAGAGGTACTTATATGATAAACTGTTGGGTAATGACTCAATTTCAATCCCATTGACCGTTCGGAACCGGCGTTAAACTGTAGGTCCCTTGAGATAAAAAAAAACTGTGGTCACCTATCTTTTCACATATTAATGGAAATAATATTGTTTCTAAATTAGAAAATGAAAATTCTGTTAATGGTACGCAATTGCGTGTCTTGTTATATGCGCTAATCTGTAATATTCATCATGTGATGAAAATGAATCTACATGACTAACTGCTATTGAATCTGTACTTTTACCTCGTTTCTTCTTCCATTCATTTATTGTTAATATATATTATTACACGTGATAAAAAAAATTAAAAGAGAATTGTTGTTAAGTTGTTAATATTTCTAAAATGATTACACGTAAACATGTTTAATAAGCGAATTTTCATATATTCAGAATTTTTTGAAATGAATTCTGAAGTTGTTTCGAAATACAAAATATTTCGGAAAGTAAATAAATTATCCAATGAACGCCATCCATGGAAATTTTCGAAAGCAATTAGATATAACCCTATCCACATAAATAATATATATATATATATATATATATATATATATTAATATATATATATATATATATATATATATATATATATAATATACTATGCATATATATATATATATATAATATAATATATATATATATATATATATATATATATATATATATTATATATATATATATATATATATATTATATATATATATATATATATAATATATATATATATATATATATATATAATATATATATATATATATAATATATATATATATATATATATATATATATATATATATATATATAATATATATATATATAAATACATATATATCCAAACTTTAAATGTTAAAAAATAATACTTGTTCTCTACTAAAAGTGGAATAATCGAGACATTACAATTACAAGGAGAAATAGTTGAAGAATTTGATAAATACTTTTCGGAAATTGTAGAGAGATTGTTTGAACCATTAACCTCAATTCTAATAGTGGATATCAATTTGAAGAGGTCTACACGAAGAGAAACTATATATCTCGCCCCTACAAATGATAGAGAACTTTCGAAAAATCCTTTGCAGAAATAAAAAAGGATTCCTCAGCAGGCATAGATGGAGTAAAAACTTATAGACATTGTAGATAATAGTTGAAGAAACTTCTTCCCATCATATGTAATATCATAATAACATGTTTTGGAAACTGCCATATTTCCAGATGCTTGAAAATATCGAAAATAATACCCGCTTGCACAAGTCTGGATCTCATACAGTTTTGGAGAATTAAAAGACCTATTTTCCATCTTATCTGTTTTCTCAAAGGATCATAGAGAAATTGCTAAAAAGAGACTTCTTAGATATATAAAAAATTTAATTTTAAGAGATGCACGACAATATGTGTTTTCTGGGAAAATAGTAGGTACCCAGAATGCAGTTATGGATCTTGTTCGTGTCCTCATCACTTAACTTGGATCAGGATAAATATATAATAGTAATTTTAATAGATTTTAAAAAAGAGCTTCGATGTAATTGATGCATCAAAAACTTTTAGTCAAACTGCATAGCCTAGGGAATTCGAGGGAATATGTTTCGTTTGCTGAAATCATATTTAAGTAATAGAAAACAAACTGTATATACTTTTGATGGTGAAAAGTACTGAACGCAACATTACATATGGAGTCCCACAAGGAATCTTGTTCTGGGTCCATTATCGTATATTTTTGTATATGTTTGAGTTTGAAGAAGGCGGAGCTGAGAGCTAAACTATTTCATGTTCGCTGATGATACTATTCTTAGTATATACTGGAGAAAACTTACAGTGCATGGAAGAAGGAGATAAATAATGATCTACTAAAAATACAACTTCATGGTTAACAAAAACAAATTGAAAACTCAATACCAACAAAACAAAATTATATGTTTATTCCAAACAGAAAAAATAAGAACGAAGATATCATTCAACTCAGATTAGGAAGCAGTATTTTAACTAAAACAGATCAAGCTAAATATTTAGGAATCATTTTGGACAACAAGTTGAACTGGCAAGCACTTTACCAATATTTGAGCAGTAAAATTATTCCGATGATAGATAGGTATGATATATAAATGTCAACAGTATTTGGATATTAATTCTAAATATAAGTTATACAATGCATTCTTTGCTTCTTTGCTAAATATTTAGGAATCATTTTGGACAACAAGTTGAACTGGCAAGCACATTACCAATATTTGAGCAGTAAAATTATTCCGATGATAGATAGGTATGATATATAAATGTCAACAGTATTTGGATATTAATTCTAAATATAAGTTATACAATGCTTTCTTTGCTTCGAACATAAGATACCTGATATGCATCTGGGGGACATGTTCTGAAACTCTGCTATCAAAATTCCAGACGCTACAAAATAAATTTGTTAAACTCTTATTTCACATTGATTATAGGACTCCTACTGCAGAGGTATACAAAACACTAAATATAGAACCAATAAAAACACTATTAGAAATAGGACAATGTAAAGTAATTTATAAAAAAGAGATATGAAAGGATATAAACTCAACATCGAAGGTTAACAAGAAATTAGTGAAATTCATCAATACGGAACCAGAATAAACATTAATCTCCACTTACAACAAGCAAGGACTGAAATAGGCAAAAGGAATCCAATAAGGAAATGCTCTGAAAACATTTAATAGATTACCTCTAGAAATACAGAATAGCAAGCTTCATTTCCTAAGTTTGTGAAGTCAATAAAAACATTTTTTTGTTCAGAAGACTTGAATTGAATATAAACTACTAAGAGCGATTGAACTCCATTAACAGCAATACTCTGATTTGGAGTAAACGTACCTAATTCATGAATTATAATTTTCAGTTTAATATTTTATATATGAGATTATTTTTGATTAACTGTATGTTTAGGTAAATAAATAAATAAAAATATATATATATATATATATATATATATATATATATATATATATATATATATATATATATATATATATATATACATATATATATACAATATGTTCAAAAATTTAAACCTCCTATTATACGATACGAAGTGTTGCAGTATATTGATAAATTTGGAATGTATATATTTGAAAGTTTTTCCCTAATTTTCACTCAGTGATTATTTTCCTTGTTTAACATCTGACTAACTTCTTAAACTTCAAATATGATTTTCATATATTTAAATTCAGTTCTATTTACTCTGACTTCTTCTGCTTCTTGTCGCTTACGAGTTTCTGGTTCCTATCGAAATTATCAAAAATGTAGAACTCTTATGCAACATAGAATTGAGAAAGCTAATTTATTCGAATATAAACAAATTTCTCGGTATATACATTCGTGTTCATCTGAAAATGTATCTTATTACATGGCGGAAAAGGAAATAAAATACAGACTACTGAAGTGATGGTTCAAAGTTGCTTTAGGAGCGTTATTCCTGTTTGATACATGATATTATTATTGTCTAGACAAGAGTTTTCGTTTAGAATGATAAACCTACCGTGTTTGTTAACTTGGAAATGAGCCTTTCTTTAGTTGTGAAAGTTTATTTGCGTCTACATTCATTTAAATATATATATATATATATATATATATATATATATATATATATATATATAAATATATATATATATATATATATATATATATATATATATCTTTAAATGAATGTAGACGCTTTTGAGTTGAGGACAAAAACTCCAAAATACTCCAAAACAGCTGCTTCTATATGCGTATTATGGCTTCAAATATTCTTTATCTATCCATATTTCCCCGTTTAAGGCTTGATGTACTTGAAATTTAGTTGGTCCTATTAATGACATAAATGTTACCTCTGTGGCTTGTGAAGATGTTGCTCCTAAATAAGTATTATTGAAGCAGCAGCTGAAAATGTGCGATAGTCTCCTACGAAGAAATATTTCGTTTGTTATTCTTTCTCTATTTCCTAGTTTCTCCAACCCCAATTTGGCTATGATGTTCTGATGAGGAGCAAAAATTTCGAAACACATTTGAACAGCTTATTCTTTATTCGGATCATGACACTGAGAATTTGTAATATATTGATATTTTCTCGCTTGACTATAATTCAAAATTGTGTTGGTTTTAGATCAAGATGTTGTTCATATTTAGGAGTATTCAAGCAGTAGCTACATTGGGTGATGGTTTCGTGCAATCAAGAAATTCATTCGTTTTTATTTCTCAATTTCCGAATTTCTTCATCCTCAACGTGGTTACGCGGTTCTAATGATGACCAGTAAGTCCGAAAATCCTGTGAACCGTCGCTTTTGTATGCGGGTTATGACCCTACAAATTATTAATGTACATATATGGATATATATATATATATATATATATATATATATATATATATATATATATATGTATATATATAAATATATATATATATATATATAATATATTATATATATATATATATATATATATATATATATATTAAATAGATATATATATATATATATATATATATATATTATATATATATATATAGTATATATATAATATATATATATATATATATATATATATAGTATATATATATATATATATAATATTATATAATATATATATATATATATATATATGTATATATATATATATATATATGAAAACTTCGTTCGATATGAAGTTTTGAAAACATTCCAAAAACAAGCTCATTTCCAAAATCAGATTACATGATAAGCTACTTCTAGAATGGAACTACATATAATACATTTTATGTAATATCTTTCGGCAATGACTCTAAATTACCTCTCACTCTGAAGGTCCCTTTAAGCGCGAGGCCGTGGGGCGAGGGGCCACTTGGCCCACGCCTTACTACGCCACTGAAACTAATCATCACTTACATCCAAATTATTCGTTTTTCCTGATATAAGTGTTATACTTAACATAAATGAAATTATCTCTTGAAGACAATTATTTGAATTAAATAATTAAGAAACAGGTTTGTACATCACGTGGATAGGTTTCTGTAGTTCACCTTACCATCTATTATTATTAAATTTGGCTAAAGATATTTAAATGAATGTCACGTAATGAGAAACCAAAGAAGGCCAATGCGTAAAAAAAATATGAAACATCATAGTTTTTGGTTTTTTTACTTTGAATATTTATAATGCGTGTCAACTATATTTTAGTTTTTTTTTCAATAAATGATATCAAATTGTGTAGAAAGGGTGAATACAATGATGGCTACAAATAATTATTAAGATAAGAAATTCTATTCTAAAAAGTTAGTTCCGTAATTCAGAAAAGATTAAGAAGGGGGCTTGTAATATGATATGATCAATTTGGCTATTCAATAGGAGAGGAGCTTGAATGTTTGTGATTATTAATCTGTAATGATTCTGAGAAATTTAATTTCATTCATTTACTTTCAGCATTTAATATTTTGCAGTCAAAATATAATGTTGATTTTGTTGGATTAAATGGTTTGCATAATGTGAATCCGACTTTTAATTAACAAAGCTACGTTTGTGATCTGAAATCCTTGTCTGTTCTAGGGCTACTATATTTTACATTATATGTGGCAAGGGATACACCTAGCTAATCGATTTTTCTGAAATCTTCTTATCTATTATATTGTCTTCTATTTTGGGGTTATAAATACAGAATTTATACACAACTGTTAACTAGACGATTTTTGCATTATAAGTGGATAATTAAAAATAAATGGGTTCTGGTATTCAAATTGTAAACAGTCCGCGAAAAATGATTTATGTTAGAAAGTTCTGTCTAAGAGATAAATCAAAAATATCATAGGTGACTCCACGCCAAATTGAATTTCTTAAAAGATGAAGAGATATGTTGATGAAATCCTCTTGGTCTAGATGTCAGCACAAAGCATTCGTTTGTCTCAATTTATTCTAGAATATCTCCATGAAATATTCATGAAAATCTCCGCTTTCTGAATGGAGAAAAATAAAGTAATTCTAGCTTATTCGCAAATCCTCATATATAGTATTTATTTCTAGACAACAGATATTTTTTTAGAATATTTGTTTCAGTAAATTTTTGAGTTAATATTTTCATTACTCTCCTCAGTTATTTTTCAAGGTAACGTAATTTCGGCTTCTCTTTAAACGTTGATAGTTTAAAACGGTCAAACATACACATATTTGGATTTCACTCTTCAAACATATTATAATTTGAATGTATTCCACCTCTACACAAAAACCAAAAAAACTCTAAATTCCGAAATGCGAATTTCTCATAAATTACCTATATATCCTGATTAAGAAATAGCTTTTATCCATGTTTTCGAAATATCTTTTTGTATCTGTGCGTGCAACAACTCGATAACGTGCATATTTGTTGCTTTCAGCCAGTTATTATTTTTAACTGCAATATATTCATTTTACGTTTATCCTTTCAGAGGGGCTGGTTTTTGTCGAATGTGTTCTTGTGTTCTTTCCTGCTCGGTGAACAACAAATAGTCCATAATAACATGTTTGGTTATCAGATGCTAAATGAGATTCATGTATAATGTATTAAAATAAACGCACGAAAAGGGTTTACATATATTTCTGCGACTACTGACTTTCATGGAGCGAATAGAAAAATAGATTTTCAATTTTAATTTCATCTAGGTAAAAGTTCTTGAAATACAATATATAGTCAGTTGAAATATTGATTATAAACTCTTTAGTTGTTTTGCACCTGCGAAAACTTAAACTTCATAGAACGTATACTTTGATGCTATGTATATATATATATATATATATATATATATATATATATATATATATATATATATATATATATATATATATATATATATATATATATATCTTCTACAAAAAAACCTTAAAAAATTATTGAAATCTTCATTGATAATGGATATCCTAAACATATATTGGAAAATCTGATATACTATCCTACGATGGTCAGAAGATATAGATAGACAGATGATAAAATACAGAAACATACCTAACATAAACCGGGTGACACGTTAAATAGTGACACTGTTCAGACGTGTGACTTGAGAATTGCGAATTATAACCCACTGACAATCTCTCAATTGTTTTCGAGACTGAAGGACAAAATAGCAACCATCCTGAAGAGCAACGTTATTTATGAAATTCCATGCTTATAATGCGAAGGTACTTGTTTATTATTGATGTGATTTATTTTTATTATAGCATTTCTACTGGTGAAGTCACAAATGGTGACGAAATATTGAGTTAATGAGAAAATAAGAGTTTCAATTTCCCGACAGATCGCTTACCTGATATCCTAATATATTAAAATATATTAAATATATATATATATATATATATATATATATATATATATATATATATATATATATATATATAATTATTTATTTGAATTGTTGTTGCCTGTGAACTATTTTTAACTTTTTGTTAATTATTAGCAATAACAGGCTTGGTGAATCTCAAAAAACTCGATTTTATTAACAGATTTGAATGTTAATATTGGACTGAATAGCACGTAATAAATAACAGTGAACCTCCACATCCGAAAAATTTTGATGAAACCTAGTAGTCTTTTTTAACTATTCAAATTTTTTCGAATCAACAAATCTCAAAGAAATTTCAATTTTTCAAGTTTTGAAAAAGCCACGAATGTCGTGGCGAAACGTCAACTTTTTAATAAAATCGAGTTTTTTGAGATTCACCAAGCCCGTTATTGCTAATAATTATCAAAAAGTATAAATATATATATATTTATTCAATTCGAATAAATATATATATATATATATATATATATATATATATATATATATATATATATATATATATATATATATAAATTTTCATTTTCGCATCTCCACCGTCCTTCATGAGACCACATGAACTGAAATTTGGTAGCTGTGAATGATTGTAGAACAAAAATCTTTTGAAATTTGAGTAAATTTAGTCAAAATTTTGAAATCTTCAAACTTTTGGCGAGGAAGAGGCGGTGAGGAGATCTGAAATTTTACAAACCGGTGGCAAAATGTTTCGAAATATATTATTAAAACGTATCTGTAATTTAATCTTCTGAAGCAGCGGTTCCGAAATTTTTTGAGTAGCGGCGGTCATTTCAAATTGAAATGATTCCACGGCTCCCTACCCTGATATGAATAGGTAGAAGTATAACTTATCGTGAGAGATAGTGATAAAAGTAAACATTGTATATTTTCATTATTCGACATTTTTATTTTTTTTCTCAGAATGTAGAATCAAACTGATGGACAAGCCATCCTCATTTGCTTTCTCACATTATTTTTCACTATGTACTTGCTTGCGTTTTTCACAATACGTCCTCGAAAATTTAATAAAAATCCACTGGGTTATATCATATATTCATCTCTCACTAGAATCAGAAATGTTGTCAATCCCCATGCAGTCAAATTTGGCTTTCAAACTTTTTTCGAAGATAACTCGATAAGTGTATTTTCTTCAGCAGAAGTAAATTCCGATGGAGCACTAGTGTTGTATGGATCTTGAATCCGTGCAAATCTATCGAAATTTTTTTCTATAGAATTTCTCAAACGAAGTAATAAGTGATACATGCCTTTGAAATATGGTTTTCATATCTTGAGGAAGATTAATTGCATTTGACGTCAAATATTGAAAAAGAATCTTTCATATAAACTATTTCATAACTAGAACTTATCATGAAAGCTGATTTCGTCTTTTGATTTCGAAGGGTGCCTGTTCTCTACTTGATGAGAGAGATTTAGGAAATTCAGCTTTGGGTTGTATGCTTTCCGAAGGATCCAGAATATTCCAGATCTATCGCGAAAGTTACATCGAAATGTCTAGACCGATCATACCTTACGATCCAGAAGGCTTGACAACTTGCAAGAATAATCTGCGATCACGAGCTAATTTTACATAGGATCAAGTAAAAATAGACCAACCCAAAAATTCCGATATTTGTAGGTTTTGACTTTATTTTTCGTTGAGTTATACCAAGCTAGTTAGTCGAGTACTCCGCCTACGCTGGCTAGTATTTGGGAGGTCTCGGGTTCAAACCCCGGGGCCGACTGGTCCGCCATAAGTTTTTTTCAGAGGTTTCCTCATGGTAATGTAAGTCACTGCTTTCAAACTTACAAGGCGAATTCTGGGCCAGTATTAATCCTCTGATCCCTACCCACACTTCCTATGTTCCATAAATATCCCGTCTCACCTATCCTTAATGCACTTGTACATACAAGTGTATCCTCTAATCTGGCTGAAGGAGTTAATCCCAGACTCAAGCTGCCCGCCTCCCTGACACATACTTCAGGGAGGAATGAAACACGTGTGTTTCCTTTTTTTCCTTTTTCTGTTAAGTTATGCCAAATTTTACACAACACCCCTGTGAAGTGACCACGGCGCCCCGGGGAGTCGCGGCTCACAGTTCGAGCAACTCGGTTCTAAACATTAAATTATCTACGGAGAAATAGCCTCCCACTCCCAATTTGACATTGAAATTTTGTACGCGAATCGAGCTGATACTGAGAAGAAGGTGGTGCATTAAGCTGATACTAAAAGGAAGTGTCACGTAGCTGTCGCGGTTTCTTCTAGACCCAACTATTCTTATAGTCTTTGAGGATTTTCGCACCTCAACAGGTTCTGCTGATCAAGTTAAAAGATTAAAATTTTGAATTTTGATGTAAGGGAAGTGCACAGTGGGAGTTTCAGTTGATTTATTTTCTATAATTAAGTGTTCTTGAGGATTTTCGAGTATTTGCGTATTTTTACAGCCCCTCCGAATTCAGTTAGAAGTCTGAAAATTTGTACGTGTATTCGGTTGATATTGAGGATTTGAAATATTTTCTCACGCTGCCGCAATTCATATTTCATATGTAATGCGTTTTTGCAGGTATTCAAGCTTTGTGAATTTTTTTAGTCCCTCTACATTTATACAATAAATTTATACCTATAAGTAAAAGAGATTATACCTCCATATTCAAAATTTCAGTATTTTGTATTGAACTGGTTCCAGTCTTATCTTGGAAGTAGAAAGCAATTTGTAAGGACAAATAGCTCCAATTCTGCTTGTAAATCTTTCACTAGCGGTGTCCCCCAAGGTTCTTTTTCAGGTCCTGTCTTCTTCTTGTTATTTATAAATGATATTACGCATCTGAAGATCAGTGGAGAAATTACGCTTTTTGCGGATGATACGAGTATTACTTAGAGCAATCCTAATTCTGGGACGCTGCACTCTGAAATGACAATTGATCTTGAATTGATCAAGTACTGGTCTGATGCAAATCTACTTTGTTTCAGATTTTCAGTCCTCTTTATCGACAAAAATCTCAAATTTTCACAGCATATGCATGTTTTAGTTAAAAAATTATCATCGACCTGTTTCGCTATTAAATCCATCTCAAGAGAATTAGATACGGCATGTACAAGAATTGCCCATTTTGCATTGTTCGAATCTCATCTTCGTTGTGGTCATCCCTTTTGGGGTTCATGTAATTCTTCACAACTTGACACCATTCTCAAATTGCAGAAGAGAGCAATTCGTTACATGTCTGTACTGAAAAATAAGGCTCATTTCAAACCTTATTTCAAGAAAAATGGAATTTTGATGCTTCCTTCTTTATATTTACTTGATTCTGTGCTTGATTCATAAGTATTTTCATGTCGTACCCTTAGTGTAACAGCACGGGTATTCCACCAGATCTTCGGGACTCATGTTCACCTTTCTATTCCTTCCTCTGAATTAACAGAAAAGTCCATCATTTACAATGCTAAAAAAATGCACAATTACCTTCCAGAGGAATTAAAATCTATAACTTCTTTGACCAATTTTCGGAAACGAATAAAATCTTATTTTCTTGATTGAGCTTATGACTCTATAGAGGACTCTATTCAGAGCACTGATTGATCGATATGACCAAATTGAATAACACAGGGATCAGTTTCCATTGAGGAGGAATTATTGTAAAGTTTGTATATATTTTTTTATGGAAATGTGGTATGATTTTTATTTCTATAACATTGTTTAGTTTGTATATTTTTTGATTGTTGTGTGTTTATTTTTATGTTTTACATTATTTAGTCACAATTTTTTTGCTTTGTCCATAAAATGTATAATTTTAAGACAATAAAGCATATTTGATTTGATTTGATTTGAATTATCGAAGTTAGATTGAAAGATTATCACATGCAGGCGCACGCTTCATTTCTTCTTTTCGACAAAATAACATTTGTGCCTATCAAGAGTAATGACTCCTTAATTAATGTAAACTGAAATTCCTAACCAAGCGCGTAAAAAAATTTGAAAATCCAAACTACATCATGAGACGGTCTTTGAAATTTGACGACTTCATAAATTATATGGATATATTTTCATCTTCTTATAACAAAAGCTTTATTTTCACGATATATTCACGAGAATTTTCCGTCTCAACAATCATGAAATAACGAAAATATTGGAAAATTCGATACAATACGCATATCACTAACAATAACGTGGCAATCAGAATAAATCATTTTTATACCATGCAGTTATCGCGACAGCATCGTAACGCTATATACGCACATATGAATATTTTCCCAATTCAATCTGAATTCGAAATGTATTCCTCGCGATTTTCACTTTGAATGCCCTACGGAGTATGTAGCACCCGCAACAAAGGTTCGAAACTGAACCCAAGAAATACAGTGGCGTTGAACTGAAAATCAACTTTCGTTATGATAAACATAGGTATAACAATCTTAAGCTTTTTCGATACAGGTACATTAATTTATTCATATGACGGTGATCATGTTGATCTGTCTGGCCAGATCCACAAAATTCTCTGAAAATGTATGAATACGAAAGAGTCCACGACCAGGGCCCCCGCTACAATATGTGCGAAGTGTGCAATGCACATGGGCGCCATTCTTTGGGGGCACCAAAACCCATGTTCAAAAATTCAAAAATTGCAAATTTGAAAAAAAACCAAAAACCGAAATAATTTTAAAATAAAAGTTGAGAAATTAAATAGGACAACATGCAACAGTAAAGTCTCGGAAAATACCGCTACTACAATAGCTATTTCTTATTTTTCTATTGTACCTAGCTATCAGCTATCATTTTTTATTTTATAAAGAAGTTACCTAGGTATTTTTCATCGGAAGTATCTGCATATTGCATATTTTTTAAAATTATTAGTGAAAGTAGTACTTATATATATATATATATATATATATATATATATATATATATATATATATATATATATATATATATATATATATATATATATATATATATATATATATATATATATATATATATATATATATACATACATATGTAGACATTAGGCAATATTTCTGTTATTTGTTCAGTAAAAATATGTGATTTTTAGTTTTGGGTTATTTTCTATTATTTATAAACAACGTGTCTGTACCCCATTATTTAAGTAAATGCTTTCAAATGGGTGTGAACAAGAATTTATTTTAATTTATTTTGTTATGTTTTTATTCTATTTGTGTCATTTTGATATTTTAGTCTACAAATGGATATGACTCCTAAAGTTCAGTTCAGCACCTACCTACCTAACTACCTAGGCCATAACGCACGCTAATTTTATGATGAGAAATGAAGCAACTTTCATTGATTAAATACTTCCTAATTCTTGTCGTATACGAACCTGGATTTCTCCGGCAATGAATTATTCACAGCTTTGGCTGCATTTTCTATGATATGCTTGGGAATATTAATTTTCCTTTTCATTATTTCTATAAGACTACACAAAGAAAGCACATTCACTAAATATGGTGACAAAAATATTCACAAACGTCAAAATATCAACAAATGACATGCCTACTATGAGAAAGAAAATGGATAGGAGCAATGAATCGACTTTAAAATCGCTTTTTCATTATAATAACATAATATTTTCGTGAAAAATAAAATCTTGTATGCACCACGTGCGTTACGTGGATTAGTTATTTATGTACCAAGTGCGTTATATAGATCCTATATAACGCACTTGGTACCTAAATAACTAATCCAAAATGCCTTAAGGGGCGCCAAAATCCTATTTTGCACACAGGCGCCAGTAGCCCTTACAGAGGCCCTGTCTACGACCTTCTCAGTAAATTTTTGCCATAATTCAACTAACTGTTAGTTTTTAATGAATATTTCGAATTAACGGAAGTACTGCTAACTAAATTATGAAAATAGCAGCTTCTAAAATAACTGGAACGCTCAACTCATAAGCTGCGATATAATATCCTTGAAGTAATAACTAACGTGACTGAACCTTGTGGATTTCGAATGCGTTATTCAAAGCAACGTTATTCCAATTCGGTGTTCGTGATATTCACAGGGATGTGGAAGTTTCACAGGAATAATACGAGTAAAAAACTATTATCACACTCTGTATATAATTTCATTGTTATTTTGTAGTACTATAATAATAAGCGGTGTATGGTTAATATATATTTGTTGATGCGGTGTGACACTTCAATTAATTTTTCACAAAAGGTAGAGCTCCGTCACTAAGATCGTATTTGTCGAACGAAGTGCATCGCGTCGAGATGCGATTCGAATGAAATACAGTATGGTTTGAAAACCCAGCAATTATGGTTTAGCAAACCGAAATAAAAATAATTAATTTTATTCATAAAAGAACATCGTGTACTGAAGAACCAAGCTTCAGTAGAAGACTATGATGCAAATTATGAAGTCATTTTTTTTTTCCAGAAGAAAAAATTTGAAAAATCGAGTACTGATAACGAAGCAGGCCGAGATGCAATTCGATCGGAAGAGTCTCCACAAAGTGCAGCGCGATTGAGGAAAATAGTTGAAACTCCCAAAGAAAACATTGGCTTAATATTCTTACTAATTTTAAACCCTCTAACTCAATCTGCAGAAGCTGTGGAGTTGAGTAAAATTTCAAAAATCAAGAAAATACAAGAAATAACTATGCAAAATTGGGGGTGGTTTGAAAAATTTCGACAGTTTCTTTCTACGTGAATAAAAATCATAGATACCAAATTTCAGCTCATTTGGTTTGATGGGAGCCGCTGAAGATGTCAATATGTACCAGGAGAAAAAAATTCAATATATATATTTACATATATCAGGTATCAAAGATATTTGGAAATTCGTTTTCTGAAAAGACTATAAGGGATAAAAATTACTTCCTCACTTGAATGTTGACTTTCGTTACATTGCGATCTATTATTTTCATGGCAAATACAACTAAAAAGAAGGAACAACATGGTTTTCAAATACCAAAAATATAAACCCTTAATAATATAGTATTTTACAGTATTCATAGAACTTCCAAGTTTGAATTTGTTTCGTGAATTCCAGATAATGTCATTTTCGGTGCCCAATGCCCATATGTTTGTTCCATAGCATCAACGTCACAAATTTTATTCAACAATTACTTATAAAACGTTATTTCAAACGGATATACAAAGTAACGATAAAGGATATAACCTCTACTACGAAATAACGTTTAGGCCTGTTAGATGTCATATCATGAAAAACATACTTGTTGACCATAGTCAATTTCATACATTACATAAAGTGAACAAGGAAAATTCTTTAATAATTTAAAAAATTATCAAACAACTTTCCAAGGGAACTGGTTATACGTATTTCGCAACGCCAAATCTGCATTCACAATCTAACGGTGAATTATAGAAATTGTCAAGTCACCCCGACTCAAATTCTGCATACAGCTGTTTCGATCTTATAAGATCTCATCAGTGCAGCTTATTTGACTCGGAGTGAATTAACAAATTTCTAATTGTTCCCCAATACAAATCGTGGTCAGGAACACTGGTCGGATAACAATCCAAGGCGCCATCCCACCAAAGATATTGGGAACCAACAATTCACCGCTTAGATCGAAAATGCAGAAACACCTCCTGATATGAAGATATCTATTCTACAACAGTGATGTATATGATTCCAAGGCACACTAACATAGTGATTCAAAACCATTGGATATACTCACGAGAGTGTGCTCCCAAGATGCTAGCAGCGTAATACGCAAAATACAATTTTATTCAACAATTACTTATAAAACGTTATTTCAAACGGATATACAAAATAACGATAAAGGATATAACCCCTACTACGAAATAACGTTTAGGCCCATCGTTACTTCTCAGCCAGCTTCCCTTCTTGAATTTCAAAAATTCAACCAAAAATTTCTTCGTGGCATAACATTGAACTCCTATCTAACTGGACGTAAATGCGGAATCTACTCTTTTTAAAATTTAGGATTATACCTTTAGATACTTATATAACACGAATATCAAAATATGTAAAAAAAAATTCAAAAATCATATATCTTGTACAAATTTACATCCTTCAAAACCTGTCAATTGCTAGAAGAATACTCATACAAAACGAATATAATTAAATGATCAAAATAAACTAAAATATCATGAAGTGTGAAAAAATTCGAAAAACAAATTTTTTATATAATTGTAGAGTATTTTAAAAGATGTGAATAGTTTTTCAAACTTTTCTTCTGAAAAGGTTCAAATTTTACTACGCTAGGTTTGATTGAATGAATTGCATCTCAACTGAATCAACCATCTGCCTTTCTACGCCCTTGAAGCACCATAGAGAAAGCAACTGAAAGGTGGTACGGAACAACGCTAGGTGCGAAACATGAATCAAATTGGGCGAGGGTTCCCAAAAAGGGGCCAAAGGGAACGACGAAGGAAGTAAGATGGCAGCAGTAGAAACATCGGCGGAACTTTGCATAATGTCGGCGGAGACAGCAAAGAGCTGCCTCGCATAAATCACACCGGCTGCACTGCCGTTGTGCCCAGGGCCATATCGAACGATTATTTCTGCGGATCTCTGCAGAAAAAATACTGAATTACGATTCGCTGGATCGGAGATACGTTCCTTAATGTTTGATGGTATGCGGATAGTCGAAATTGATGGATTAATTCGAATGATTGAACAGGGAACAAACATCCTCTGTGTTACATGAATAACAATTCAGTATTACAAATATAATTATTCTGTAGGTATGTTAAAGATTGAATCGTATTATTTCATTTATATTATTCGAATGTGAAATTGAGTTAATGAATTATCACTTCAAAGTTAAAAAATTTACAAATATATTAGTATGAGCAGGTTCAAACTACTGAAGCAATATCTGTTGCCAAAATATGTACCTACTTATTTATATATATTTGTGGTATGCTCGCAGTCAGAATTGATAGATTAGTTGAGTTGATTGAGCTGTGGGCAAACGGACAACAGTAGGGTCTTACATTAATAACTCAAAGTAAGGTTATGAATTAGCAAAGTTCGTTAAGTAAATAATCCGTTATAATAGTACTTATCCCTTATGAGCGTTTATAGTTTCAATGTATCATGAATTAACTAATTATCGCGTGAATACTATAATGCAAAAATTGATTATTGAGAGCAAATATAAGTTACAAAGCGATTCTTGTCCCACCAAATCCTTTATAAATAGTTGATGTTTCTTAACTCAATCTGCCCGATGATGGTCTAGTGACCGAAATTGCAATCGCAGTGTTATATTTTTCAAAATATTTTGTGATAATAAACGTAGTAAATTCAAATTTAGTTTTGTTCCTCAAATCCTTTATACCTTCATATTGTATGCACATAATTTGAATTATTGGATTAGGTACATTGGTTGATAGTGTAAATAACAAACAAAACAAGAAGTCGTGGAGTATCACTAATACAATAGTTCATAATCCGCCATTATAAATTTAACTGTAAATGTGTCGCGAAATTAATTAATCAGTACCTACCTGAAAGAGAAAGTAATATAATATAAAGAGGTTTCAGCAACTGATGCCATTTCTCTCTTTACACTAACGATCGTATCAATATACCAAGCAAGATTATTTTTTATTGGTAATCTAAGGCTTTTAAAAAGGTCTATAGTTTTCTGAAAATTAGTGAAATATTTGACAGAGTTTGTGAATATGTTTTATAACTTGAAAATATCGTAATGTGAAAATCAATATTGTTATTGATTAATATATCTTTTTTAATGTTCAGTTAAAACGATTGACTTAAAAAAATAATTTCGATTGATCATAAGATACCCCACTGAGTAAAACTGTTCAAGAAGTAACGAATATAAACTTATACTTATGTAATTTGACGAGTTGTAGTCGACATCTGTCATACAAGTTAAGAAACCAGTTTGAAAAAGTAAAATAATTAGTTTTGAATGCTCATAAATTTTATAGTTGTTATTATGATATTTAGAGGAAAATAAAATAATTGAAAGTGTAGAAAAAAGCCCTTGTAGGGAGAAAAATGTTCGTCACAAAGTTATAAAATATTATGTGAATATTTTTAGACTAGTGCTTTTAATCATTCTCACTTGGAATGTATTTACATCAAATAAAGGCCTTCGAAATTCTTTTATTATAACATGATATTCAGAGCAAAATAGACAAATGTCAACATCACTCATATGTAAAAAATTGTATAGTGTTACTAGCTTTCATAACTGTAATTAAAACAATGAGTCTGTTCATCTTATCAATGTGGAATATGTTTCGTGTAAATAAACATATTCCAATATAAAAATTAAAACATTGATACAAAATAAGTATATAATGTTTTTTAGCGCAGAAAATTTCACACAAAATATTATATTGTATAACATATGAAGGGTTTTAGATAATAAGCAATTCAAAATTTTGGATTGATTAGGCCGATACTTGGTGTAAATTAATAAACATATTAAAACAATGGTTAATAATAACAATGGCTAATAAATGTGTAAATTGTTATTATTAACCATTGTTTTAATAAATTCAAAATTAATTTCATAATTTTGGGAGAAATCATTGGTCTAGTTAACGGAATCAGAAAACCCAGAGAACTCATAAAAATTGTATATTTTTCTACATTAAATTGCGGACAATAGAAATATTTTACTATATCATTCTTATTTCAGTCTTTTTTTCAAAATTAATTTCCTTTTCCATTTTTGCAATATTCTCATCACACGCGAAAACAATTAATCGACCCTTACATCAACAATAAATCAATATTAATGACCATCTCGGCAGCAGGGCCGTTCAAGAAAAGTGCCAGAAGTAAAACTTCTCCGAGATTTTCCAATTTCACGGAGTCTCGCTTCCGGAACGAACGAGAGCGGCCACGTGATGAGGTGGGAAAGAAAGGAGTTTCTGGGGTTTATCTACCGAGGCTGGGAATAGGGGGTGGCTTCGACCCCCCGAGCATTAGTCGTGACGTCCATACGTAATCCTTAGCTAGGCGTGTTTGTAGAAAAAGTCTCGTCAAAATATTGTGGTGTTGGCGTCCTGAATGTTTGGATGGGCTTTAATGGAATACGTCTGAAATGTCATATTGAGTAAACGACATCTTGAATTTAAGAACACGGCATGCGGTTTTAAGGAGTCGTCACTATGTAACTGAGGATATGACTACAATTGAAATTTTGAGTGTATGTTCTTCCTCTGCTATATTTGTTGAAGTGAAATTTATCCGCCCAATCAATTATTCATAGTATTAATTCGAAAAACGTTATTTCTCTTACTTCCCAATGGAGGACTATAGAATATAGTTATAAATATTTGTATCAATTACTGGACAAGCATATCAGATGTCAAATTATGAAAAACATACTTGTTGACCATGGTCAATTTCATACATTACATAAAGTGAACAAGGAAAATTCTTTAATAATTTAAAAATTATCAAACAACTTTCCAATGGAGCTGGTTATACGTATTTCGCAACGCCAAATCTGCATTCAAAATCTAACGGTGAATTATAGAAATTGTCTAGTCATGCCGACTCAAAACCTGCATACAGCTGTTTCGATCTTATTAGATCTTATCAGTGCAGCTTATTTTACTCGGAGTAAATTAACAAATTTCTAATTGTTCCCCAATACAAATCGTGGTCAGTAACACTGTTTGGATAACAATCCAGACCGCCCTCCCACCAAAGATATTGGTAACCAACAATTCATCGCTTAGATCGAAAATGCAGAAACACGTACCTCCTGATATGAAGATATCTACTCTACAACAGTAATGTATATGATTCCAAGGCACACTAACATAGTGATTTAAAACCATTGGATATACTCACGAGAGTTCGCTCCGAAGATGCTAGCAGCGTAATACGCAAAACACAACAATCAATTAATGAAAAACATACTTGTTTACCATGGTCAATTTCATCACATAAAGTGAACAAGGAAAATCCTTTAATAATTTAAAAAATTATCAAACAACTTCCCAAGGGAGCTGGTTATACGTATTCCTCAACGCAAAATCTGCATTCACAATCTAACGGTGAATTGTAGTATATATATATATATATATATATATATATATATATATATATATATATATATATATATATATATATATATATATATATATATATATTGCATTGCTTTATGTAACATATCAGATGTATTTGTAGCATATAATTCAATATATGACTAGGTTTTAATGTTCAATCTAATCTCAATATGTTGTATATAAAACTGTAGGTGAATTACTGATGTTTATATGAACACGTTTTAAGAAATTCATTGAGAGGTATCAATTCTTTTTCCTTTGAATAAAAAAAGGCATTTAAATGGTTGATAGTGCAGAATTATAGTTGAAAAGAAATAAATATCAGAAATGCAACATAACGATCTATTCTAACAGTCAATCTGCTATCAAAGTACTGAGCTCCCATGTCTTCGATTCAAAGTTGATATGGGAGTGCTAAAGAAAACTCAATTGAGTAGTTAAGAATAACAAAGTCTTTTTAGTCTGGATTCCCGGTCAATCGGGAGTCAATGGAACGAAGAGGTCAATATACTTGACAGAAAGGGATCACGAACGCCATCTCACATGTCTTCGATTCAAAGTTGATATGGGAGTGCTAAAGAAAACTCAATTGAGTAGTTAAGAATAACAAAGTCTTTTTAGTCTGGGTTCCCGGTCACTCGGGAGTCAATGGAACGAAGAGGTCAATATACTTGACAGAAAGGGATCACGAACGCCATTTACTGGCCCAGAACCTTTCCGTGGTTTAGAAAATTGCATCTGTAAGAAAGTGTTTTTGGGAGAAGGACGAAATCCATCCATCCAATAGGCGCTACAGCCCGGGGTGGGCCTTGGCCTCCTCAACAATTTGCCTCCAAGCGAAACGGTTCTTCACTGTAGTGCCCCATCCAGTGACTCGCATGGCTCGTAGTTCTTCCAGAACCTGGTCCATCCATCTCAGTCGTGATCTTCCTCGTTTTCTGGTTCCGTACACTCTGGCGTTCAATATCTTTTTGGGCATTCTATGTTCCTCCATTCTTTGTACGTGACCGAACCATCGTAGCCTCTGTAATTTTATAAATCTCACGACGTCCTCATGATTGAGAGTTTCATCTATCTCCCTGTTGTTTCGGATTTTCCATTCCTCTTCACTCAGCCTGATAGCTCCGTATATCCTTCTCATGATCTTACGTTCGAATATTCTTAGCCTATTTTGGTCATCTTGTGTCATTGTCCAGTTTCCACTTCCATAGGAGAAGGACGAAATCGAAAGAGAAATACTCTGGCGGAATCCTCCAGGAATGGATCACTCCAAAAAATGTCTTCGGAACTCACAAACTGCAAGATCCAAAGGATATGTAAGTCTCAGGAAGAACAAATTACAGCTCCTCACTGGCTTCCTTGCAACTCATTGTCATCTCAAGATGCATATGATGAGTATAGGTTTATCAGAAACTGACGAGTCTAGATTCTGTGAGGAGGAGAAGAAAACTCCTGTTCACCTAGTTGCACAATGGCTCACCCTTGCAATCCAACAGAAACAATACTTTGGATAAGAAATTTGTAGGAGTGAAGACTAACCTACTTGAAGCTTTCCCAGATATTGGAAGGCAAGCTGTAGATGGCAAAGTAATCAGAACAGCTCTGATTGGGGCACAATAGACCTTAAGGTCGAGGTGTAACCCATATTAAATAAATAAATGAAATATTGTTGATAAATTCAAAAAATTTTCCATAAGCCATCCCATTCGAACCTCACGATACACAACTCGTCTTTACATCCTTACCAACATTAATTAGCAATATTTAATAGAATGGTACATAGACTCATTAATATACCCTTATCACAAAAAAATACACTAAGGAATTACAAATCATAAAACAAATACTGCACAATAATGGATATCCTCCAAAAATAAAAGATATTTTAACAAGAAGATTGTATAAGACAGCTATTTTTCAAGTGTATCCGAACGTAATAGACTCAACTCAAAATTTCAACGTTTTTGTCAAATTCAAATTTGAAAATAGCATTCAAAACTCAGAATTGCATTGGAAAATATATTAAAAATTCAAAAGATATAACTACACAAGAAAATAAGTCAGGGATCTATAAGCTAACTTGTGGTTCATATCCTAAAGTAATGTTGGCCAAACTGGCAAGAACTTCTGAGTTCGAATATCAGAACATAAAAGAAGTTAGGTACGACAAGGAAAAATTAGATTCCACTTGCATTACATATTACATCTCCAGGAACATAATCATATTTTCAATAGTGAATTTGAAATATTACATATAGAAAGAGAGGCAATAAACTCAATTCATTAGAAGCTCTTGAAATCAATAGTATAAAACAATCCAATAATTTGTTGAATGACCAATTAGATATGAATAATTCACCGTTGGTAAATCTTTTCTAATTTTAAAAGTGAATATTTGTGCCTGTTGTGTTTTTCCCAAGTCATTACAATTTTTACTTTCTACCTGCTATTTGATTACAATTAGGTTTTACCCATTCTTATTGTGTATTCCCTTCCTTCATCTTTTAATATTCTCGTTGTAAAAGTTAGTATGTAATATACATCTGAAGAAGCCACTGTGTGGCGAAACAATTGTCATGTTGAACAAATACAGTGAAAATCGAAAACTGTGGAGTTTTATTTACAATATAATGAGAGAATGGTTAGAAATTTAATTATTTCAGATTTTCTTCTTTAAATAAAGTGAACGTTTCAAGAGTTTAGATGTGATATTCGAGATTGTATCATAGTCCCTACTAAGGGAAGTGTATAGCGTCAAAAACATGGAAGAAATAAGATCACGAAACATACCAAGTTGGTATCCACCAACCAAGATCCGATATTATCCTGACATACAAAGTATTTATCAAGATCTGAAGTCGGAGCTCGAGAAAAATCCTTGTATAATATGTGCATATATGCATATATATATATATATATATATATATATATATATATATATATATATATATATATATGTTCAGAAAGATTTCCGCGGTCGGAAGTATTTGAAAAACTTGGTTCACGGAATGAACCGCGTAAGAGATTTGAAAAATCTCGACGTTTCGGCTCCTTTTGCGAAGCCATCTTCAGGAGAATTAGAAGGGAAATAATTCAGACAAAACTCTCCCATCTGGCCAGATCCGTCAAGGATAAAATTCCTAACGAAAATCACGGTGTTTATGAGATTCCCTGTTCCAATTGTCCTCGTTCCTATATAGGACAAACGAACCGACGAATTCAGGTCCGTGCCAAGGAACATTCACTTTCGGTAAGACACTCAGATATCGCCAACGCCCTTTCCCAACATCACACCCAAACAGGCCACATTATCGATTTCCCCAATACAAGAACTATTGCTCCCGTCCGATCTTTCAAATCCCGAATTATCCGTGAAGCTGTAGAAATAGAAAAAACGTCCAAATTGTTTGAACACCAGAGATGACAGTCACAGACTCCCATCAGCATGGAAACCACTTCTCAGTGGTCGCCATGTAACGCCCAATCAGAGTGCATCCCGCACTGATGAGCGTGAGTACCCACCCCCCTCCCCTATAAATACGGCCACGCGACGATCGGCCCGTCCGGTGACTCTGAAGAGTAGGCAGATCGCGACTTCAGAGTTGACAGTAAGCAATACTGTTTAGGGAGTAGGCAGGTTGAGTCCATGCAATCGTATTGTGTCCGATTCCTCCTAAATTCGATTCGTGGAGTAGGCAGATTGAGGCCACGAGTCTGAATTAATTCCCTTCTAATTCTCCTGAAGATGGCTTCGCAAATGGAGCCGAAACGTCGTGATTTTTAAAATCTTTTACGCGGTTCATTCCGTGAACCAAGTTTTTCAAATATATATATATATATATATATATATATATAATATATATATATATATATATAAATATATATATGCATATATATATATATATATATATATATGTACATATATATATATATATATATATATAT
>JARQZK010000787.1:290000-297500 GCA_030704885.1 Cynegetis impunctata | reverse complement strand
TTATCAGAAAAATGAAATTTATAGGACAAAAATAACAATTTCTCATAATGAAACTACTGTTACAGATATGAGTTCAATGTTTTTTATGCCTCGTTACCTTATATAAAAGAAATAACACCTAAACTGACCAGAATTTTTCAATCTTTTGAAAAACATCAAAATTGGCAAATAGAACAGTTATTTCAATGAGACAAATATATTCGAAAATAAAAGACAAAATTCGCTATTTTATCACTCACAAATGTTGTTTATATATATCCCTTGTAATGATTGTGATAAGAATTATATTGGCCAAACAAAAAGAACATATAAAAGACAGAAGCACTTCTCCATAAGAGTGATAGTAGATTTACACCCCTGAGAGATGTGCCTTTAGCTAAACATGGTTCAATGATTGTTGACCCACCAGATGAACTACCTTTCACACTGGGTTCTAGCAAGAGAATCACATCTTTCAAAAAGATCTTTTTAGAAATGGCCTTTATTTATCAAGACAATAATTCCATCAATAAAAAAAACAGATAAAAGCCATTTGAGGTGAAATTTATTCTTTTTACTCTCACTTGATTATAAAATAACAACCAAAATCAAATTAATTTAAACGTAAATGAAATGAATGTCAAACTTCAATGTTGAATATAAAAAGAAATGAGTGACACCGATTTGTCATTTCGTTTTCAGAAATTTTAATTATAACTTCAAAAATGTTATCAAACTTTTATAATTTTTTTAAACAAAATAGCATTCATTTTCAATGTTTCTTATATCGTATATTATCAACATCATATGTAAATCATTTCTCACGACAGATTCTCCCTTGATGATGGAATAAAAGATTCCGAAAGCTCTTGGAAAAAAACTTTCAGAAAGAGTTTTCCTTTTTTACATTTGCTGCAGTCCCTACAAAATAGATCATCCTCTAAACTAGTCAGCGAGCTATCCTCCTCTTATATAAGTATTATATATATATAAGCAGAGGGGACAGTCTTTGTTGACCAGTTAGGATATAAAGCTAAGAAAAAACTCGTTGGGTACGCAGCATGCAGGAAGTATACTCTTATAACACTTTTCCAATATTTCGACAATGTTTATTGTCATCATCAGGGAATGCTACAAAATTATTACAAAGTTGTGAAACCAGGACAATTTGTGGAAAAAAGAACAAATAACTTACAGTGTCCATGAGATTGTATGCAAAGATCTTAAATTAAAATTAATCTTGACGTTCATAAAAAAGTGCACACATTCAGAACAAAGTCAGTGAGAGTAAAATTAAAATTTGCCATTGTCACCAAATTAAGAACCATTAAAGGCAGAAACAAAACAGTTCACAAATTAAAATTTCAAAATATTGTAAAATTATTATTAACCACTCCATCATACCGGTAATTACATCGTCGGCATGGGAAGTGAAATGAAATTTAAAAAAAATATATAACCAAAATGTGAGGCTAAAGCGAGAACATAGGAATAGGTGAAAAACACGCCAAGGACCGAGAGAACTCTTACTCTTAGATAAGCAACAGAGCACAGAAAAGACGCCACATCGCCAGCATGTCATCTCCTACCAAAAGGAAAGACTCCGAATGTTGAAATTATAAATTAAACAACTGAAGAGATACATTGAAACTTATTATGGCGAAAAAAGCTAATTAATAACTCCAAAATTCAATCAAATCAATAGAGGAGTTTGAAAATCTTTCGTTATTGAGGATATTGATCCAAGTGCAATAAGAATGAATATATTTCACTTAGATGTTTAATATCAGTCTTTTTGTTCAATCACACACGAGGATGACTGAGAAATGAAAGCCATTTCCAAAAAAAAAGTCTCTTATATTTGTTGGACTCTTTAGCTAAGATTTTTAGCAGAATCAAAATTGATATTATGACCTTCTTTATGTACATGATCACTAAGTGCACATCTTTCAGGGTGTAATCTACAGTCACTCTTATGTGAACAAATCCTGTCTTTTCAATAACCTGTTTGTATTGACCAATATATTCACTCGAGCAATCAGTAGCAGAAGAATACAGTACACTACATGTGATTGATGTAATAAAGGAGTTTTGTCCTTCAGTTTAGTAAACAGAGAATTTATAGTCAAGGACATTTTTTTTAGCGATTTAATGTTATTAAAAGGTTTAAAAACTCTACAAAGTTTCGGAGTGACACCCAAAATAAACGGTAGAGACGCCATAAAAAATTATTAGTCACCAAGTGCTCTGAAAACAGCATCATCCGCGCAACATCCAAATTTGCAACTAACATTATTCATATTAATTGTGTTAGGTTCCACTGTGGAGCTAAAAAGAATTTTCTTGAGGAGGAGAACATGAGGATATGAATTATTCCGAAATAGGTTGCTACAAAATGCCCAAGTTTTTTCTGTGGAATACACCGTCAGAGATACTGAGAAACACGTTGTTTCATTTGTATCCTCTGACGGTTGTAGTTTTTTCTTAGCTTTATATATATATATATATTATAAATATATAGATATATATATATATATATATATATATATATATATATATATAAGTATATAATTTATATATATTATATATATTATATATATATATATATATATATATATATATATATATATCTCTGACGGTGTAGTTTTTTCTTAGCTTTATATATATATATTATATATATATATATATATATATATATATATATATATATATATATATATATACTATGTATATATATATTTATATATATATATACATATATATATATATATATATATATATATATATATATATATATATATATATATATATATATATATTTATATATATATAGGTATATATACAGGGTGTCCCGTAAATAACACGCCAGAGTGACACTGGAGGTAGATTTGCTTCAGATCAATCAGATAACATCAACATGACCTAAGTGAAAGTTTTCTGGTTTTCGAGATATTGCCACTCTTATGTTTTTTCAAAAATCTATACTTTTTGGTCATTTTCTCGCCTGTTTTGATTATAAATAAGTTCTAACTCATGGTTTTTTTTTCGTGTGCTATCATCAATATATGGTTGAGACAATCGACCTATCATTTCATTAAGAACTAGCTCGCTAACCTCAAAAAAAATCAAGTTGTTTCAATTTAATTTAAATCCGAAATCCTTAAGTAAAGTTTGACTATTTACTGTGAAAAAATATTGTATCAGGCAGAATCAGCAAATGATCTTAAAAACTAGCCTATATTAAATAGGCTAGTTTTCTCTTTCTGAAACGGTACAACATTTGTGGTTTTTTTCTTTCAAAAGTCTAAAAATTCCAATTTTTGCCATAGAAGTCCTGCTACTTGCGAAATACACTGCGCCGCAAATTTAACGCATAGCTTAAATATTTCCTAAGTTTTGACTGAAGATTTTCTCAGCTGGTGATACGATTTGAATAAATTTTTCACCAAAGTATAGCTCCGTTCTTTGAGAAGATGCAATAGTTATAAGATGATCAAAAAACTGAATTAACTTATTGTACAGGGTGTTTGAATAGCGATATGTTTTTTTCGTCCAAGTTTACATCCTTCTGCGGGCAATATCGGGTAGCTCAGGCAGAAAAAAAATAAACGGTGTTATAATCGCATGTCTTATGAGTAATTTGGTTTTCGAATCGTCTGTTTATCTTGAGCCACTCAAAAGATATTCATGTTTTTATAACCGCTCAAACTTTTCAAACGAAATTTTTTAAAACTTTTTTGTTAATTTGCGAAGAAGGCTGTGTATAGAAAATTTGTTCACAAGTATAAACTGTGTTTATTTGGTTTTGTATGTCTCTCCATACTACAAGCCCCTTCCGAATCTTTTCAAAATTACCGAACTACCTGACTACCAGTTTAGAATGGGTTTTTCCTACTTTACTAATTTGAAACCATCCTTCTATTTACCCTTTCTACACAATTTGTCATTTATTCATTTCTTGTATTCAATATAACGTAGAAACCTATTTATTAGTTAGCATCAAGCATCTGAAGAAGATGAAGTTTCACGGAAACAAGGATCATGCGTTATTTGACTTTGTGTATATAAATAAATATGTACATTGTTTTTATGAACCATTGTTTTGATATCTTCATTAATTTACATCATTTATCGGCCTAATTAATTAAAAATAAATAAATAAACAAAGTTGTCAACTTTTAATGAAATTTCGTTTGCACAGTCTTCAACACAAGTTAAAAAAAAAAGTTTTAAAAAATTTCGTTTGAAAAGTGTGAGCGGTTATAAAAACATGAATATCTTTCGAGTGGCTCAAGATGAACAGACGATTGAAAAAACAAATTACTCAGAAGACATGCGATTATAACACCGTTTATTTTTTTTCTGCCCTGTAAAATAAGTTAATTCATTTTTTTTGATCATCTTAATATAAAATTTATTCAAATCGGATCACCGCCTGAGAAAATATTCAGTCAAAACTCAGGAAATATTTAAGCTATGCGTTAAATTTGCGGCGCAGTGTATTTCGCAAGTAGCACGACTTGGAATTTTTAGACTTTTGAAACAAAAAACCACGAATGCTATACCGTTTTCGAAAGAGCATTGAATAGGCTAGTTTTTAAGATCATTTGCTGATTCTATCTGGTACAATATTTTTTCACAGTAAATAGTTAAACTTTACTTAAGGTTTTCGGATTTGAATTAAATTGAAACAACTTGATTTTTTTTTTGAGGTTAGCGAGCTAGTTTTCAATGAAATGATAGGTCGATTGTCTCAACCATATATTGATGATAGCACACGAAAAAAAACCATGAGCTAGAACTTATTTATAATTAAAACAGGCGAGAAAATGACCAAAAAGTATAGATTTTTGAAAAAAAACATAGAAGTGGCAATATCTCAAAACCCAGAAAACCTTTACTAAGGTCAAGTTGATGTTATCTGATTGACCTGAAGCCAATCTACCTCCAGTGTCACTCTGGCGTGTTATTTATGGGACACCCTGTATAAAAGTAATTTAAATTATATAAGCAAATATAAAGTATTTGATTTTATAAAAGTTTTTTCTTCAGGATGGATCTATCAGAACTACATTTTAAAGTTATTCTCATGTTGTACAGGGTGTGCCAAAAACACGAAAGGTATCAAAGTTGGTATTTTTTAAATGAAATACACTATATATAATTTCATTTTTGAATTTTACAATGAAATCAAATGCCAGTTTCATTAAGGTTTAATTCATCTACACCTTATGGTTTTTGAAATATCTCGTATTTTGTGAAAATGTAGTATCAGTTTTAACGCGTCAAGTCTAAACTGCTATTTTTTTGTTTTTAATTAAATCAATGATAAGGCCTACTAATAAAATGAAGGTAAAATAATTTCAAACTTTAAACGGCACTAACTTGTTTATCTTAAATAGGACACCCCGTATTTTATGTCACCAACAGATGTAAAATGTAATTGTCTATCGAATACCTGAATACACTTCAATCGATATCTCTTCACGTTTCCAAATAAAATGCACATTTTTATCTTGCAAATTGATTTTAAGAAATTTATAATTTATCAAGTCGCCTATGGCGTTTAGTAAGCAGTATTTTATATCAAGTGTTCAAAATGCCGACCATCAGACTCTATTCATTATTATTTATCGTTTAGTGATCTACAAATTCACTCTTGAATACAGGTAAAGTATCAGACTCTAAAAACAGCAATACCGTTTTTATGAAACTTTTTGCAGCAATTGAGAACATACGCGGGCTTGCATTTAGAAAAGCTTCTCTGATACGCTGTTCCATATTGTCTGGTATTGTTGGAGGTGTGTATTATACCGCACTTGTGAAATATTGACTAACTTACACTTGGTGTGTAAAAATAATGGTAAAATTATCGCAATCTTTGAACGGCACTAACTTGTTTAACTTCAATGGAATACCCCGTATTTTATGTCACCAGCAGATGTGAAATTTAATTGTCTATCGATTACCTATAATATTACTATCGATAATTCTTCACATTTTTACATCAAATGAGTATTTTCATTTCGCAAACTGATTTTAAGAAATTTTTCATTTACCAAGTCGCCCAGGGAAACAGCGTATCAGAGAAGCTTTTGTTAATGTTATCCCGCGTATGTTGTTAGATATGGCTAAAGGTATTATGAAAACCTGTACAACATGAAAATATTTTCAAAATGTAGTCCTGCTAGGTCCCTATCCATCTTAAACAAAAAAACCTTTATAAAATCAAACACTTTAGCCTTAACTCTTCGTGTCGAATAACAAGAATAACCCTGTATATATATATATATATATATATATATATATATATATATATATATATATATATAGAGGAAATTTATCGCGGGGAAATAGTATATGAAACAAGCAGAATTATCGGTCTAGCCCGCATATGTCGAAGCAGCCGTTGACACGTGTTTCGGACTCTTTGGTCCTCATCACGGTCCAGGATCTCGCGGATGGCATTAATCGCCTCCGTGGTCAGAGTTTGACCAAATCTCCCAAACCGGAGAGTTCGAACAATGTACCACAAATGTGTGATTGTCTTCCGAAGCAGGGGATTCTGCTTGTTGTTGCTGTTTCAATTGCAGGTTTCCATCGCATACTTGGCTACGCCGTTCTGATGAGGACCAAAGAGTCCGAAACACGTGTCAACGGCTGCTTCGGCATATGCGGGCTAGACCGATAATTCTGCTTGTTTCATATATATATATATATATATATATATATATATATATATATATATATATATATATATATATATATATATACTATATATATATATATATATATATATATATATATATATATATATATAATATATATATATATATATATATATATATATATATATATATATATATATATATAAGAGACCGAAACACGTGTCAACGGCTGTTTCGGCATATGCGCGCTAGACAGATAATTCTGTTTGTTTTATATATATATATATATATATACATATATACGTATATATATATATATATATATATATATATATATATATATATATATATATATATATCGGATAAAAAAATTAGAGGTTACATATCGATGTGAATATAGATAAAGTCCTTCAGAAAAATATATCACTTATACCTCTAACTATACAATGCGATTAACATTTTTTATAATAAAGAAAATATTTGTAGTGAACTATAGTGATGTAGGTTTATATAAAGGATTTCATATTATTGAATTTTCAACCTTCACAACATTTTTCAGCAAAAATTTTAAATAGTACTTTCCGATACTTTTATGTTCAGTGTCGTCCAAAGAAATTGATTTCTAAATATTATTTTTGTTTCAGAGCGGCACAAAAATTAAACCTCACCTCATCTCCCCATAGAAGAAAAAGATATAATTCGGAAGATGGTGAAGCAACGGGCTTTTGCGGAGTACTCCAAAGAAACCCTCCGCCTGTGCCTCCAGCCCTTCTCAGGAGGTTAGGAATGAAAGAAGTTACTGGGGTTGGAAAGGTAAATCAAATTTTTATAATTCAGTGAAACTCCATGAATA
>JARQZK010000787.1:182500-277500 GCA_030704885.1 Cynegetis impunctata | reverse complement strand
CCGGACAAAAAATTTAAAAACCCCGGACATTTGGGTGGGAATTTAGTCCTTTCCCGGACACCCCGTAAAATATATTTTTTTTTTTAATAAAATAAAACATCGTTTATATTTTAATTTTTTCATTCATTAAAAATTCAAATTCCTTGTTTGTGATATAAACAAACAACAAAAAACAAATAAAATATCTACTAATATCACACAGTTTACAGTTTTCTCTTTTTGAAATGATGTGAAAACAAAAATAATCAGAAACTCTTTATTTTGGTATCATCAAATAAAAAACAACTTATAATGATAATTTTTGGTAGATCAATATAGATCAAATAGACTACATTCTACATTGTAACAACAAATTATAGGATAGGTAATCTAGTTCGGTTAGATAGGTTACATAACCTAAAGCCTAAATTATATATTAACTATAAATTAAAAGTAAGTAACAAGTTTCAATTTCAACGGGGTCAAGTTCTTTTTACTAATTTAACTTAACTTGATATTTTTCAGACTTGCCAATTTCTGCCAAAAAGTCTTTCTTTTCCATCAGGAATTTTTAAGAGTGGGAGCAACTCAAATCTTTAAAATTATACGTTATTTTGGTCAGAGGAGAAACGGTATGTGTATTTAGCAAATTTCTCTCTGGACTCAGCTTGTATACGGCTTACGATTATAAATTAATTTTTGACTATGATTTGATTTGATATATTGCTCATCTTAAAATCAATCGGGATTCCCCGGACACAAAATTTGTCCGGGTTTTACCCGGACATATTTTGAAGGCCCCATCCGGACGACTCCCGGACGCCCCCTAAACTAGGACAAAACCGGGTAAACCCGGACGGATGGCAACCCTACCTATGTTCCATAAATTTCTCGTCTCGCCTATCCTTAATGCACTTGTATACATACAAGTGTATCCTCTGATCTGGCTGAAGGAGTTAATCCCAAACTCAAGCTGCCCGCCTCCCTGACACATACTTCAGGGAGGAACGAAACACGTGGGTTTCCTTTCCTTTTTCCGAGTCATGTTAGTTGCGCTGAAGAAATCTAATAAGATCGAAACAGCTATATGCAGATCTTGAGTCGAAGTGATTAGACATACTTCTATGATTTCACTGCAGTTTAAACGCAGATATTGCGTCGCTGAAAAAATAGAACCAGCTCTTTTGGAGGATAGTTTGATGATTTATAATTTTTTAATTACTGAATAATTTTCTTTGTTCACTTTATGTGATATATAAATTCAAGGTCTATATTAGGATTATTTCTGCTCAATACCATGGTTTTTCACGGCACGAAATTCAATAATCAATAAAACCTAACCCCAGTAACTTGATACTTGAAAAAACGCATCGAATCACCCTATATACTTCACAATGCAAAACGGGCAAAAGAGCTGAGAGCGACTTGTCTTATGTTATGGATGGCTTGAAGTGATTGCCACCCCTGTAACTCAGCGTATCGTCGGCTTTCTATTTTCAGTAAGGCACGAAGATATTGATTAATGAAAAATGAGTAGACCCTTTAAATAAATTAAGAAGTGCTTCGAATTCACTAAAACGCCTTGTCATAGATATTCAGATAGAATTTCGGAAAATTAATTAGAACTGGTTTTCGGAAAAGGAATTTTTCGATTTATAGTTATTAAATACATTATCAAATATCGAGATGTCATTAAACAGACATCTATGTTTAATTTTTCTTTTGCGGCTGTGGCTGTCTTAAACTACAGTTCCACAGGAGGAACAATGAGGAAAATTGTGGATCATTTTTGTTGCTGTTTCGTGTTTTCGAAAATGTCTCCAAATGTTCCTGAATGTTCCTTAACACGTTGACCCCGGTGTGGCATCACATGTGTGCCGGCGCGGCATCAATGTACTGCCACACAACAAAATGTGATTTAGACGGCGTGTTTATTGGCGCCGTCCAAGTGATCGGCTCACATGCGCCGGACCGATATATAGGGCTTAGGAAAAAATCTACGGGGTATCAAAAAAATTAAAAAACTAAAAATTTTTCATTTAGATAGAAACGGAAATGAAAATTAGAAATGAACCCTAATATTTTGTTGAGTAAATCAAACGAATATAAAAATCTAAAACTAACTTATTCTAACTTGATTACGTTATGAAAAAACATGTAAAACAATAATTTTTTCACATCCAGGGCAGTGCCACTTTGAACGTGGAATTTTATTGGTTGCAATAATTCTTCATTGCGTTTTCGTATTTCAGCGTAGCAAACAACGCAACGCTTTTTCTTATGAGGAAGTTCTAATGAGTGGTCTCGTTTAGCATCGTCAGTTAGAGGGTCATTATTTCCTTGACCTACTAGTAATTATGTAGCTAGCTGTTCCCTATATGGTGTTATTTTCATTGTGCTCTGTGTCACTTCTTTATACAATAGAAATAAGTTCACTAGTGCACAACTTAAAATTAGCTCATTTTGCATTATTCTCATCAGATAGAAGATCATTCCATAACTTTTTCAGATACTTTTGTTTTTTTTCGTTATCCCCCATTATATTAGTAAATAAAAACAATTTGTACGATCGTGAAATAACAAGTGCGCTCCCTATGTTTAGATCTTATTACTTCACACCGAAACAAGTCTTTCCCGCCAACCGGTGGATGCAACGACATCTAGATACCACGCGACAGTCCGCGGTATCACGTCGATGTCATGCCGGCTGTATGGCCAAAGTAACTCCTTGTGACGGCGTGGCACTAATGTGATGCCGCAAATTGCCGAAATTTTCAACTAAAAGGCTAATATAAGTCATATGTGATAAAAATGAAAGCAAATAATAACAAAAAAACTGGCCGGCTGAGTGACCGATTTTTTTTATATATAGGCGGGGTGAACGTGTTAAAATTTCTTTTTGTTTCGGCAACAAATGTTGACTGTTTCTACTTGTCACTCTTCAAGCTACGATTTCACCGGAGGAACATTTTGGTTACTGTTCCGTGTTTCCGTAAATGTTCCAAAATGTTCCTTAAATTTTTTTTAAGCAAAAAATGTTGACTGTTCCTACTTGTCGCCGGTTTCCATTTTGAGCGGCAAACTTCAAAAGAAAATAGGAAACGTGTCAAAAAATCCGCGTTGCAATCACAGTGGAAACGTATCGAGAACGCAACTAGTTAACATTCGTGTAGCAGATTTTCAGTGTGCAGTGAAGTACGAAAACGAATAAATATACAGGGTGTTTCTGAATTGATGCGAAAGATTTCGATGGGTGATTCTTCAGCAAAAATTAAGGGGGGTTTTCATATAACTTTTTGTTCAACGCCCTTTTCCCTCGAAGTTACAGCCCTTTGAAATAAGGTGAAAAAAAATTGTTTTTATTTAATACATCCACTTAGGAAAAAACTAGAGGAATGAAATTTGGCAGATAACTGCTGCCAATAAAATGGCAGTTTTTGAGTGTTTTTGCTACACTAAAATGTTAGCACAAGGGGCTGAAAAAAACAACTCCTATAATATTTTGCATCAGAACTTTTTACTGCGCTTATACTTTCCTATTTGAAAAATATATTTGGAAAGACAGAATCAATCTGCAACTTTTTAATGTCCTGACTTTTTATCATAAAGTTGTTAGTTTGATCACAAAAAAATAAAATATTGCTCAGACTCTTTCCATAAATTCACAGAGAGGTTATGATTTATTTTAAAAAAACAAGTAAGCTGCTGTCAAATGAAGTCATATGACAAATAGTTTTATTGTCCTGATTTTTTCTAATTTCTAGACAGTTTTATAATGACTGCAAACATTTTTCACAACTAAATAAAACTTTATTGAAAGAATGGCATTTTTTTATTTAGTTGAAGAATATTGCAAATTAGAGCGGATTCTGTCTTTTCGAATATATTTTTTAAAAAGGAAAATATAGTCGCATTAAAAAGTTCTGATGCAAAATATTATAAGGGTTGTTTTTTTCAGCCCCTTGTGATTACATTCAAGGGTAACAAAAACACTCAAAAACTGCCATTTTATTAGCAGCAGTTATCTGCCAAATTTCATTCTTCCAAATTTTTCCAAAACAATTTTTTTCACCTAATTTCAAAGGGCTGTAACTTGGAGGGAAAAGGGTTTTGAACAAAAAGTTATATGAAAGACCCCCCTTAATTTTTGCTAAAGAATCACCCATTGAAATCTTTCGCATCAATTTAGAAACACCCTGTATAGCTACGTTTCCACCAGAGGAACATTGAGAAACCTTTTTGTTGCTGTTGCTTGTTTCCGTAAATGGTCCAAAATGTTCCTAAATATTCCTTAAAATAACTTTATATTTTGGTTGTTTCTACTAAATATTCTACAATTATCGACAATTTTAGTTGCTTTAGTGGAAACAGGAAGTTTACGTATGTTGCCATTAACTTCTACTTTTGGCAACAAGGAGAAATATTCAGCAACAAAATGCTCCTCAATCTTTTCCGGCGGAACTGTAGCTTTAGGGTACGAACAGAACGAGTAAGTCGAGGTGGAGGTGTAGCTCGCGGTCGCGCTCGATGTTGACATCCATGTAAAACAAACACATTGAGTTAAATGGGAGCGAACATAACGAGTAATTCGCGTTAGAGGTTTAACGCGATGCCACCAAGGAGGTTTACAGCGATGATTTTGAGGATCAAATCAGTTTGTTTTACATGGATGCTTACCGCGCGGTCTACAAGGATGCTTCGCTGTGATTGGTGCGTTCAAGGCAGTGTTGTCATCACCCTCGGCAGCTCGCATAGAAGACGCAAGACGTTTGGCGTTTGACATTTCGTGCGCTACAGTACTCCAGTTGCGAGCTTTTTTCTCCTTCGGTTATAATATTATCGTAATTATAGGAGCTTTCATTGGTTCTTCTTAAAAAGTATTTAATCATTGAAATAGAGTTAGATGACTTCAGACTCATTCTATTTCGAAGCTTCGTTATGTTCATGGCACTAAATATCCTTCCAATTTCAGCATTCTATTTAATTCGAAGGCTACAAGTGGGAAAAAGACAGTCAACAAATACTTTGTTAAGAAGATAATATAAAAAAAGTATGATTATTTAATTTCTTTTATTTTGAAACTACGTAAATTATCAATAAAAAACTTAAGATTGAAATTTTTTGAATTCTTTCAACGAGAATCTATTCTGAAACCTTTCAAAACTAGCTCCAAGAAAAAAAAAAAATTTTTAAATTTCTTTATTTTAACAGTTACCACACATGCAATGTCCATGTTCAAGCAGCAAAAAATTATGAATTAACTATTGCATAACTGAATGAAAAATCGCTATAAAATTTTTTTGCCACTGAATTGTTGTTCATTAACTATCCAGTAAGTGCCTGAATTTTTTCATTCTTTAACTTTCCTATTTAATATGGTAAAATAATTTTTATTATCAAAGTGTTCAAAATGGGCATGCCTTGCCAAAGCCAGATTAGCCGTTTTTGAAATATTATCAATATTTATCCTATAGTTTCGGAAGTTGGAAAGTAGGAAATTTCCTCCTCTTTTCGAATCTTTTTCGAGACATAAAAATCTCAATTAGTTGCAGAAAACAAAACCCCATTTTTGATCTTTCAGTGAATTGTTAATAACTTTTACAAATTTCGCGAGCGGAACTGTGTTTTTTCAAAAAACATCTACATTCTATTCCGAACCGAATGACATATCGTTCATGTTTTTTCGAGACTGTTGAAAAAAGTAGAAAAAAAAGCACTTCTTTAGACTACAGAATGATATCCGATTTCGCAACGCAGTTCCAAATATAGAGATAGATTCGATTATATATTTTATGAAGATAGTTAAAATACTTATTTATTTTTTATTCAAACTGTAGAAGTCGTTAGAATAGTCGCTAGATTTTTTTGCGCCAGACACATAAGCAGCTAAGCCGCTGTAGCAAACAAAATGTCGCTAGATCTAGCGACAAAGTCGCTAAATAGGCAACACTGGCTCGACTAAGCATCGCTGGTAACCTCCTCGTTGTGTGCGGTCGACATCGACCGAGACTTAACTAGTGGCATCCACCGCGAGCTACACCTCCACCTTGACTTACTCGTTCTGTTCGTACCCTTAAAGTGCTAGTTACTTGCTGTTTATTTCGATATCAGTTGTTTGGTCTTCTCATTTTAATAGCTGATAAGGCAAACCAAACAAATCCTTACCTAGTATACATAAGATGTTCTTAATTATTTTATTGGTGTCGATCAAAAAACATCACAGGCAATTTCGAGTATATTTCTCTTAAACAAAAGAACGATAATATAAAGACATAATGGCACAGAAATTTTTCAGAAAGAATATTAAATTTCATTTTCACAAATCAGCCGTTATTGTTTTTGTATTCGAAAATCAAAGCGTATATTATATTAAAATATTGAATATACTTAATTTCCACTGACTTCACGAAGATTGCTTAATTGAGTTCAAATCATCCCAAGAACCTCGATTTATCAAATGGACATCTTTATACATTCTGGCGACTCTTTTATGCCGCCATAAAATAAAAATATTGTAAATATAAGCATTAACTTATTATCATTATTTTTGAAAAAATTGTCTTTTCATACTATTTTTCATTATTTATGTGGTTGATATTTGCATTGCAATTTGATATTTTAAATAACCTGTAATATGCAGAATTTTTCTCAATATTTTATAAATATAATAAACTAATAAAGGTTAATCTGTGAAATGAATTTAATAACCATATAACAGTAATATATATATATATATATATATATATATATATATATATATATATATATATATATATATATATATATATATATATATTTATATATATATATATATATATATATATATATATATATATATATATCAGTAATAATATATGACATAATTTGAGCGAATAAAGAAGCCAAATAATGAAAAATTTTCCAGTAAAAAATTTCCAAGGTAGAACAATAATATTATTTAATATAAGTTAATAAAGTAGGTATTCGATGAAAGGTTACCTTTGACTCGACATAATTTCACCTTGGAAGGGCATTGTGAAATAGCAACGAATAGTTTATTAACTTTTTTATTAGCATACGAATTGTTTCATGGCGATAATCATTTAATTTACCTAAATACTTGAATAACATCGCTTTGTAGGTAGGTACCTCTATTCAATAAAACAACCAATGAATTTTATCTTATGTAAGAGGCAAATAGGATTGAAGTTTTTTATGAATATAATAATTTATTATGGAAGACTTGTAAGTTAGAGGTTGAAAAAGTTTTATTGGTCATTATTAATTTGAAAAAATTCATCACTAGTTTTCCAAATAAACGTGAAGAATCAAATTATACAGTACGCTGAATAATAGCATTGAGACAAATGGCATGATCAGCAGAACTCCGTTAGTAAGGTCCTATTTTCCTCTCGTCAATTATCTTAACACAAAAATAGGAAAATTTTCACTCATTAATTAATTAGCTCTAATTTTAATAATTTGGTTTTTTATCAGAAAAAAACCAAATAGTCTATTTCAGCTTATGTAACTACCGGGAAAACCCGAATATATGCATATATATATATATATATATATATATATATATATATATATATATATATATTTTTCGTAATATTTTCTTGGTGTTCACTTAAATTTCGTGTCACTACTTCAGAAAAATTATTAATTTAACTTCTTATTTCAATATGAATTTATGTTAGAAAGCTTTTACTGATTTTCATTGTAAATTGCTAAAGATTGAGTTGATATAATTTTTCAACAACCGCGAGGAAAGTACCCACTTCTCGGATGCTTTTCCTTTGAGGAACTGATACTTTTCCGTCCTAGTCTGTCTGGTAAGTACGCATTTCCTGGACTAGTAGATATATATATATATATATATATATATATATATATATATATATATATATATATATATATATATATATATATATATATATATATATATATATATATATATATATATATATATATATATATAAATATATATATATATATATATATATATATATATATATATATATATATAAATATATATATATATATATATGTGAATTCTAGCTTAAGCTATAACTTAATCTAAGGAAGAAATATAATTGAACAAAATAAATAGAATAATAAAAGTAACAAAAAAAACTAAAATTACAGTATATTACGCGAATGTAATAAGAATAAACCAGCTTGAGTGATCTTGATACACTGAATCTGAAGCAGTTGAATATTTATGTTCCTTCTGAATTCGGATGTCTGAAAACCTTCCAATTCACTTTCAACCTCATTATAATTTCACGGCGTTGTATGTAGATGAACAATTGAACATTTCAACATGGAATCTGGTAGAATTAAGAAAAGAGCTGTATCCTTTGATGTTGACGAAAAAATAGTTTACGCATCACGCTTGAAAACCGTTGTTTTGTACTCATTGACTCACAACTCACCAAATCTTGTCCAATCTTTCAAAAAACAGTATTTTTCGGCTTAGTTACGTATATTACTATTTCGAAGAAACAAAACTGCTCTATTGATCATGACACTACCGAGTGATTTGCTTTAATTATGGTTTATCAATGGAAATTAATCTCACAATGACAGGTCCAATGATATAGATGTATTCTTGAGTAAATAGTTATTTTTCTGTAAACAGCTGCACCAATAAACCCATGAATAAATTATAGATATTTTTGGAACAACTTTCTAGACCATGTTCTTCAACAATTTCCACAAAATCATCCTTCGTTATTCCAGAACAATTCACGTCTCATCTGTGGGACCCCTCGATTCGTATTCAGAGGACGACGCAGAGTCCAATTATTGGTCTCCTTTCTTATTCCCGCTTTCTCCGGCAACTCCTCAACACGCGTCGTCCTCTGTCCCCGAGAACCGTGCAGCATGAAGAAGACTTCTACCAGAAACGCGAACTGCATTTGAAATTGGACGCGTCGCGAAGATCAAACTGACTCAATATGTTAATTTGGATTGACGAAACTTGCGTATCATAAACTAATTAAGATGTGGAATACTATGAAGTGATTTAGTATATACAGTATTATGTCGGGTTCCTATTCATATAGAGCTCATTTAATAGGAAACTGATTCAAAAACATCGAAATAACTAATCGGAAATTTCGTCGATATGTGAGCGGTTCGCTTTTTTGGTTTGTTTCATTATTTTTTTTTATATTATAAATTATGAAATATTTTTTAGTAATCAAATCAATCTAAATTTTGCTGTGACTTCTTGTATTAATATTTTCACATATGTTTCTGGTTCAACCACTTTCTCACAGTATTACAGTACTAAAATGAATTTTGAGTTTTCTCAGATATTCGTTCACATTTTACAAAAAATATAATTCATTTTCAGGTTTCACAGTTTATATATACTCATGGATGATTAATCTCATTAATTATTTAGGTGTAGGACTTTGGTTTTTTTAGATAGTATATATCCCGACAATAATAGACAATTGACATAACTAAATTATCAAAATTTGTGTAGAAGCAGTCAAAATTTTAACATTTTACTTACCTTCTCGTAATTAATGGTATTATCTCGGATATTTCCATGGATATAGGAAAACTTTGAACATTCTATGTATATTTACATTTAACACAATGATTGTTATTAATCCGATTTCTTAAAAATATTAAGATTATTTATTTGCAACATATCCTTCGGACTTTCGCTTTTATAAAGCTTTCAGCTTCTTATATTCAGAAATGTCTATATTATGGTTGATATTTACCATCGATTTTATTATTGAATAATGTGTCCCATGTACTAGATAATTTCATAGTTTTCATCAATTCTGGAAAAATAAATATTTTCGGAGAATGTCGAAATATTGTTTGTTTTTCTCCAGTCCATAAACCGTTGATTTAGTTTTTCGTACACTTTCTTAGATTTTGTGGTAAAATATTTCGTATTACATTTTCTGCTTCCTCCGATATGTATGAAGAAGTCGATGGTAATTCGTCTATAACGCTGATATCAGATATTTTGATGATATAATTATCTAAGTTTAGCTATATTCTACAAAAATTTAATACCTACTGGTTTTGACAAATAAAATTATTATATATTTATAATATATACACTCAATATTAAAATATGAGAAATAAAATAATTAGATAGGAATGAATCTACGACAAACGTCAAATGCACAGCATGCTCCGTTGAAAAATTATGGGTTTCTATTGGTTAAAAATCTGTATCGTTATAAAAAATCTGTATCATAATGGATCTCATTATGAAACGAATTATGGGCATACAAGTATATTATTATAGTACGGGTGTAGAAAAAATTAATTAATAACGTTTATATACACTGTTATGTCGGAACTCTGAAGTTTACGAGTGGTTCATGCTCACTACCTAGAAACATAAATACAAGATCTAAAATTTTCAGTACACCTGTACAGGTGAGGATATCCGAACGCTTGACAGCTGACACCATGCCAATATATTATTCAACTGGTTTTAGCTCGGATGAGCAACAATTTCGCATCGATGCCGCATTTATTATTCAACAATGTCCATCGTTCATTGACGGATAGAGGGCTTCTGAATTATAAAGTGACGTGTCAGCTTCGCTTGACGCTCAATTAGCCAGCGAAAATGAAAGAAGAGTGAGTGGAAGGACAGGCAAAACGTCGATAGAGCATATTTAATTTTTTGTTGGAAATTTCTTTGTGGTTATAGAGTAATATTTCCAAACGCAAACTCTGGATGACATAAAAAGCTAGCGCTAGTAGGTTCTAAACCTTCTATATATCAAATATATATATATATATATATATATATATATATATATATATATATATATATATACATCATTCAATGTTATTAATAAACATATCAAAACAATGGTTAATAATAACCATTTACGTATTTATTAAAAGAAATAACGCATGACGCACGTTTCGGTGGAACTTCACCTTCTTCAGATGCTAATGGCAAACTAACTATGATTCTCTGTTATATCGAAAACAAGAAATGACAAATTGTGTAGAAGGGGTAAATAGAAAGATGGTTGCAAATAATTATTAGAATAGGAAAAACCAATTCTGAACTGCTAGTCAGGTAGTTCGGTAATTTTGAAAAGATTAAGAAACGGGCTTGAAGTATGATCGATTTGGCTATTCAATAGGAGACCGGAATGCTTGTATTTATTTATCTGTAATGATTCTAAAAAATTAAGTTTGATTGCCTTACTTTCAGTATTTAATATAGTAAAATCGAAATTGAATGTGTGATTTTCTTGGATTAAATGGTTTGCATAATGTGAATCCGACTTCTGATTAACAAAGCTACGTTTGTGTTCTGAAATTCTAGTTCTAAAACTTCTGAAAGTTCTACCAATGTAAAACTTATCACAATCACCACAATTGATTTTATAAACTCCTGATTTATTATCTTTATGAACTTTGGATTTATTATTTTTTATATGATATCCTAAATTATTACCGGTTTTTCCTATTCTAATAATTATTTGTAACCTTCTTTTTATTTACCCCTTCTACACAATTTGTCATTTCTTGTTTTCGATATAACAGAGAATCATAGTTAGTTTGCCATTAGCATCTGAAGTTCCACCGAAACGTGCGTCATGCGTTATTTCTTTTAATAAATGTGTAAATTGTTATTATTAACCATTGTTTTAATAACTTTATTTTCTCTTCATCAGAAACAGAAAGAATGAGGTTATAATAAAAGCCGGCATCATATGCATCAACACAATTTCATGTAAAATTTTAGAATGAGTTGGAATTAACATGTACAAAATTCTGCTGTCAAGTCAAGTTTCAAATCCGTGAATATTGTTCTTTCAGCAGGCTTCCGTACCTTGTTAACTGCTATTTATTTTAAAATTCTACAATATCAGACGAGTCAGGTAAGAGTGATATTATTTAGGTACTTGCCTACTTTCGGTAGATAGATGATATTGAGGAGTACCTAATACGTCCGAAATAGGCTGCCTATCGTTTTTGATGTCTAACTTGATGTTGCTAATATTCATAAGGATGGATGGGATATTTGCTCGCGTCAAAACTCATGTAGCTATTTCCACTAGAGGTTTGTTTTGATTAATTGTGATTTATAAATATATATATATATATATATATATATATATATATATATATATATATATATATATATATATATATATATGATTATAAAAGTTTACTGGCAATTTCTTACTCTCATTGATATTTTATAGACAAAGTAGAATGTCTGTTAAAATTGGGTAGCGAAAATCAACAATATTCAGTATGGTTATTAGACCAAAGATAATATTGAAAGTGTAAAATCTCTTCAAATATTCTTCACATAATCAAATGCTAATCCATGGTGAATGATTGTATTCAGTTAGATATAGAGTAAGAGTTTACCCTCCAGTTTACCTTTTATATTATATGATACTCGATTGTGAAATGTTTTCTACTGTAGGTATTAACATTTATACAATAAATATCGCAGTCTGAAAGTCTCCCTCTATCTAATTATTTTAATCCATCTCTGTATTCGCGCGTTCTATCCAATTTGTTATATATTTCTTTCTTGTATTGAATATATCCAAAAAAAAGTAATCATTTTTCACTCAGTATCTGAAGAAAGTGAAGTTTCACCCAAACGTGCGTCATTCGTATTTTGTCTGATAAACGTGTGAATTGTTGTTAGTATCCATTGTTTTATCATAACTATATATCGCCTGTGCGTAAGTAAAATTTATATACGCGCCCTCCCGAATACTTTACAATTAATTATTCACTATTGAAATTTCGTCTACATTGTTGATGCTATTATTTCCTAGATAACCCAAATTCCAACGAACAGAATTCCAAATGCCGTGCCGTCCTCGATTGCAATAAATTGCTAGTGAAATCGAAGGCTTTTTGGGCTTTGTATTGTTCTTGACGTATATCTGTAATTGAAATCTTGACAGCTGAAATGGTGACCCAATAATTATCTCCTGAACAGGGACTTCGTCAAAATTAAATATTGCACCAAGGGTGTGATTTATTCCATTCTTAAATACGAGCTTCCAATAAATAAAGCATTATCTAGAATTTTCTGTCGTCATCTACTCTCACTATCCTTTTACTCACACGTCAGACTTCATATTACACGAATGGAATAGAATTTGTCATTTTATTCAGAACTTTATTTATATTATTTCGACGATGGTGCAAGTGTCATATTTTAAATAATAATAGTAGTAAGGCCATCTTTCCAGGTCAGTGACATTTGAGATTACTGGATCCCACCCTTAAACTACTAATCCACGATCAACGTGTAATATTGCGAATGCGGTAACCTTGAAATTCAAAATTAATGGACGTTCTTCTCAGATTAATACAAAATAAAGGGTATTGCTGGGAATAAGAATATAATTCTGGGTGCATAATTCTTCTACTATGAATTGAATATCACATTTTATGAATTCCATTATCTCCCTCGTTGTGGAATACATTTAAACTATTACATACTAGTTCATTTAAAATAACTAGATGCATAGTATGCTTCAGGGAAAAAGGTATTAATTATGAATGAAGGAAAAAAAGTCACAGCAGCAGACAAAATAGAAAATAAAATTGAATGTCCCAAAAAAAATGGATGAAGGGAAAATATACGGTTTTGAAAAAGTGAGCAAGTTTTATTATTTGGGAGAATAACCGATAATGGTAAAGAAGATGAAATACGAGGGACTAGCGAAAGGTGCGAATAGTATGGGAGGATTGTTTCATATCTTGATATCGAAAACTATCTCAGGGTATGTAAACACCAGATAAGGCCAGTGGTTATTCATAGCTGTGAAACATGGAAACTAAATTTTAAAGAAAAAAAATTGAGTGGAAACAATAAATTCGATTTCCTTAAAAAAATACTGATGATCCTAATCAGTTGTTGAGCAATATATTTCGGAATTCAAACGTTAAATGGGAAAAATTTTGAAACATAATTTTTATTAAATGCTTTTAAATGAAGGGCTATTGTGGCAGACTGAACACAACACCATTGAAAACTTGCATTATTGAATTGAATACACTTCATACATTCGCAAGGTTGAATACCGTCATTTTGAGAAAAAAAAATTTAAAATAGATGTAACTCATCTAGAATTACATAAAGATTTCAAAAATAGCAAAATAAATGGGGGTTGTTATTTAAAATTTCAGGAGTAGGTGCGCTAGGGCTCAATGGGTTAGATATAATACAACAGCAAATACCCCAAACAATGTTCGCCTTGATACTGAAATTGCCATGTTTCGCCAAATTTGCATAGTATTATTAGTTGAAGAAATATTAAGTGCTACTCATTTTCAAATTAACATCCGGTATATATCTATCTATATATATATATATATATATATATATATATATATATATATATATATATATATATATATATATATATATATATATATTATATATATATATATATATATAATATATATATATATATATATATATATATATATATATATATATATATATATCTATATATATATATATATATATATATATATATAACTGAGATTGAAATCTCGCACATCACTTGATGAAGCATCATAAAGAATAAAATATAATTTTTAAAATAAAAAACACTTGGCTTATGTTTCACAATATTAAAAAATATTTAGATACTGTATTTAGCAGTAACGAAAAGTCGACATGTTTCGAGTTCATAACTCATTATCAAGACTGACTACAGGAGAGTATTACATTACTACCTATACTATTTTATAAAACGGACAAAAACAAAGGTGATACCTGAAAATCAATTTGTTCGTTTACGAGACTATTATGGGCGGAACTTATTTCGAGAATTTCAAGAAGGTCAAGGCGCTTTCCTTTGTTACCTGAGTGTAACAATTTGTTTTTGTTGAAATCCAGGAAGTGATTGAATTTTATCCAATGTTCAGAGAAGCCAGTGGTATTTTTGTTTTGTAAAATTGACTTTTTATGTTCTTCAACACGAATATTTATATTCCTTCCTGTCTGTCCAATATAGAAAGCAGGACATTCATCGCAAAATATTTTGTACACTCCACTGTTTTCTCCGATGTTAGATTTTTTTAAATTATTGACCAAGAATGACTTCAAGTTTTTTTAAATTGTACAAATAGTTTTATCATTATTTTTCGTTAGTCTGTTACAAATTTTGCTATTATATTATATATATATATTATATCTATATATATATATATATATATATATATATATAATATAATTTTATATATATATATATATATATATATATATATATATATATATATATATATATATATATATATATATATATATATATATATATATATATATATATACAGGGTTGCGATAAAGTATGGAACCAAGTAAATATCTTTCGAACGAAGAGGAGAATATTTATGAAATTTTGCAGCTAAGTCCAATGGCGCAAAATGCATCTGATGTATGATTTTTTGTTGATAATATACTTCCGGTTGTACCAGAAATAGAATAGGAAGTCGCTTATTTTAAATGGGATACCCTATATATTATTACATTTTTGGATTCTACTTAAGATTCTAGGCAGATTTTATGCCTATATATATGATATATATATATATATATAATATATATATATATATATATATATATATATATATATATATATATACATATATATATATATATATATATATATATATATATATATACATATATATATATATATATATATATATATATATATATATATATATATATATATATATATATATATATATATATATATATATATATATATATATATATATATATATATATATATATATATATATATATATTTACATATTCAAAACACCATATCTGGCTTTTCATAAATATAAGATGTAAATATATTTTTATGTATAATTTCTCATTCTGATCATTAAAATTATACTGCAGCTGGATTTATTTTATACGAAAAATGTGAATTCTCAACAATTTGAATTTGAACTCTAATATGTACAAGAATATTTTTTCTCACAAATGAATGAAGTTGTTTAACTCATATGACTAGTAGAATCAAATTAATGAACACAAAATAGTATTGTAATCAATTCAGATTTCTGCTTAGCCATTCATATAAATACCCCAAATTCTGATGATGTTGAATTAGAATTACCACTCTCATCTATCTTCTTTTATTTCAACTCAAAGGTTATGCTTTTACTTTTTCAATATTGAACAAAGATCAATACCTAAAACTTTTCATCACTTCCCGAATTTTCACTTTCCGTCCCGACCAAATATTTCACTCAATCACCCTATAAACTTTCCCCCTGAAATGTCCTTTAGGGTCCAAATAGCTAATGCCAAACAAAAACATCAGTTCTGAGTTAAACAAAACACTGCATGATGTACTTATCCAGTAGCAACTAATGCAATGTGCTACAAGGGTGGCCGAAATTAATTGGTGCCCACCCTTTTTCTCCACATTAATCATAATTTATCTTTCAATCTGTTTAATGCAAGGGTTACGTTTTGTTATTTGATTTAATTGGAATTAATTGCTCCATAATATGACGAGAATATACAGGTTATATAACCTTAGATTTGTTTGCATGTGAGGATGGTCCTGGGTCCTCTCAATAAAACACAGTTTTACTCCTTAAATATCCTTTATTCCGAGGTTCATAGTCATCGCCCTTTAACGACTCTAGTAGAACTCAATGAACTGATCCGCGACAATATTTTAGGTAAGTTCCTCTTAGTCGAATCAGCACTTTAATTTATAATACAACGAATATATCGAACAGTAACCTTTCGAGTTCATCGGTCCAGAAACAATCCGATAACCCGTGAAACTGTCGTAACACTTCCTGTATAATAAACCTCGTCCAAATGTGTAAATTGACATATATACATTATATGAGTACCTTATTACTACACCTCCCCTGGCGGAGTAAAAAAAAAGAAAAAAAATTTTTTAATATGACTTTTTCTTATTTTTTTCAACTTATTTTAAATTTTTTTTTTTCTACTATTACCTTAATTCTATTTACATTATTGATAATTAACTACGCTATTTAACACAATTACTAAGTCATTTTCAAATTATACATATTAGGTGTACTGCGCTGATCGTAAGAATATTTCTTTTACATTTTGTTTAAATTAAATTTTGACGTTTGAGTTCCAAATTATGAAATGAATACAGAGGATCACCTTTTCATAGGTATTTGAAGCTAATAGTTTAGTATGAGATGTAAGTAAGTCATTAATAGAACATTTTTCAAGAAAGAAATTTTTATATTGGCCTTTTTTAATAAGTTGGATAGCTCAAGTATTTCTTTATTCGAAGCTGCAGCTGCTTTTCCTTCAATAATTATTAATTCATATATATATATATATATATATATATATATATATATATATATATGCTTTGTGCGCACAATATTTTACAGTCTTTCAGCGACGCGCGAAGCTTAGACGCTGAGCAAGAATCTGTATATTTAAATTAAATTATTTTCCATCTTCTAATATGAGGCTATCATTAACAAATCTAAATTTCTTCTCTTTGTTCATTTATTTATTATTTATATCAAGCTTGATTGGTTTTAATTGTGTTAAATGTTTAGGTTTTTTCAATAATTACACTAGTCCTGGGTGATCAGTCCTGGTAGACTTAGTGAAATTTTTGTTACCTCATTATTTCTTTTTTTAATTCCTTAGCTAAAGTCCTCGTTAATACATTTATTAGAAATAGTTTGCCAATCTCATCTAAAGATGGCTCATATAACTCAATGCCGTAAATTAATTGTTGTACCCTATCGGTGGTACCGTTAAATTTTGAAAACAAGCTGGTCGCTGTTTTGAAACTAAAATGTTCTTCCATTTTTTGGATATTACTAATTGAATTAGGATTACTATAGTTACGATCAGCGTCAGTATCAAAGTTTAACATTTAATTCTTACTCTGAATTATCGGCATTTTTTAAATTTATATAAACTGTACAAAAAACAAAAAAAAAACTTCGAAACACTTCGAAAAAAGTTCCAAAAATTTCATAATTTCGGAGAAAAGTTCATTTATCTTAATTACTATTTAAATTTAATCCTAAAATTTGGGCATTTTCTTTAATAATATCTTTGTAATAATAATATAAAGTTTCAAAATATTTTTTAAATTTAGAGAGTTCACTTATCTTAACAACTTCGCCTTTCCGTATCTGTCCTCCCTTAGTAGTCCTTCGGCATTCGTACTCGTCACTATTCACTTTAGTTGTACTTTTTCACTTAAGGCACTTAGTTTTATTAGTTTATTTTTGTCCAATCACTATTTAGTTTTTCTTAACACAGTACTATTACTTTTTCATCCCTGTCGCTATTCTTTTCTTTCCATTTTGGACAGCATTTTTTTTTTCTCTTCATTGTCCTGGTTTTCACACGATAGTTTTTTTTTTTTTCTCAAAAAAAAACGAAGCCGATATCACGACACTTTTAACATAACTTGTTTTTTTTTCTTCTTCAGTTGCCTCTTATAATGGCACTGGCAGGATCGCCATGTGATATTGGCACTGGCAGGATCGCCATGTGAGGATGGTCCTGGGTCCTCTCAATAAAACACAGTTTTACTCCTTAAATATCCTTTATTCCGAGGTTCATAGTCATCGCCCTTTAACGACTCTAGTAGAACTCAATGAACTGATCCGCGACAATATTTTAGGTAAGTTCCTCTTAGTCGAATCAGCACTTTAATTTATAATACAACGAATATATCGAACAGTAACCTTTCGAGTTCATCGGTCCAGAAACAATCCGATGACCCGTGAAACTGTCGTAACATTTCCTGTATAATAAACGTCGTCCAAATGTGTAAATTGACATATATACATTATATGAGTATCTTATTACTACATATATATATGTATATATATATATATATATAATATATTAATATTATACATATATATGTATTATATATATATACAGTGCTTTCATGATGAAAGGAACAAATTCATTAAAAAATTAGGTTTCTATTTCATGTTAAAATCCTCGGACAGGTCGATTAGTATTTTTATTTGGGCATTTTTCGCAATAAAAATTTTGTATACAGGGTGTCTCATTCAAGAGCTATGGCTTTGTCATTAGTTTTTTTAAAGGTAATACCCTGTATATTATTTCACTTTACAATTCTACGATAAATTCTTATCACTTTTTGTGAACATACCATATGCCTCAACTCGATGGATTGCCAGAAACGGAGATAGTGGGTAATGAGAGGTACGATATGAAAACACACAAATGTAATTACTAATTTAATTTTTACATATGTTCAATCTGTTGTCCGTTTACTTCGAGACATTTTTGAAGTCGATTCAATGTTTCACGTTGCACATTTTAAATTACTTCTGGACTGATAAGTCTTATTTCCTGCCTGATTCTCTCTTTTAGATCATCAATATTATTTGGTCTATTCAAATAAACTTTAGACTTCAAATAACCCCATAAGAAAAAATCCAATGGGGTTATGTCCGGTGATCTTGGCGGCCACTCAATCGGACCTCTCCGTCCTATCCATCTGTTGGGAAAAGTTGCATCAAGAAATTGTCGAACAGCGATTGAATAGTGAGGAGGTGCCCCATCTTGTTGAAACCATATCTCGTTATTAGGTATGTCAGGATCTTGTGGGTTAGGAAACAAAACAGCTAAAGCCGGAATGAGTTCGAACTGGAGAAAGTTCAAGTAGTCCTCTCCGTTTAGTGTTCCTTCCAAAAAATAGGGACCAACTATACGATTTCGAACAATCGCTGCCCATGTATTAATTTTTTGAGGCCGCTGTGTGTGGCATTCTTGCATCCAATGAGGATTCTCGGTCGCCCAATACCTACAGTTTTGTCTGTTGACGTGGCCATTTAAAGTAAAGGTGGCTTCATCAGAAAAAATTATGTTTGTAATGAAATTTAGATGTTGATTATGAATTTCAAGAATCTGCTCACAAAACTGTACTCTGCGGTCAAAATCGTCTTCTAATAATTCATGTACCAGCTTAATTTTATAGGGATGATACTTATTTACCTTAAGTATTTTATGCACGGACCCTACTGATAAATTGAAATTATTGGAAATTGTAGTAATGGATGTATGAGGGTTATCTTGGCTTTCTAGTAGAACGTTCAGCACTGTTTCTTCAGATACTCTCGGTGGTCTTCCTTTAGGTAAATCTCTAACGTGGCCGTATCTCCTGAATTTTGATTCAATTTTGCTGACTGTCGATCTAGTAATTGGCGGACGATCAGGATGATTTTCATTGAATAGATTGCAGACTTCTTCTTGTGAACGCACCCTATCTCCAAAACCAATCATCATAAGTACTTCAATACGTTCTCTCTCAAGTAATTGCATTTTCTTAAGCAATGAAGTAGTGTAGTGCCTGGAGCGTTAAAAACGTGAAAACTGCGGACTATACAGCACCAGTGAATGAATTCAGATGGTACATGTGAAATTTCATTCTTCAGATTTAATGACAATGTTTACCTAAATTTTTTTTTGTACTTTTAATCCATCAAGTTGAGGCATATGGTATGTTCACAAAAAGTGATAAGAATTTATCGTAGAATTGTAAAGTGAAATAATATACAGGATATTACCTTTAAAAAAACTAATGACAAAGCCATAGCTCTTGAATGAGACACCCTGTATACAAAATTTTTATTGCGAAAATTGCCCAAATAAAATACTAATCGACCTGTCCGAGGATTTTAACATGAAATAGAAACCTAATTTTTTAATGAATTTGTTCCTTTCATCATGAAAGCACTGTATATATATATATTTATATATATATATATATATATATATATATATATATATATATATATATCCATTTAAATTCTTATAGGCTGGCAGTATTTTCCATTATTCTCTATTTGTCACCATGATCATCCTTCTAGAACCAGCGTGTTTTTCCAGGCCATCTGCCCTCCTCATTTGAGGTCTTCCTCTATTTCTTTTAATTCACGAGTAGCCGGCGAATTTCCATTTAAGTTTTGCCACCTCTTCTCTGGCGGCTCTTCTCGTTTTATCCTTTATCCACCCGTTTCTGTTTTCATCAATTTTACATGTTAAATTCGCCTTCCCGAAGATCTTTATGCTTCTTTAAATTTTATCCATGTTTGCCTTTGTGAATTTACATGCTCGTAATGCGTGGACAGGAAGTACACATTGATTGAATACCCTGATGCTGCCCTAGCCAATCTAGTATCTTGATTTCTGCTATTTGGTTTTTTTTGCTTAGTTCCATGCTTTGTTTCGGATATAATGTATGTATATATATGTATATATATATATATATATATATATATATATATATATATATATATATATATATATATATATATATATATATATATATATATATAAGGTTCGCGTACGGAATATGCCCATGATAAAAAAAAAGCTGAATAAAAAAATAAATAAAACAGTTATTAATTCCCGTTTGTGTGAAAGTCCTTCCTTCATACCCATGTGTTAATTCAAACTGATAGATAGAACAAAATATGACTTCGTATATTTTGTATAACTGTTTATTTAAATTTTCGCATCTGGGCATATCAACAGCCCATGTAGGTAAAACGCCCATTGGGAAGCTGATAATATGCGCAGCCCTATGAAGTAAAAGAATCATATTAATTTTACTATAAAATCTTGAAATAAAAAGTGAAAATCATAAACTATTTTGAAGCGTTTATTCATAAGTATTTGAAACCCAAAAGAAAACAAAATCTTTTAAATTTAACTTAGAAATAATAAAAATAAAAAACTTTTGCTCTAAAGAATAACAACTGTCTAGAAATACAAAGTGAAATAAGACAATGTTTATTCACATTCCGGGCAGACAAAAACCAATTTGTCATTTTTGGTAAGTCCAACATATTCTTCATGTAGGTACCTACATATGTGGCACAGGTCGAGCATAGTCTCATATCTTTCTTTTCATCTTCTTGACAGACTTTACAGTACCAAGATTCCTTATTGTGTTTTGGATTTGCTGTAGTATTTTCTGACGTAATTTTTTCAGTAATCATCTTTTTTATAAACATCTTTTTTTACTACTTTTGAATTGGCTATTGTATTTTTTTGACATAGTTTCTTTATTAAACTTTTTTCTTTGAAAACATCTTTTTTTACTACCACTGCCTTACTGTTAATAGCCTTCCTCCTCTTTCTTGTTTTTTGTTGGTCTTTGTAAGGTGTCTCTAGCATTTCTTCTCGATATGTGAAAATCCTTCGATGCTGAGTTCTCGGACTACCCATTTGCAATAGCATTTAGTGCTCGCTGAAGGTTTTCTTCCGGCAATTGAGATCTTTGTCCTCTAGATTGATAAGGTGACATCTAAAACCGATAAAAATATGAATTACTCCGAAACATGAAAAACTCTCTACTGCAAGTAATATGACCAAGGGGCATATTCACTTCACCTGGATATGGGTATATTACCTACAAGTCACTTGAACAATATTTATTTTTTTTCGACATTATATCAAACTATTTATCAAAAAAATATATATGTCATATTAAACACAAAAATATAAGCTTTCTACTCATGTATTTACCTCGATATAGATGTTACTCCTTAGCACAGTCCCAAGCGAATTAAATTCACAACTTTTTATAAATGATGTCTGCCAAACACAGACCACTAGCATCTAACGATGGTTTGAATGCAACTACACCTGGAATTGCTTATTATTGATGGAAATGAAGTAACAACTGACGTTTCAGTCACCTTGCGTAATTATTTCAAACCAATAGAAGTATAAGGCAAGTGGGCATATTACCAACATGAGCATATTCCCTTCACCTACCTTATATATATATATATATATATATATATATATATATATATATATATATATATATATATATATTCATCGACTTGTTCTCACTTTTTTTATAAGAATTTTAGTGGCTGAAATAATTCCCTCTACTAAATCTCTTCCATAATAATGCTGTGAAGTAGAAATCTTGTTAATGACTTATCTAAATACTAATTAACTACTGATTGTTATTGTGTTTGTTTTGAAAGCAAAGTTTAAAATTCCATGTTTTTTATTCAATTCGATCTGATGATGCCAATTGGTTGGTAAAACCTGAGACACATATTTTTATTATACTCATCGCAAAATTCGAACATGTGTTTCAAAAAATATTATTATGGATTTCCACAAAATAACCTCTACATAATACAAAATTTAATCGATACTCACTTCTAAAATAATCTCGTGTGTCTAAGATCTGCGCAGTTCCACTTACGGTCATAAAGTTCATGTGCTAAATTTATCACTCGTTATGAATGCATTTTATTAGACATATTACCGCATGGGAAAATGTCCAATCATATCGGATTTGAGGTGGTTGTTAGTGAAGCGGTATTTCATCTGTTTGTAAGTTAGTCGTTAAAGGAAATGGAGATTTATGTCAATATTACACTATAAAAAAGGCTATAATTTGCTTTTACATATGGGTGTAGTACTTCTGCGATGTTACTCAGCATGAGAAAATTTACATGTATTTCTGATCATCGATGTTGTAAATAAATTACGATAGCAGAAGCTGCTCGTGATATATTCAGTGTTCATATGAGACACTTCCAATAAAACTTCCTGAAAATATATATATATATATATATATATATATATATATATATATATATATATATATATATATATATATATATATATATATATATATATATATATATATATATATATATTAGTATCTATCTATAAAACTGTATGGAATAACGGTTTACTCTACCTTTCTATACTGAAACTCAGAAAATATATGTTTCCTTGTTGCTAACACTCCAATATATAAATATATATATATATATATATATATATATATATATATATATATATATATATATATAGGTATAATGATAATAATATTTATTAGCCCCAGCAAATTATCAATATCAATACAATACAGATACAATTGAAACAAGTCAAGTTGAAATAATTAATTCACTAAACACGGTAACCCATATACTCCTCTAAGTTATATGGCTCACAGATGAGCATATGCTTGTAAAGCCCCTTCTTGAATCTTAGGCGATATTCAAAATTCTCCCTCAAATCAGCGGGAAGGGCAGTAAACATCCTGATTATCATATAATGAGTGTTCTTTTCTCGGAGTGATGTAGTGTGATGAGGAAAAAAGTAAGGAAAAGTTCGACGGGTGTCATTGACATTTTTGCAATCGTCAAAATACTGTTTCTGCGTGCGAAAAAACAGAAGTAACCTGTATATTTATATATATATATATATATATATATATATATATATATATATATATATATATATATATATATATATATATATATATATATATATATATATATATATATAGCCCATATAACGTAAGAATATTATTTCTCCTGAAGCAGCCTCGACATGTTTCTCAATAGCCAAGACGAAAGACCATTCTCATAGTTCACTTTTTAGTGATAAAAATGCTCTCATCATGAGAGAAACTACCCCAAAAAATGATGCCGTAAGATAACAATGATTGAAAATTGGTATAATATAATATTTTAAGAATATTCAAGTTTACTTGATCTCTCAGCATAAATAAAGTGTATGAGACAGAGTTCAGTCTCTTTCTAAGCTGTTGGACATGCGGTTCCCATTTCAGGTGCATGTCAACAACAATTCCAAGATACTCCACATCTCCAGCAATCGGAATAGAGTTACTACCCTTTCCAACCATTTTTGGGAAATCAATAGTTTTAAATTTAAAAAAAAAATAACACACTCTCAGTCTTCTGCAAGTTGACCAGCAGCCTGCTGTCACGACACCAGTACTTAACCTAATCCACCGTAATAGCCGAAGCCAGGACACCAGAAGGAAGATTAGCAGACAAGAAATTAGTGTCATCCGCATACATAGTAGGTCTACAGAAATCAAAGGAGCACAGTGTAGCCAAAGAATTTGGGTGAACAACAAATAACAGAGGTCCCAGTATACTCCCCTGCGGCACTCCCATTATAATATCTCTTTCATCAGAGGCGTACGTAGTTCCGTCCACTGTTTTGGTGACTTTCTGTTTCCTATTGGTCAAATAACTTCTCAGAAGATTCAGCTGATTGTCTCTAACTCCACAGATTTGCAGAGTCTTCAGTAATAGATTATGATCCACGCAGTCAAAAGCCTTCGAGTTATCAAAGAAGAGACCAATTGGGATTTCCCCCATTTCAAGAGCAACAATTATCTAGTTAGTTAATTCAAATACAGCATTTTCAATATCTTTATGTTTTATAAAACTATGTTGACTTTGAGAAATAATGTTGAATTTTGTGAAAAAACTCAACAATCTATTCAATAGAAGCTCTTCAAAGACTTTTGAGAAGAACGTCAGAATACTTAACGGTCTGTAGTTTTCATTTCTCACTTTTCTTATATATTGGGTTCACTATAGCTAGTTTGAAGTCATCCGGAAATACTCCCTCCTTAAAACATCGATCTATAATGAAAGTCAGAGGGCCATATATCATGTGAATAGACTTCTTGACAATATTCATAGGGATTCCATAATGCTCGCATGTATTTTTATTCTTTAGGAATTTTACTGTGGAAATTGACTCAGATTCAAGGATATCGAACATGTAAAAATAATTCTTTTGCAGTTTGGTTTGTGTGACAGGTTTTAAGGAAAGTTTAGGCAAATTGTTACATAGTGTCGGTCCGATATCTGTAAAATAGTTATTGAAATCATTCACCAAACATGCCAGATTTTCGTTCCCAAACAGGCGGCTGTCATTCCTCGTTAATTGTTTAGTTAAGCTATTTGTAACCTGCCATGCTGCTTTAGCTTTATTCGGGGTTCTGGAGATGTAGTTGTCATAATTCCTTTTTTTGTCATCTGAGATTGCAGAGTCATAGCGCTTTTATGCTAGTATATAAGCGTTTTTATAGACAGGGTTGGTATTTGAGATAACATATAGAATATTTAGTACATTTTCAGTGATTTAATTTTGGCAGACATCCTTAAAGTTCCCACAGAGGTTCCCGTTCTAGACAGCACATTCGGAAAGCTGGTATCAAAAACCACTTCAAAGCGGTCCTTGAAACAGTTCCATACCTGGTTTAGGTCACCTGACATACCATAAATACCATCCCATTTTAGTTCAGAAAGATTACGCAGGAATACATTGAGAGAAGCATCATTTATTTGCCTTTTCAAGACTTTCTTCGGATGAGAGAAACTTACAGCGCTGTAATTTATAAGAAATTTCAAAGCAGAATGGTCCGATATATGATTCTCAACATCTGAAGAAAAACCACAAATGTTAGTAAACCCCTACAAGTGATATCAATTATAATTTTCCAAAAGAGATGAGAAAGTCTGTGTTTCTCGACTATTTGACAAAATGTTAACGTTGAAATCATTGGCAATTACATAATTGACCTTTTCACGGCAGCAGTGCTCAAGAATAACATTTAGTTTCTCAATAAAAAGCTCGAAATCACGTAGAGGAGGAGTATTTGGTCTATAAATACACACAATTGATAACCTCGTACATTTAAGGGCCAATTGTGCAGCAGAACATTCAATTACATTTGGGACACTCAGTGCTAAAAGATCTGACCTTTCAACAATATTGTGAATCGATGTACAGTAGATACCACAGCTTACCAATTTCCCGGCAAAAACTGAATACCTATTTATATCCAGTCAAATAGTAGGAAGCCAGTTGAACCGTACTGCACCAATATTCAGTTATGGCCAGTAAGTCCACATCTGGATTTGCTAATATGCTTAGGTGTTAATTTGTTGTCTGGTCTGAAAAAAATTTCCAAATGGGAAATTTCGTAAAACAATTCCCTGAGGCCAAAAGAACTCATTATAAATCTTCTTTAGGAAAGCTTGAGTGAGAAGTCCGATACTGAATGCAGAATTTTGCCCTTTTGTTCGAAGTTTTCTAACCAAAATTTGCTGATGGTCTTTCAGTTCACTCAAATGTTCTTTGATGTCTTCTTCAGATACATGCGTATCCGCTATTTTCCCGACATAAATCCATTTACGCCTGGTACACCTTTTATTGTTTCAGATGCATTTATATTAATATATATATATATATATATATATATATATATATATATATATATATATATATATATATATATATATATATATACAGTGAACACTATCATAAAGTTAACAATTTGTCAGAAAATTTTATTCGTGATGAAAATTGGTGTTTTGCTGTAAACTTTTTCTTGGGATGTCAAACTTCAGAACGGTCTACAGGAGAAAACAAAAATAGAAATTTTGATCACGAGTACACTACTCTCATTTTCGACATTACTTGAAAAGTATATTTGAAAAATTTGTTCAAATTTGAAAACAATAGTAAGATTTGAGATCACAGCCAGCTACGCAACAAAACAAAAAAATATTTTTTATTGTTTTATCCTCCTAAATATATATAAATATATAAATATATATATATATATATATATATATATATATATATATATATATATATATATATATATATATATATATATATATATATATATATATATATATATATATATATATATATATATATATATATATATATATATATATATATATATATATATATATATATATATATATATATATATATATATATATATATATATATATATATATATATATATATATATTACAGTAATTTTTCCTTGTTTGAATCACATAAGCGTGAAAGGATCAAAATTATATGTGAAATTTCAAATATTTTGATTTATAATAGTTTTAGTATGATCAAATAGATTCTCTACAAAAATAGTAAGTTCAATAATGTACAGTACTACAATCAATTGTAAAAAGGGTGATCAGTCAGATCATAATAACTCTAGAACAGATTATCGTATTGATGTCATGTCGAGCTGTTGAATTTAATAATAAAGGCAATATTTAATGCTGCAATGAAATACTTTGTGTAGTATAATTTTGATTTATTCAATTTAAATCATTTTCAAAATTGAATTATATCAGAATCGTAGAAGTCAACTTTTTTCTAAATAAGTTGACGTTTCATTGTGAAACCTGACTTCCTTAAAATATTTCAAATCCAATTCTTTTTTCATTTTGAGAACTATTTGAATTTCTCAACATTTTTCATCAACTTATTAACATCAACAATAATAATTGAGCTCATACAAAAAGTGAAATTGAAATTACTCAGTTAAAAGGTAAAAATAATTCATTCATTGTAGTAAGAAAATTCTTTGTTAAAATGGAAAACAAAGAGTCTAATGAATTTTGGTTTAACAGGAAGCAGCTTTTGAAATCTTCTGGAATGTCCAACTTTCAGAAGGAATCCTTTGAGTTCGGTTCATTGAAGAATCTGCCCTATTGATCTCATTTCGTGGTTGCTATAGGTTCTCTTGTTATATAGGAAAATTGGATTTTTTTACTGTTCTACTGGAATTACTCGACGAAATATAATGTTTATGTTTCCTTTCATATTAAGTAAAATTTCAGAATGAGTTTTTCAATACAATAGTATGTTATTATAATATAAATCTAGCTCTTTACAGAATAGTTTTTTACTTTTGGTTAATCTTATTTTAGTTTACACGAATAAATTAATTAGAGTTATGCATTGTATTATCATAAATAGCTATGGAAGCCCATCGGATGATAAATACAAGCATAATTCTATAAACCTCAGAGATTAGGCATTTGCGTATATACAAATTATATAAACGATATTCAAATTCCCGTAATTTTCATTATTTTACCTACAATTCCAATCTCTGAAAAATTATGAAGTTGTGTTGTCAGATGAAATAAATTAATTCTGTAATGCTTATCTTTAATAAGCAATCAATTTTCTGATTTTCATCTATTATTTCAAACACTTGAGGTGTTAATTCAAATCAAATAAATTTCTTTGTCTGGATGCCATAAAAATGGCATCGGTTGGAAAAATTCAACCAAAATTTGATAGTTTCGTTCTGCTTGGGAAACCACTCCATATACCAAATCTCACCTCATCATGAAAATTAGAAATATCTACGCAAAATGGCGGCGGTTACAGAAATTTTGAAGCTTTCGTTCTGCGACGAAGACAATTTCTGTTACCAAATTGCTCATTCTACTCGATAGAAGCCGCTGGAGATGCCCATATGTACCGAAAAAAAATTAAATATGTATAGATATATATATATATATATATATATATATATATATATATATAAATATATATATATATATATATATATATAAATATATATATATATATATATATATATATATATATATATATATAAATATATATATATATATATATATATATATATATATATATATATATATAATAATAATAATAATAATGAATTTATTGAATGCCAAAAACAGAGTACAAGACTAGTAGTCAATACATATTGATAGAAAACATGGTGAGAACAGGCATCAGTAATATAACATAATTTATAACAAACATTCAATCGAATAGACCATGAATGGACAAGTCCTTGTGTATGGTTTAATAAAACACAATTCCCTTCGAACCAGTGAACATAATGCCTTCAGACTGCTTTCCTATAATTATCATCATCATAAGTAAGTATAATAACTTCTCTAGAACAATTTAAGTTCCACTAAGTCTGCTATGATTGATCGTGACTGTGAGCTAATCCAATTTTGAACCTTCCTCCTGAATAACATGAAAGAAACTATACCACGAATCTCACGAGGAAGCCTGTTGAAGATTCTTGGAGCCAGATATACGAAAGACTTCTGAAAGACACTCTTGTGTGCAGCAGGCAGCTTATACTGAGCATCAGCCCTTCTGGTGTCATATCCATGTGACGTAAGTTCAGATTTAGAGTAGTTATGAAACTGTGATAAAAGAAGCTTAGCACAGTATGTCTGCCTAGGATCCATTATCCCTGCCTCCAGGAACAGTGCATCAGATGAATACATAAGTGGTTTATTAAAGATGAGTTTTAGAAATCTCTTCTGAACAACCTCCAATTTTCTCAAATGAACACCGTCCACACCACCTCACACCAGAATAGCATACTCGATCACTGATCCAACGAGTGCATGATATATAATCTTCAGGTGATCCATACTACAGAATCCCTTACAAATTCTGAAGAGAGGTAGAAGCGATCTAAGTTTTCCGACCAAACTCTCAACATGACATTTCCATCTCAAATTCGGATCAAGCGTAATACCAAGATATTTAACTGTTAATCTCTGCTTAACATCTACAACCTTCTGTTGATACTGAATATGAAGTGTATCAAACTGTGGCAAACCTGACGCATAGGATGTGAATGGCATATACACAGTCTTTTCACTATTGAAGGTGAGTAACTTATAATCGAAGTAATCCAAAAACCCCTTGAAGTCGTTTTCGCATTTTTGCTCAACTGCACACCATGATTTGTCGGTGTAGAAAATGGCAGTATCATCGGCATACGAAATCACTTCACCACAAGTATGCAAACGAAACATATCATGAAAATAAATACAGAAAAGGATTGGACCCATATATATATATATATATATATATATATATATATATATATATATATATATATATATACATATATAAATATAGTTGATGGAATCCGTCGTTACTACGTGATAATTTAACATGATTAACAAAACTAAATTTGAATTTACTACGTTTATTATCACAAAATATTTTGAAAAATATAACACTGCGATTGCAATTTCGGTCACTAGACCATCATCGGGCAGATTGAGTTAAGAACTGAATACAAAATAATTATAGATTTGCGCTTACGGGTGGGAAAGGATTACTGCAGGTACCTAAATAGACAAGAGGAACATATTTCAAGAAAGGATAATCGAGTAAATTTCACAAAAAAAAAGTTCAGGAGTTTATAAGTTGATTTGTCCTGTATATAAAGGAGTATATATAGGTCAGACTGGTCGATCGTTCAAGACAAGATTTAAAGAACACCAACAATCTTTTTTAAAAAATAAAACGGATTCAACGTTTTCAAATCATTGCCGTGGAAACCACCACCCATTTCCACAAATAGATAATTTTCAAATCATGCACAAATTACCGAAAGGAACCAAACTTACTTACTTAGAATCACTAGAAATTTTGAAACTCAATAATAATGCAAAAGATATCTTGCTGAACGACCAGATTGACTTGATATATTCTCCTATATTTAGTGTATTTAAACAATAATGACTTTTCTAAGAACATTGTATTGTACCAATTTGTGAAATTCACTCGATTAGCCCTTCTTGAAATATGTTCCTCTTGTCTATTTAGGTACCTGCAGTAATCCTTTCCCACCCGTAAGCGCAAATCTATAATTATTTTGTATTCAGTTCTTAACTCAATCTGCCCGATGATGGTCTAGTGACCGAAATTGCAATCGCAGTGTTATATTTTTCAAAATATTTTGTGATAATAAACGTAGTAAATTCAAATTTAGTTTTGTTAATCATATATATATATATATATATATATATATATATATATATATATATATATATATATATATATATATATATATATATATATATATATATATATATATATATATATATATATATATATATATTTATTATTATATATATATATATATATTATATATACCTATGTGTATATGTATATATCAGACATTTTTTTGAAAATCTTGTTCTAGGAGGTCCAAGACGGAAAAGAAACTACTCCCGCGCCTAACTGCTTTCCTTCGATACACTGCGATAGTATGTAGTTTATGGAATAAAATACGACTAAAAACTCGATTTGATTATAATTTTGGAGTTTTGGATTGACGAACCCGAAATATTACTTTAAGTCAAATTGAATTTTTGTGTTGATCAATAAATTCAATACCTATACTTGAATAAAACCCAAAGACTCTCATTTCGCTGAAACTGATAAAACCTTATTGTTGGTCGATATAAATATTTGTTCGATGATCAGTATACCGTTGAACTCAGTTCCTATTCCGACGACATTTATCATACGGTTCGATTGACTGAATTTTAATATCAGTGAACATATTGAAAACCTATCTGTTCTGCATTCTGAATTCGATTGGATAAAGTATTATATTTTGACGTAGTAAGAAAGTCCAATTATAGATTTACGTAATATATTCGTTTCGTATTCCTTTTCTCAATTTACATAGCAACAAAATCCGGTTGGACTGGAACATTCTCTACGATAGAAACGTGATCTGCGTACACTGTCTAAAAGAACATGAAACGTATTACTATATTTCTCTTGTAATGTGACATGAATAAAATATAAAATTTCAACATATAGAGGTAGATATTGAATTGATGAATTATGTACTGTATAATAGATGATCACTATTAAAATATTAACATTTAAAATTTACTATCATAAAATATATTGCAATTCAGACTAAAAAAGTAAACATCTATTTGTCACAATTTTATTCAGTTTATTATATCCGTTGAATATTTTTTTTAACTGGTATTGTGGTTTACAATCTACTTTTATAAAGCATCAAGCAAACATGATGAAAGATATTGTCATGTAGAAGATATTAACATATTAATACTTCTTCACTTCACTTTAATTCAAGTCTATTGGCCAAGTTGGCCAATCAACCATTGAAGGTGTTTTGAAAAAGCTGATCTATAAGCGTGTTTTCGTGGCACTGCAACTTCTGCTGGTATTGGTTGCTTAGACAATGTGTAAGCTAAGATTGGAGATGTACCAGGGTGCATCTGTTAGGGATCACAGTATTTACCACTGAGTTCTCTGGATGATACTCATGTTTGTAGATTTTGCGCATCCCCAGAATTGGATTCCGTATGTCCAGATTGGTTTTATCATTGCCTCATATATCAAACACTTATTTTCAGGTGATCATTTAGATTTTTTGCCTATGAGCCAATACATGCTTTGAATTTTCAGATTAATTTGTTGCCTTTTAGCCTGAATACGCTTTTTTACAGGTGAGAAGTTGGTCTAAATGCATGCCAAGGTACTTTGCTTCAGTGCTGGCTAGTATTTAGTCGTCGTTAATTTGAACAGGAGAACGTATGTTCTTTTTGTTGCTAAACGTTACTTGAACCGATTTAGTTAAATTAATTTCAAGTCGCCTTTTTTGGTAGGTACCACTCTCCTAGTTCGTCAAAGTGTTGTTGAAGGTATTCAGAAGCTTTTTCGGTATTTCGTTAGTTGAAAGTGCAGCACTTTCAACTAACGAAATACCGAAAAAGCTTCTGAATACCTTCAACAACACTAATATCATTATAGCTACTTAGCTATCATGGAGTTTCGATGCGTTGGTAATTCGGATTGATTAATAACATATGAGAGTGGTCCGAGTATGGTTCCTTGAGGGAACCCTGATTTAATATCGCTCCTTCAAATTTCACTGCTTCGCTAAATATATTGTTATGAATTGTCAATATTTTCATGGAGAAGGTTCAAAACTATTTTATTACAAATTTACAAAAGTATTATTGCAATATTACATATTAATATAATATGTGAAGTATGATTACAATTACTGTAATGAACTGTACGTATCACCAAATTCTTTTCGTGAAAAAAATATGTTGTAATTGTGATTTTCTATGCAATAATGCCAATGAATTATAATAATGCAATATGGTGGTATTGAAATATTAAGGATATTATTGAATGTGGCAATTTTGTTATTAAAATGATATTCGAAATTTAGCCTTCTATAGATTTTTGGAGGGTGAATGGGGATAAAATAATTAGAGGATTTTTTCAGCCGAAATCCCCTTTCTAAGTGAGTAGTAGATTTAAAACGTTTTCGGTGGATTAATTGATGCAAAGAAGTTTCTTTTGGCGTTATAAAAATTTTTCGCTAACCGCCGCTACTTTTATGTGGAGATTTTAGTTTTTTTTTTTGGGTTTTTAAGATTTTGGTTACCTTCACAGCTCCTCTTTATTGAGCTAGATTGTTGAAATTGTATGCGCGAATTTAGTTGATGCTACGTGAGTATCTTTGGACTCCTTGTTGCCTGTTAAAATCTACTAACATCGCAATTGACAAGAACTTATGATTAATTGGCAATCGCTATATCTGATGACCATGAAACTGGCGACTCCTTCATCTGGAGATCATGCACCTTTGTCGATTCAACGAAAGTAGTCATAAAAGAAAGCATCCACAAGAGACAATATGGGGAAAAAGTTTCAGTCTTTCGTGTAAATAGTTCATCAGTCCATAATCAATATCAGCAAAGACAAATAAAGAAATCTAATCTCACATAAAGAAGGACTCGTAGAGAACTTTGAAGGTGTTGCAGAAACGGATCTAGCCCTGTTGTTAGTTGATGGTAAAATGTATCTCTGGAATAATATTATCCGTCCCATCTACCGCGTTCATCTCATCAATATTAATCGGCACCTGCTGTAAATGTACTTTGAACTTATTACGATTCAAAACTAACTTACACTAAGGCCATCATTAGATTAATCATATCATTTGAAATTTTCCATAGAACAATTGATTTCATATTCTGGTCCACAGAAGACTATTTTTGTGGTAGATATGGATGCTTGTTTCATTCATTTTTATTGGTGCTATAGTTGAGTTATATTACAGACACCATTCGTTACTATATTCAGTCAATTTATAGGTTTAATTTCTGATCTTTCCATTATGAACAATTTTTCGTCATACGTTCCCCGAAATAATAAACTATTACACTGTCTTAAAAATTAAAATCGAGGAGCTAGAGTGATTTTGAAATTCGTTTTAGATCTCCTGAACCACGATGTTCCAAAAATTTTTTAACGTCTTTAAATAATTTTTTCCTGTACATTTGATATCTCTATCTCTCAGACTAAGTGAGGTTAAATTTGAAATTTGGTTGATAATTTTTTACTAACTATGTAACCAATCAAATTACTTAATTTAGAGTCATGTTTCAAATTTCATCCAATCACCTATGGATTACAGCGATAATACCCCACATGTGGTGTTTTCAGTTTGGTGTAGTTTTGTTGAATAAAAATGATTATATAACTCATGTATGATTGAGCCAATAGAATCCGTGAATTTTGCATAAGGACTGCGTATAGATAAGTGAATATACCCTTGACGACGTGATATAATCGTTTTGGTGTTTCGCCTCTTGTCAAAATGTGAATGTTTTCATATTGACGATGTTTTGACGTTTGTCAAATAAAAAATAATGTTTTTTCTGTGACGGGAAAAAAGTTTGACATTTTGTCTCTGATGACAGGTAAAGAAATATCACTTTTTGAAATTACTTTTTTCCCCGGGAAAAAAGTGAGTACTTTTTTCCCCGGGAAAAAAGTGAGTACTTTTTTCCCGGATATATATACACATAAGTAAAGGTAGATATTTAATTTTAGAATATTTTACTATACAAAAGTTACATTTCCTTTATATGTAATAATAGTTCCTTGAACTATTCGGTACAACAATGGAATTTTCTTGTGTCGAAATTATATTCTTCAGTAGGTAACTACAAATCTCCTGCTTACTTAATTCTTTGTTTGCTTGAGTTTCACAATTAATAACGTTTCCGAATCTTCAATATCATCTAATGTTACCTGGCTGATTTCATAAATTCGACAAGCTCCTGCAATTCCAAATACAACAACAACCTTGGCCATTAAATAAAATTCATCGGGAGCATTATTTAAAAAATCACTAATTTATGTACTCGTAAAAATCGCAGCTTTCTTGGTCGTGTAACCTTTCCCATTTTGTTTCAGAAATGTAGTTAGTTTGATGACGGTGCAGTCAGAGATAACTCGGAATCAGACATTTTTTTCACTTCATATTATTCAAAATAACTATTAAACAACTACTAAGTTCGCAATTTTTAAATCAAATCAATAGAATTAAATTGACAGATATTTGTTTACTTCAAAGGATTCCTTAGCAACGCAGGTCTAATTGTCGCTGAAAGTACCATTTTAAAAATTCAAATTTCGCATCTATAATTTTCTGACTTTAATATATTATAACAATATGTATTGTCAATATTTAATCGTCGTTTTCCTCGTCACAGAAAAAAATGATGTATTATACACGGGAACAAATATTAGATTTTAGCTCTCGCTTTTTTGTCTCCCTCCGCTTCGAGCTAAAATCTAATACTTTTTTCCCTTGTATAATAAATAACTATTTTTATTCGTTATATAATCGTAACGAATACCACTCGAGCAATCGAAAATAATCGTTATACTGACCTCGTCACTCGACGTATTTTCTTAAAACACCACTCGAGCTGCGCTCTCGTGGTGTTTCGCAAAATACTTCTCGTGACTCGGAAGTATAATAGATTATTTTCGATGCTCTTGTGATATTATTACTGAATATATATTAAACGTCAGATTGACAATCAATTTTTCGAAATCTACAAAGTAAAAAATTATCTTATCGAATACCCCTCGGGCCTTGATAAATCCTCAAAATTTTGTCATAGAGAATCCTTCAAGCGTGTTGCTTAAGGATAATAGCCCGAGGCCGAAGGCCGAGGGCTATTATCAAGCAACACGCTTTCAGCATTCTCTATGACAACATTATCTCGGTATTATCAAGGCCCCTAGTATTACTACGGAAAACACTATCAAATCTAAGGTAAATGCATTCAGAATTTTAAAATATTCAAACTGTAGGCAAGAGAGTAGCAGCAGGAAGGCGTATACGCCAAAATTACTTTTATTATGTAGAACATTTTCGAAATTCAGGATTCTTGGTCTTTCTGGAAGATTCATGGATACCTGGTAGAAAAATTGGTGTTTGGAGTAAGTTAAACAGTCAAACTCCTACAAATTGGGTTAGATTGAAAACTTTTTCGTGAATTAAGTTAATGCTAAAGAAGTGCATATTGGTTGTATATTACCGCCACTATGTCTGTGTAAAGATACCTTGATTTTTCATGATTTTTGAGGTTTTGGGCACCTACAGCTCATCCATTTCGAGTTAGATATTTGAGATTTCTTGCTTGGTGTTTGAAGACTTGCGCTATTCCACAGTTCATCCAGATTAATTGAATCATTTGAAATGTCTTACGCCAATTGAGTTGATGTTAGGAAAGGGTACTGTAGTGGTTTCAACTATATTCTTAATTAGAACTTTTTTAATGTAAAGATATGATTTCTGTGGTTTTGCACAATTCCGCAGCTTCTACTGATTGGGTTAGACGGTTGAATTTTGGTGCTTGTATTGATTTGAAGTATATAAAGTACCCGTTGGCGATTTCCGTTGAAATATCACGCATTTTTAAGGATTTTCGTGCATCGCGCATCTTAAGAAGCACTCCAAATTCTGTTTGAAAGATGAAAATTTGTGTTCAGTTGATGTAGTTAGGTACTAGTTAAGAGATTTCAAATGATTTCTTTAACCTCCACAATTTCCATGTGGAACTTACGTTTTTGAAAGTATTTATACATTATGCGTCTCTCCAAAATGACGAGCCGGTGGTTGATAATTTGTGTAGAAAAATATGAGAATTAGGGAAAAATACTATCCTGGTGACGGAGCACTACTCACTCGCTTTTGCTATTTCAAATACCTAGTTTAATCCAGAATTCTTAAGCATTCTGATCAAATTTTGTCATTCTTATTAAAACAATGGTTAATAATAACAATTTATACATTCATTAAATTTGATAAGGCATGACGCACGTTTCGGTGAAACTTCACCTTCTTCAGATGCTAAAGGCAAACTAACTATGTTTCTCCGTTATATCGAAAACAAGAAATAAAAAGATGACAAGTTATGTAGAAAGGGTAAATAAGAGGTGGTTACAAATAATTATTAGAATAGGAAAAACCAATTCTGAACTGCTAGTCAGGTAGTTCGGTAATTTTGAAAAGATTGAGAAGGGGGCTTGTAGTATGATCGATTCAATAGGAGACCGAAATGATTGTATTTATTTATCTGTAATGATTTAAAAAATTAAGTTTAATTCCCTTACTTTCAGCATTTAATATTTTAAAATCAAAATTGAATGTGTGATTTTCTTGGATTAAATGGTTTGCATAATGTGAATCCGACTTTTGATTAACAAAGCTACGTTTGTGTTCTGAAAATCTAGTTTGAAAACTTCTGAAAGTTCTAACAATCTAAAACTTATCACAATCACCACAATTAATTTTATAAACTCCTGATTTATTATCTTTATGAACTTTGGATTTATTATTTTTTATATGGTTTCCTATATTATGAAACGTGCGTCATGCGTTATCAAATTTAATAAATGCGTAATTATTAACCATTGTTTTAATATGTTTATTAATTAACACCATGTATCGGCTCAATCAATCCAAAATTTTGTCATTCTATTCAACCATAATATTTATCAAATGTAGGTCTCCCGATGCAACATCTACATCAACACAGCTCAAATCGAAAATAGAAAGTTTTTTCAATATTTTCGTTTTATGATTGTGTTTTGTATATTTCATTGTATAATCAAAACTATTCAAACATTTAGGGAGAATTGAAATGGAAAAACACGCGCTTTTTTGTATTAAATATGAATTTTCTTATATATTAAAAAAAATTAAAACTCCCTGATTTTTCCCATTATTGCTTTTATGAAATAAATAATCTACCAAATTAAAATATTTTTTTTCTTGTTTTTATTTCTGATGTATTTATTAGACTGATATATAGGACTTAATATACTCAGTTCAACTTAGTTGATAAGTTCACTAAGTATTATTTCAACACTTCTTAATAAATTAGATAAATAGCTCTTCAAACTGAAACTAAAGGGGTGATAATCATTTGTTTCTCTTTTACAAATTTGCTTCTTAGTCATACATAAGCGAGTAGAGCATACATGTGCAATAGATCTTTCATGAAAGTCTTCATAACACTTTCGTGTAATTATGAACGATCTCCATCTTCTATCAACTGTTACACACTCTTCGAAATTTCGTTGGTATTATTCATGAAATTATTTATTGGCATCACTAAAGATAACTTTTTAAAAAATAGGTTGATGAATGCGCTCTAAGATTCTTGAAACACGAAAACTCTTCGAAATGCATAAGATTTTATTTATAGTTTTTCTACAAATCGATTATTGGAAAAGTAATTTATTTCAACATGTTTCTCTTAAGACCAACCTATACTTCTATATTAACGGAGAAACGCGTTACTAAATTATATATTATTTTAAGAGTAAAAAAAAATTTTATCACAGCATTTTTATTATTTTCCCTATTCTAATTCTACTTTCTTTTGTTCTCCGAAATTGGTTTGTCGTCGTCTCGTCTAGGATCTTAATACTATCCTGTATAAGTCGTTGGTAATCCGCGAACGATTCGACGTTCATTACGAGAATCGGGATGCTTTTCAGAAAGTTCAGGATAGAAAAGACATCATGAAGACGTAGCGTAGACATACTTGGGATTCATTGGGCGGACCTTTGGCGATATTTTGTACTCGACCTTTTTGTCTACCATTCGGAATGGGGTTTTATACCCAAGTTTATCTTTCTCTAGATACTCAATGCGTAGGAGTCTTAGAATTCCCAGAGCAATAGATTTTACAATCAATTCCTGAAAAATATGACCAGAGTCATTTTCATATATCACATGAAGTGATCAGCAAAAATTCTTCAATAATTTGAAAATTACACGGGTCAACACAGAATTGGACATTGACATTGAAGTATGAAATTTTGGTAGATTAGATCAAAGTTGAACCAAAAAAAATTATTGGCAGGAAAAGGTTAGCTTTTGTATTCAGGAGAACGTTTGAACTATATTTTATAAAATCTGTGATTTTAGTTTTAATTTTGTGATAACACAATACCAATATAGTGTATATATCATTTTCATTCATTTTGACTATCAAAATAATTTACAAAAAAGTATGAAATTATTCAAAAGTGCACAGTATTACTTTTTTTTATGTTTATACCTACTTTCTCTCAATAATCCCCAAATATAGTCTCCCATCATATTTTCATTGTATTGGCCTTGATAACGTTGTTCGAATTTCATAATATCTTGATGGAAATGTTTTCCTTACTCTTTTGAGTGTGCCACCATGTTATTTTTGAATTTATCTAAATGAATATGCATGCAGCATATGTATTTTTGATAACATCCTCATCTATGGTCTTAAATTTTTTTAAATCTTTTCAATTAGGTTTTGGTAATTATCAGCTTTGTTATTTTCTAACTACTGCTTTTAAACTATTCCAACATGGTTTTTGAAACCTATTAAACAAGTTTGGAAATTTTTCATCGGCAAAAATCTGTCTAATTTTCGGACCAAAAAAAAAAACCACTAAATTTAACCTTTGCTTCATACAAACTTCGGAAAAAAATGTTTCGAAAGCAAACTTTCTATGGAAAAAAGGTATTTTCTTTTCGTTTTGATGCATAATTAACCGGAAAATCATAAAATAAACTTTAGGACAAAAAACGAAAAATTTTTTTTGAGTTCTGTTATAAAAAAATTTTCCAAGGGAGCTGGTTATATGTATTCCGCGAAACGAAATCTGCATTCACAATAAAACAGTAAATGATAGAAAATGTCAAGTCACCCTGACTTAAGATCTATATACAATTGTTTCGATCTTCTCTTCAATGTAGTTTACTTACAAATTGCGGCCGAACTTCTATATGGATATCAACCCATAGCGCCCTCCGCCAAAGATATTGGGAACCAACAATTCACTGTCGTAGAGTAGACATCTTCATGTTGGGAAGTATTTGTTCTCTCGAAGGGATTCGGCCGATTTTCGGTCTAAACAGTGAACTATTTGTTCCAATATGATAAGTAGAGGCAATGGTTTCTATCCATAGTATTTCAACCGCGATTTTTATTTGGGAACAATAACAAATATGTCAATTCACTCCGAGTCAAGTATGCTGCACTGAAAAGATCTAATAATCTTCAGTCGGGGTGAATTGGCATTTTCACTGTTTCATTTTGAATGCAGATTTCGTGTCGCCGATTACATATAACTACCTTCCATGGAAGATTGTTTAATTATCTTCAAATTGTAGAAAAATTTCCCTTCTTCACTTTATGTGATATAATAAATTATAGTCTAAAACACCAAAAACACACTCTTTAAAAGCAATTCGAAATAAAAGATAGAATTAAATTCATTTTATTGTAAACACATGATTCGTGAATGAAATTCAATGTTTAACGACATTTCCATAATTGTTTGATATAGATTCGGCATAATTCTTGACATTTTCTTTGAACTGTTTTCCTAAATAATTCTCCAAAAATATTTTCTGGCTCACAATAATATATTGTATGTGTTGAAAACCAACAGTCAGTATATCTAATTTTCAAGTAGACCCTCATAATTAAAAGGATTTTCCTTGCGTCTGTCACTGGAGAAATCCCATAGAATTTCTGAATTTTGCAAACTGGATTAAAGTATACCCTCGCCTCTATGCCTTGACAGAAGACCCTAAACGATAACAATTCTGAGGACTGCTCAAGTTCACCGAACAGCGATTAAAACTGACCAAAGTCATAATCTCGCATCTCATGTCAACATCCAGAAGTCCCTAGGTGGTACTGCGATAGCTAGTCTGACTAGATTGGAAGATTAAACTGGGACGTAAGGTTCAAAATAATTCACAATTGTAGTATTTAACTTCTGTTTCCACGGTTTATCATGCAAAAACCCTCTTCAGAATTGAATAAAATTTAGATTTTTTAAAATAAATCATAGATAATGATTTATTTGTACACTGAGAATACATATTGTGCCAAAACCTTCTATTGAGTAGGATCTTTCGGTAGTTTTTGAATGAGTTGAAAGCTTATTATTCCGTATTATGGAACTTCAATTTATTAATGAGTGTAAGTTTTAATAGATTCTCACTTGAATGAACCTAAAGTTTAAAATAGGAAAATCAATAATATGAAAGGATTCTAGGTACATCAAAATATCATCTTTCGTATTCTGTTTTGAAATGATTATGACTGAATATATTTCCTTCAATTTTTCATGTGTTTGAATATTCTTTTTTCGTCAATAGCTGCAGTATTGTATATTAAAAACTCGGTTGATTTGACTTGTTAGTAGGGAGTCATTAATAGTATATCTTCCTGCTAGAATGATATTTCAGATGAACAGAGCAAAAAAATCTATTTACAACTTCGTGACTTTCATGAAGAGGTTTACACAAAATTTTTTCAAAATACCCTAATGCAGACGATGAGCGACTCACACCTCGTTCTATTCATCTCACCCACAATTCCTCTTTAGCAAGAGTAATTTCATATATTTGAGAAAACCAAATGACCAATTTTTAATGTCCTTTATCAAGATGACGCCACTTCAGGTAGACATAACAATTGTAGGTTGTCAGACAACATATCAAAACCCTTATGGCTAAGTTCCAAGTCTCTAGGTTGTGTCCTGACAGAATGCACAGCATTATCCTGAAAAAATCCTATATACGTAGATTTTTGAACCCTATGGACGCTACCGATGGACGAGCACAATTTTGTCCATCTTAAGACCGTGCATGCCCTATCTAACCATACTAAAAGATCCATTATGATATTTCATTGTTCTGGTGCATTTCCTCCAGGAAAAGGAAAAAATCGTACTTCAAAATTAGGCAGGGCTCTCTCTCCCCAGGGAAGCGTCTCACCACCTAGTGTACTACATCATTGAAAACGCCTTAACAAAACCTATCTGACCATTAGGATTGACATGCGAAGAGTAGTAATTTTTATGGATTTTTCTAAAACAAAGAAATTTTCGCTGAAGCTGGAAATTCAATATCATAGGAAGGAATGACATGGTTCACTAATTGTATCATCTCTTCATGAAATAGTAACTCTTCAGTCCTTTATCAAAATGTATTCACTATTGCGGCATGATATTCAATGAGTTTGGGTATATTATTCTGATATCTTTTATATTCGCTCCATATCTTAAACGTCCTGACTTTGAATATAACTCCACTGGTATAGATATTATTTTTTCCAATGTAGTAACATCTTTGATACAATTTCAATGAAATAAGTAGACTAACGTCAATAACTCGACTTTTTTAAAACTCGGTGTAGAGTTTAAAGCTGGTTCGGGACAAGCATTGGGCTTATAAACTAGTACATTACCCAGAAGTTTTATAAATAACCGCTATATGTCATGGACATTTACAACATCCATATCTTTCCCTGGATTCGAATGCGTTAACATCTTAACCCTAGATGAAAGTTATTTTTATTGTGTGAGACATTCTATTGTCGTTGAGTTACTTACCTGACTCAGAGTTTAAAGATTTTCTGAGAATTACCCTCCATTCCATAACTGGTAGCTCATTGGTGAAGTGAAACAGATCAGAACAGCATTAAATGAGACTTTCACTAGATCTCCATATAATATTAAGTTAATGAAGGGTTAGTTTTATCAAGAAGTTTTTATTGTGGTCTAAATTTATTTGTTTGTGTTGTGTTGATCCTTGAGTGGGTTAGATTTACAATTGGACCTGGTAGGTGGCTCAGCAATCGAGCTCTAGGAAATTGTTTCAAATATTCTTCGCTTATCACAACATATGAACCCAAAATCGTAAGTTCATATGTAATTGAACGTTGTGAAGAATTCTGCGAATTATGATGTCGAATTATGTAGTATTTGACGTACGCATCAATACTTGCGCCGTAGTTTGGCGTTGTTTTGACATCGCCCATCAACTCGCATTACAATAAAAATAAAACAAACAAACTTCATTTATTCAAGATTCAACATTTATTTCAACACTTATTTCATTAGATTAATAGAAATATGAATGAAATTATTTTTTTTTTAAATTGCTATTATTTTAGTTGTATCGTTCGGGCAGAACGTCTGACCAGTACGCTAGTATTTACATGTTACCTATACTTTCACTTATCCAACTTTTATCAATAATAACAGGCCATAGCTGTTAGAGATACGGTTTTATTGATGAGTAAAAGTTTTTGAAAGAGTAAAATTTTAATAATATTTATGAATTTTGAAAACATGCATGAGTCAAATATCTGTCTTTTATTTCCAATTACGTGCTCTTCAGTCAAGTCTACTACTATAAGATGGTAAGGGAACCCACGTAATGTACATAATATGTAGCAAATTCGATTATAATTAATAGTGAACCTATTGTAGAAAAAAAAGAAGTGATTGATTATTGGTTTGACGTTCTGAAGATGTGGATGGTGTTGGATTAATTACCATTCGATAATCTTTGCAGATTCCTTTGTGTTAAAAAAATTAAATCTCTATTTAAACAAGAACTTTTGGATGTAGGGTGGTTAGTTCAGTGGTTGTTTTTGGGTTATTAGTTAGGTTAATTGTTATGTTCTGATTCATGTTGTTGGCGCTAAAATGTTAGTACTTATTTTAATAATAATATTTTAGTCCTTTAGGTCTGCAAATCTCGATGTCGTTAACAATACAATATTTATTGCACTGCACTGCACTGAAAATCTGAATGATGATAACCTTATATTCGAAGACTATGGTTAACAACTAAATTAAACTAATAATATGATAACTAACACTAGTTTTTCATTAGCTGTATACGATTTTTTCCAAAGGCAAAAATGCTTAATTATGGAACAAGCAGTATCAAAATCTAAATACAATTTTCCAATTAACTTCATAATTAACTGATCAGGTAATTCTGTATTTTGTTTCCATGAATTAATGACTGATTATTTAGTTTTCTATAATTTTACAATTTATTCTATTTAGTTTTGCTTCTACAGAATATTTAGTATTGGTAATCTGCTAACTGATCTTTTATTATCTTTCTGAGTGAACATCATAAACTATGTTTCCTTCCTTGATATTATTTTTTGTTTTACTCAGTGATACAAAGAAACAACTGGTATGCGAAAGAACTTATAATTTGATAATAGATTTTAGAAATTAAGAAATTAGAGATAGCATCAATCATTCAATTGTGAGTCAAGGAGCAAATTTCACAACATAATTCAAGCCAATTCTGAACTTTCGCTTGCTTCAATAACCACTATCAAATTGCTTGGAAATGACTTTTCGGTTCATTCTAGTTCGATATCTTATTATCCGAAAATTTATTTCCAACATCTAAACTGGTTGCGATGAGAATCGTGAAAATAGATGTGACAAATAGAATACCAATTCAATTTGAAAATACTGGCTGACACATCGCCTACATTGAATCTCGGACGCGAAGCGTCTGCCTAAGGGAATAAAAGTGTCTTTGGAAATATTGGATAACTTCGGGGACGGGAACGTTCTTATCATTTTTTTGTTGATACTGGAAGTTTATTTGGAGCCTGAGGGTTGGGGAAGTTTGCCAAAGAGATAGCGTGAAATGGCCAGCAGGTACTTTTACATTCGATATAAAAGTATTCCGGTATTGTAGGCTTTTCCTAATAGTCTAATATATCAAACTCATTATATATTCATATATATATATATATATATATATATATATATATATATATATATATATGTATATAAATATATATATATATATATATATATATATATATATAATATATATATATATATATATATATATATATATATATATATATATATATATATATATATATATATATATATATATATATATATATATATATATATATATATATATATATATATATATATATATAAAGTACTAAAGATTTATGTTACCTAGTGTTACTGAAATGATAATATAATCCTTTCATTTATATAAGTGACTTTTTCGAAGGTTTTATTAATCTTAATTTTATATTACTTGCTTGTACTGATTGCGATTAATGTTGAAAGAAATAAATCAAAAGATGAAATTTTGGGATATAATAATCTGAGTTTTTAGTTTTTCATCTTCTCTATGGACGTGTCTTCTATATAAAGAATTGTATGTAAATTTTCAGAACATACTTTTAACTTACTCATAAAGGAATATGAAATGAAGTTTTAATAATGAGAGTGCGACAGACATATGCATTGAAGAAAGGCAATCTTAAATGAAATTGAAACTTTTTGGGAACATGAAATAAAATAATTAGCATACACAAATTAGTAGTGTACTTAAAAAAATACAAAATTATTAAATCGTATTTATTTAGTGATTGAATGATTTTATTTCAAACTGCCTTATTATTTTCATTTTTTCTGTTTATCAATTCTGTTAATCAATATTTAACTACCACCTTAATATAACAATCATGGAAAATCTGTCACGTAAATGTTTTAGGGGTGATAATGCCAATTTTCTCCTTTCATTTTCTTGCCGAATCTCTCGGAGATGTTTCTATGAGGTTTTGCGGTAGAATTGAACCACCAAACTAAGGAACTTTCATCAAACCTAGTACGTGATTCCTCCAAGCATCCGATTCTGGTATTCTGGCATCGGTAAATTTAATTTCTCGCAACAGAACGAGAGTTTTTCGCATCTGATGGATTTTTCAATCAGTCCTGTTTATTTTCAATTTTTCTACGTGAAAGAGAAAATTATTACCTTAATTTGGTGTTAGATGTATGAGCTTTCTTCAAATTTTGAATAGATGAGGTGGTTGCTCATTCAAAATCGATTACAATATTATTAAAAAACATTTGTTTATTTTTAACGATCACAATAATTGAATCTTTGATGCAATGTTTCACCACACAGTGGCTTCATCAGATAGAACTGAATACAGAATCTTTGTTTTCTCAGGTAACTTACATTTGAATGTCTAAAAGAAACGATACAAGAATAAACTAAATAGCATAACATGGCGAATGATTTGAGAGCTGAGAGTGCCTCTCAGCTAATAAATGATAAAAGTCTCTCTTCAATTCATGGAAAATCAAAATATCACATTTATTTATTTATTAATTTAAGACTACTAACAAACTGAATTAAGGGGGCCTCGGTAGACCAGCGGTGAGCGAGTACCGCCTTGTACCGTTTGTTGACCGAGGATGTGGGTTCGAGTCTCACCTTGCTCTTGGGCGTTGTGTCCTGAATTTAGTGGTTCTAGTTATGAGATTGAGTGTTGGGTAATGTACATTGTTTACAAGCCCATTGGCCGTTCGGAACCGGCGTTAAACTGTAGGTCCCTCGAGTTAGAAAAAAAACTGAATTAGTTTCTATCGTAGAATATAATTTATATAATACATAATAGATTAAAACTTAAAAGTGAATATCATTTTGCATTTTTTGTGACTTTGATAGTTCTTGCAGTAGTTTTTTCTTGAACAAGTCCAGTGTATCCGTCTCTTTGATCTCATTTGGTACCCTATATGTTTTTATGGCTTTCTCTATTGGTGAATGCAAGTTTCTATTTGTTCTCGCTGCGATATGTAGGTACGTACGAGTGAGCATTTCGAGTTTTGTATTTGTGCATGTCGCTAAATGTTTGTACTTTGCTTATAGTTTTCAATATAATTCTCCATTTTGACAAAAATCATAAGTATATATAGTATAAAGTGAACAATGAAAATTCTTTAATGATTCACACAATATTTCCGCGAGACAAATGTACAGAAATCGAAAGAATTATATTCCATAGTAAATAAACACCAAAATTAGCATAGTTATATTTATTCCATGTAAATTACTTTTTACAACACGAAAGTAAAAAATTTGTTGAATAATTTAAAATTATTGAACAATCCTTCAAGGGAGCTGGTTATAATTTTGTCGAGAGAACACATACTTTCTGATATGTCAATCCCAACACTGGCGTATGGGATTCCAGAGCACACTAATATAGTGTTCAAAAACTCTGGATATACTTACGAAAGCGCGTTTTGTATTGGGGAACAATAATTATTTCATAACTTTATAAAGAAATGAAAAACCTAACTTTTCACAGGTTGGAATAAAAATGTATTGAGTAAACGCGTTTCGTCTTAACATTGACTTCATCTCGTACTTAACTATGGTATTACAGAACAATCTATTTATATGAAAATTGAATATAACAGAGGGGTTCTTAGAGAAACTAAATAACAATAAGCAATTCATTCTGAGTTATTATTAGGTACATTGAACAGATTAAGGAGAGGAGAAGGGTTTACTTCAATCTGGTCGTTAACTAGATTTCCGGAATTTTTATATTTATCGATGTATTCCCGACAGTTGGTTTTATGGAGACTATTTTCGAATTGTAATATATTATAATTGTGATTAAAGGTAAGGTTTTCTTGAATAAGATGGCACGCATAATTAGAGTCAGTTTTCTGCTTAATATAGCTACGTTGGTGTTCGTGTATTCGAGTTTTGAAATTTCTAATTGTACGTCCTATATAGAATTTTTCACAATCGTTACAGTCGGGTTTATAAACACCAGTACATTCATCTCTATGAATTTTTGATTTGTTGTTTTTAATCAATTTTCCAATGCTATTGTTTGTTTTATATGAAATTTTGAAATTTTGTAAATGAAAAAACAATTTCAGGTTTTCGGAAGGTTTGCCCAAGTATGTTAAACTGTTAAATACTCTACTTTTCTCGGATATAAGTGGGTAAACTTCTGAAAATGCCATTTTGTGTTTTCTTCTCTCCTTAATCTGTTCAATGTACCTACTGATAACTCTGAATGAATTGCTTATTGTTATTTAGTTTCTCTAGGAACCCCTCTGTTATATGCAATTTTCGTATAAATAGCTTGTTTTGTAATACCATAGTTTAATACGAGATGAAGTCAATGTTATGACGAAACGCGTTTACTCAATAGATTTTTATTCCAATCTGTTTAAAGTTAGTTTTTTTATTTTGTTATAAAGTTATGAATTTGAACTTTCACCAAGTAAATGCCAATTCAATCCAATAATTATTTCAATTCGATTTCACTAATATAGCAAATATTACCTAATTAATCAATTTTTCAGCCTAAATGAATTTCTAAGATAAACTTTATGGATATACGAAGCACAATAATATTCAATATTTAACCTATATAAAATTACAATTTGAGTTTCTTTCTTCTTATTTTCCTAACGAAAGCATTTCATGGCTAGATTTAATAGAGATGTTTCACTAATTATCTTGTCTTTTAAATTTTTCATGATTCGTTAATTGTATCTTCTCAACGACTAATCCCTAGTTAAGGTAAGGGTAGGGGAGTCACTATCTGAGAAAAGAAATACATCGCTGTACTTTTGTTCAAACTTCGAGAGAATACAAAATAATTATTTGTGTTAATTGATATAAACTGAACAAGAAAAATTCTTCAAAAATTCAGAAAATTATTAAATTTCTCCTAATAATAGGCGCAGTTTTTTCTTTACGTCAAGAAATAATGCTGTTTTTACAGCAAAATGATAAAAATTATCCTGAACTGCAAAATAACAACACCACCATTTGTTAGCTTTTCTATGCGACATAAATGAGAAACTCACAGCCTTAATCGAAGCTTGCAAGGTAAAACAAAATAATTTCACAAATGGCAAATACAATATTTCAGGTTAGTAATATCCAATGTAAGTCCTACCATCCCACACGATATTCTTATTGCTGAACTATGCAAATTAGGACTAATTCTAATATCTCCAGTAACTTTCCTGAGAATCGGTGCAACTAACTCAGAATACAATCATATCCTCAGCTTCAGACGTCAAGTGTATATCAAACCAGTAGAAGATATTGATATCCCTGAATCTATTGAACTTACCCATGATGATCTAACTTACCGCATTTTTCTATCCTGTGATAGTAAAACCTGTTTCAAATGTAGACTAACAGGCCACATTGCATCCAGATGCCCAAAAAACTCACACCTCCATAATCTACCAACAAACTCAAGACCTCAAAATCTACCAATCAACTCTCCTATAACAAGTACACCCATTACTTCCGAAAATAACCCAACATTAATTTCAACTGAAGGGGAGCAGCTAACTCCTTGTGATGATAATCAATCAACGAACAAACGTAATTTAGCAGAAATATTAACACCTACACATGAAGAGGAACCACAATTTGCCTCGCCACAAGACACTTCAAAGAATAAAAAATAAAAACAAGACAACATTACCAATATAATTGATTCTGAACAGATGCAATCTATAAGAAACCTCATGGATCAACAACAAACACCTACTACACTGAACGCCGAACAATTCAAAGATTTACTAGAAAATTCCCATGGATCAAGAGATGTTCTGAGCCTATCCAAGGACTATACAGAAGACACTCTCGCACTTCTAGAATTATTGCTCAAACTTCACTCTCATACTGAAAACCGAAGTCTGAAAGTGAGATGTACAAAACTGAGGAAAAAACTACAAAGACAACTAAAATCTGTGCCGTATGAATCCCAAAGTGATTCATCAGATCCACTGTATTGATTCATACACATATAATACCTCATTTTGATATTAAATCGCATTCAATAACATCTTACAGTGGAATATGAATGGATATTATATCCATTTGAACATGCTCCAAATATTACTATCTGAATATTCTCCAGACATACTATGTTTACAAGAAACCCATTTTCGTGAAAATAAAACACACAATTTAAAACATTATAAAGGTTTCTTTCAAAACCGCATCACTAATGAAAGGGCCAGTGGTGGCACCGCTATATACATAAAATCAAATATGAATGCTAAACAAATATTAATAACAACCAATCTCGAAGCAATTGCAGTCTGTATTTCAGCCCCAACAAAAATAAATATATTGAATATATACATACCTCCAAATTCAGAATTGAATGAACAAGAATTGATAGCACTGTTAGATCAGATTCCCACACCACGATTAATTTTGGGCGATTTCAACGGACATAACGCAACCTGGGAATCAGATCATACTGACCGCAGAGGTCACATAATTGAAGATTCATTGAATATGGCAGATCTCACCCTACTTAATGATGGATCCATGACAAGATTCAACTCTGCCAACGGAAACTCATCAGCCATAGACTTAACTACATGCAACCCCAACCTCCTTACATCACTAGAATGGAGAGCATTAGAGGATCTATATGGTAGCGATCACCACCCCATAATCATAAACAACACCTCTAAAGAACACAGAGATAAAAATGAACCAATTCATAAATGGCGACTCAATCATGCTGATTGGTATGGCTATGGAAAAATAATAGAAAACAATATTCTCAGACTCGAATTAACGGACAACATAGACAATATAATTACCAACTTTAATAATATAATCATAGAAGCAGCAGAAGAGTCAATAGGAAAAACCAAATTAATAAAAAAGCACAAGCCTGTACCATGGTGGAACGAAGATTGTTCCACAGTCATAAAAGCCTGCAACACTGCGCAGAAATTATATAAGAGAACGAAAAATGAAGAAAACAAGATGAATTTCAATAAACACCGAGCATTAGTACGATTGATCACGAGACGTAGTAAGAGAGACTCATGGAGAAAATACGTTCAGAGTATTAATAGCAACACCCCTCTTTCATCAGTATGGAAAAAAGTTAAGAATATATCTGGAATCGAAACATATTATGGAATCAATGCAATACAGAAGAATAACACTATCATAACCCGAAAAGAAGACATAGCAGAAGAACTGGCCGAGTACTATAAAAATAACTCCACTAACGCAAATTACGATGAAAACTTTCTCACATATAAAATTGCCAAAGAATCTACACCGATCAGGATAGAGTACAACCATGATCCAATCAACAATCCAATTACGGAATCTGAATTTTCAGAAGCACTCACATCTCTCAAGAACACCGCTCCAGGACCTGATGATATCCCAACTTCCATGTTAAAGAACTTACCGCTAGTAGCGAAAAATTTCCTTCTACAAATTTTCAATATAATTTGGATAGAACAGAAATTCCCGCAAATCTGGAGGCATGCAGTAGTTATCCCCATCTTGAAACCAAACAAGTCATCGATTCATCTACAATCCTATAGACCAATTTCACTGACATGTACAATGTGCAAACTGCTGGAAAAAATTATTAATAAAAGACTTATTTGGACACTTGAAAGCAAAAAACAAATCATACCAGAACAGTCCGGTTTCAGACCTCATAGATCAACACTAGACAACATAATAGATTTGGAGAGTCAAATACATGAAGCGTTTGCCAACAAACAGAAATGTATGGCAATTTATTTTGATATCAACAAGGCCTTTGATACTACATGGCGTCATCAAATTCTTGGCAGACTTCAAGAATGGGGATACCAGGGAAACATATTAGCCTTCATTAAAAATTTCCTCAACCATAGGACCTTTCAAGTTCGTCTCGCCGGAATACTATCACAACACAAAACACAGGAAAATGGCACACCGCAAGGCTCAATAATAAGCCCAACACTTTTTCTGATTGCACTCAATGACATCATCCTGTCGATGAAAAAACCAGTCCAAGCAAGACTTTATGCAGACGATCTAATAATATTTGCCAAAGGTAAAAACATTGATAATCTAGTAACCACTCTACAGGAACAGATATATTCGCTGGAAACATGGTCGAAGACTACAGGTTTCACCTTTTCCCCAAGTAAAACGAAATGCATATTATTCTCGAAGAGGATAACAGTAGATACACCAACAGTAACACTATATAACATCAACTTAACTTTTACGGATAACATACAATTTTTGGGAATGATATTTGACCAACAGCTGAATTGGAAATTACACATCAAACATCTCATTCTCTCGTGTCAAAAAAGGCTTAACCTATTGAAACATTTAGCACATAAGCAATGGGGTGCAGATGGATCGACCCTTCTCACTCTATATAGAGCTCTCATTCGCTCCAAGATTGATTATGGCTGCATTGCGTATGCTTCTGCAAAACCACCAGTCTTGAAATCCTTGGATAGCCTTCAGAATTCTGCCTTGCGCACTATCCTGGGAGCTTACAGAACTACTCCTATTAAAAGCCTGGAATGTGAAATTGGCGAATTATCCCTACAACACAGAAGACAACAATTAAGCATATCTTACGCGGCTCGAATAGCCTCACTCGAAAACGTGCCAACATATAGAAATACAATAACCACACGCTTCCTAGCTGCTTACGAGAAACCTAGGACCGACCCACCTTTCTATGAAAGGATTCGCAGGTACATGAGGCCACTTCAAATGCAGAAATTCCCACCCCTCTACCCCATGAACCTAAACACCCCTCCCCCTTGGCAGATACACCAACCAATAATTAACACTCACCTAACCCGATTTAATAAAATTTATACAAACACACAAGTTATAATCCAAAACTTTCGTGAAATCCTACAACATCATCAAGGATTCATTGAAATATACACAGATGCATCAAAAACAGAGTCTGGAGTAGGAGCTGCAGTTGTTACACCTGAAGCTACCCTAACCTATAAGCTACCGGAGACCAATTCAATTCTCACAGGAGAACTGTTTGCAATTCTCCAAGCTCTAAGGCACTCGAAATCGAGCATATCTGAAAAATTCATAATTATATCAGATTCATTAAGCTCTCTACAAATACTTCGCCGAATATATGTAAACCACCCGATAGCAAGACTGATCAAAAGAGAACTTCTCACTATCCAAACATTGAACAAAGAAGTAATACTGCTTTGGGTACCTTCGCATATAGGAATAAGTGGAAATGAATCGGCTGATAAAAATTCTCGAGAAGCAATCAATAACCCGAACCAGGCAGCGCTGCAATACACTCCTTCAATTGATATGAAATCCTTCATCAAAAATAAGATTAAGAACACTTGGAACATAGAATGGCAGGCCTCACAATCGAAACTACAAGAAATCAAACCGAACGTGGGACCTTGGCAAAATCAATTAACGAAAAGAAGAGAACAAGTGATAATGACTCGACTACGCCTAGGACACACTAAGCTCACACATGAATACTTGCTTTCTAGACAAAATGAACCAACTTGTGATATGTGCGGAGCTCAACTAACAGTGAAACATATTATAGTGCAGTGCCCTTTACTCCAAATTCAAAGAGACACATATAACATTTCCTCTAACTTAAAAGAAATGTTACTTTATAGTAACAGTAACAAAATCATTGTATTTTTGCAAAACTTAGATTTAATTAGGAAATTATAAATATTATGTATCAACTCCACCGCCTATAATCCAAAGGGTTAGTGCGGTTATTTGAAATAAAAAAAAAAAAAAAAAAATATTTGCTTTCATAGAAAAACTAAGTATTTATTACGAAGAAATTCCAAACAAAGTACTTAAAAATTTTCGAATACTTACAAGTGTTGCACAGGACTGTATTGATATTTTCGAAGAAAACTGTTTGATAATTTCAAATTATATATCTGCACTATAAGGCGAATTTAAAGGAAGATTAAAAAAAAATTTAAAAATTTGCTACTTCTTGTAGAAAAATTATGGTACCTAAAGCCGATAAGTATTTTCACAATTGGCTTCAGTTTTGGATTGTAATTATGCAGACTTGTTTGACGAGTTCATTGAAATGAAGAATGGTACAAAGTTATTTTTAAAGAGACGGGAAAGAAGATGGAGTAGGAAATATGCAAAGAACGTATATAGAAACCGACTTTCGAATTCTCATTTCGATGACATTAAAATATTCCCAATATAATAAATAAACAACTAAACGTAATAGGTTTTTTACCAACACCTAAATAACAGATGTGATGTATGTAGGTAGCGGCCCGCACGACACAACTAAAATCTGAAAGTGGCCCAAGAAAAAAAAGTTTGAGTAAGCGGTTGAATTTGTATTGGGGAACAATTAGAAATTTGTTAATTCACTCCGAGTCAAATAAGCTGCTCTGATGGAATCTAATAAGATCGAAACAGCTGTGTGCAGATTTTAAGTCGGGGTGACTTGATGATTTCTATCATTCACTGTTGGATTGTGAATGTAGAATTCTCGTTGCGGAATACATATAACCAGGTCCCTTGGAAATTTGTTTGATAATTTTTTAAATTATTGAAGTTTCCTTGTTTACTTTATGTATTACATTAAATTAACCATGGTCAACTTGTACATTTTTTCATAATTTGAAATTGATATTTCGCCAATCTTTTGGTGAAAAATAATTCAATATACGATTAGTGCTCATCAAAAGCTTCACAATATATTATGAAGAACAAAGATACTTCACAATAAATTATGTGCCGAATTTGAGTAGCAAAATTTGTAACAGACTATCGAAAAATAACGTTAAAACAATTTGTACAAATAAAAGAAACTTGAAGTCATTCTTGGTCAATAATAAAGAAAAATCTAACATCGGAGAAAACAGTGGTGTTTACAAAATATTTTGCGACAAATGTCCTGCTTTCTATATTGAACAAACAGAAAGGAATATAAATATTCGCGTTGATGAACTTAACAAGTCAATTTTACATATAAAAATACCACTGGCTTCTCCGAACATTGTATAAAATTAACCATTGTAAACGAACAAATTGATTTTCAGGTATCACCTTTGCTTTTGTCTGTTTTATAAGAGAAGATGTAATACTCTCCTATAGTCAGTCTTGATAATGAGTTCATAACTCGAAACATGTCGACTATTCGTTACTGCTAAATACAGTATCTAAATATTTATATATAGTGAAACATAAGCCAAGCGTGTTTAATTTTAAAGTTTATACTTTATTCTTTATGATGTTTCACCAAGTGATGTGCGAGAATTCAATCTCAGTTATATATTATGTTGTTAAGCTTTTGCTAAGTTTCTGGAAATTTTATTCAATTTCCTCATAGACCTCAATATTCGAGTACCTATTAAAACAATGGTTGAAAATAACAATTTATACATTTATTATAATAAATAACGCATGACGCACGTTTCGGTGGAACTTCACCTTCTTCAGATGCTAATGAAGAAGGTGAAGTTCCACCGAAACGTGCGTCATGCGTTATTTATTATAATAAATGTGTAAATTGTTATTTTCAACCATTGTTTTAATATGTTTATTAATTTACACCAAGTATCGGCCCAATCAATCCAAAAATTTTTCAAATACCTACTCAAAATCTAAATACTATTGCAGAAAAACTCACATTGTTATTGTTTCGCATTCAAACGTTGTCCACTTTTGAATTATTCATCCGTTACCATCAACAAATCCGAGATTAAATCTATTCGCACCTATATAGTCTGGATTCTGGATAGCCAATATGAATAAATGATTAGTGAGCATCACAGCGACTATTCTGTAAATGTAAATAAGTCCCAGAGTTCCCGAAACGGTCGTAACTCGTGCAATTCAAATCGGTTTGTCGTCCCCTTCTCTTCCTGCTATGTTCCTCTAGCGTAAAATAGGAAATCTTAAATACCACTTCCACCGTCCCTTGTCTTCAAATAAAGGGAATGATTGACCCTTGCCAGCACTCGGTGAATACAGGGTAGGTTTCGAAGGTATTTATTGTCGGGATATAAAAAATATTAAATATTTTTTATTAGATATGAACTGAAGTAAAACATTTAGCTTGATTCCACGGAAATTGCCTTATTTACTCGAAATATATGTTCCGTGCTGTAAGCCCATCATCAAGAGTTTTCTACCTGTTTTGTAAATGATACAGTTTATCTATTTATTTTAATGTTTTAATGCGTTGTGATATCCTGAGTTTAATTTGGTCATTAGTGGAGGGTATGTTCCTAGAGCTGACCGACATAATATCTAGAGAAAGGATGGCGAACCTATATCACGAGAGAAAATATGGATGGGGCGTGAAAGATGGGATTTTTAGAATTTTAGAAGAAAAAAGAGAAAATATAAGTAGGATAAACTGTTCAAAAAAAAAGAGAATCACATCTTGTCCATAGAACACAACCCAACACGTTTACTTTTAGACAAGAATCACATCAAAATATTCAGTGAAAATATTAAATTAACCGTACTAAATTTCAACAGATGAAAATTTAATCATACTATACTTAAATTATTGTTGGAGTTTACGCCGCATATATTAGGGTAAACCGGCAACAGTTGATGCATGTATTTGTGTTTTGATTTTAGAGTGTGGTTTATTTATTCATATATAGTGATACTTATATTTGTGCACAATGAACAAAATTATTAAGTGATTGTAGTTAATAAAATATTGAATGATATAAAAAACTGACACACGCAATTTCTTTTAAATTGATTTTGAAGTCCCATCCCTTTACGTTAATTTGAAGAAGATATAGAGGTAAGCAAAACCTTGAAACCTACAGGAAACATGAAATCTCTAGCTGCTCAGTTGAGTAAAACCTATATACATATATATATATATATATATATATATATATATATATATATATATATATATATATATATATATATATATATATATATATATATATATATATATATATATATATATATATATATATATATATATATATATATATATATATATAATTTATTTGAATTGTTGTTGCCTGTGAACTATTTTTAACATTTTGATCATAATTAGCAATAAAAGGCTTAGTGAATCTCAGAAAAAAAAAAAGCCACGAATGTCATGGCTAAACGTAAACTTTTTAATAAAATCGAGTTTTTTGAGATTCACCAAGCCTGTTATTGATTTTCAAAAAGTAATATATATATATATATATATATATATATATATATATATATATATATATAAATAAAAATATAAATATATATATATAATTATTTATAAAAAATATAAATATATATATATATATAAAATATATATATATATATATATATATATATATATATATATATATATATATATATATATATATACTTATATCAAAATGAAGAAAATTGTCTGAATTATATACAATTCTTAATTTTAGTACATGATTACCGGTTTCAAATGCCTTGCATTTCATCTTCAGATCTTCTGAGTTTACATAGGGAGAAAAAAGGATATATACAACTATCCAATATCAATCAACATAAACGTAATAACCACACTTCCAGTAACAATGTTTTTGTTGTTTTTTAAAACTTTCCATACATACTCACATACATTATCCAAGATTTGTCAAATCATAATATTATAAATTATCCACAAAGATAAACGTGCTGGTAGAGTTCTCCTGTTTCAGCACGCATATTTTTGTGGATAATTCATATCATAATTTATGATTTGACAAATCTTGGTTAATGTATGTGAATATGAATTGAATGTTTTGAAAAAGAAAAAATAAGAAAAAAAAAGTTGAAAAATAATAATGAGAAAAAAAATGGTAATTCGAAATGTGGTGGTTAGGTTTATGTTGATTGATATTGGATAGTTGCATATATCATTTGTTCTCCCTATGTAGTAGCCTCAGAAGATCTGAAGATGATATGCAAGGTATTTTGAAACCGGTCATCAAGTACTAGAATAAATTGTAGAGTATGAAATTGACTCGTTTTTCTTCATTTTCATATATATATATATATATATATATATATATATATATATATATATATATATATATATATATATATATATATATATATATATATATATATATATATATATATATATATATATATATATATATATATATATATATATATATACATATATATATACATATATATAGGTATATATATATATATATATAAATATATATACGGTGCCTGTTTTTCGAGCTTCACCTTATGGATCTCAGTGTTTTTTAGAAATGCGAGGTCGGTTGAATTAGGACAAGCTTGCATAAGAACATAAATTTGTAATTTCGTTGTCATTTTTCCGAGCGAAAACCAAGATTCTGGACGTTTTTAACTAGGACGTTCTCGAGGCGCTTTTTTACAGAGAATCGAAATCTATCATCGTATTTTCCAAGGCGATCTTGATGCCAGATTCAGAACACTCAACTTTGGTTTTTCTTATGAGTACCGTATTGAATTTTTGCATTTTTGCAACGATTTGTCACACGATATGATCGAATGTCACATACTGATCAAAATTAGGAAAAAACCGTTCTTCCGAAGAGTGCTTTGGAAAGAACTCCAACAATTTTATTCAACAAACAAAGCTTTGAGAATGTGGTTAAATATTCGAGTAGAACTTCTGAATTCTCTAAGTTTATCTATCTACAAGAATGACATATTCAAGTGAAGAAAATAATATCTATTTCAGATTTATTACGCCTCGCATCGAAATAAGCGATAATTACGTCCGAAAACTATCTTCAGCAGTATCCAGAGAGAGAACAACTAGCTAAGAATTATTTTCTATTGCTCCATAAAAATTTAGCCGATTTTGATTAATTTATAAAGCCTAGAGCCAAGAATTCAACCGACCTTGTATCGCTTATGAAAACTATGATCTCATAGTGAAAAAATTTGCATTTTCTATATATATATATATATATATAAATATATATATATATATATATATATATATATATATATATATATATATATATATATATATATACCTATATGAAATGTTGTCATCATTTGGGTTTACTCCGTGTACGATAGACTAATTGTTATATGTTTATTTTCGAGCGAGAGAATATGAATAAAATAGACGACTTATTGACATAACCGGCTTGCCAGAGAGTAACTACATAAAAACACGGGCAAAAAACATCAAAGAAACAGAGGAAATACCGGGCTGAAACAAATATAGTCGTCAATCCCATACACCGTAAAAGAGAAGGATCTACAGAGGAGGGGACAGCAATGAAGAACAATCAACACAGGTATCATCTTAGACAACGAAAAGTGTTTCCCAGGTACTGATTCTCAGTTTTCTATATTTCTTGATAAAGACTAATGTGGTTTAAGTCGAAACGTTGAAATGAACAAATTGTATAATACCTTTTCTTTCGTTACATGGAACAAATATCACTAACATATAATAGTTTCTTTATATAAATACATATATATATATATATATATATATATATATATATATATATATATATATATATAAGGTATATATATATATATATATATATATATATATATATATATATATATATATATATATATATATATATATATATATATATATATATATATATATATATATATATATATATATATATATATATGCACATTGCTCAATCATTAGTCAATTAGACAATTTCTAGTTTGTCATTAATTTTTCCAAAAAATTCATTTTTCTGGTGATTAAGTTTGGTAAATTGAGTAGTAATTATCATTGAAGAATTTTAAAGCCAAAGATGTAATATTATGTTCAATCATAATTTGTTCCATATCTTGCTTGTTGATCAGGTTAGAGTTTTTTTCTCACAAAGGATCTACAGTTTAACGTCAGTTCCTAACGGCCAATTGTGATTAATCTATGTCACAACCCAACATATCACTACAAACTTTTGGAATTCTTAATCTCATTGATCACATACCCAAGAACAAAGTGGGACTCGAACCCATGATCCGCGTTATACAAACGATAAACTCTACCGCTGGGCTATTCTGAATTTTGGTGCCCATAATTATTTCTATTTTATAACTTTCATTTCTTTCTCTGAAATATAACAGAAGATTGTGAAATGGCATATAATTGTCAGATGTTTCATGGAATATATTCCCTGTTTTTTTTTAACAGAAATTATTCTTTCATCCGGATCTGCAATGCTTTTCTTCTTATCCCCACTAAAATCACGACCGATGTGTGTCCCACGGCATCCATTTTATAGTTCTGGGTTTTACTGCTGCCATTTTAGTGCCACGCCAGGCTTTGCTTTCAATCAAAATGCCGTATTTCATTCTTAGAAAATAGCTAAGATGAGGTCTTTCTCTTAACGAACTGAAAATCAATCAACTGCAAGCTATTTGTTTCAAAATATATAAAATATACTATTTAAGAGCACCTATCAAATGAGATTAAACGTCTAAACTAAATCAACTAACATTAGCATATTGAAAATTTTTTTTTTAATATGCTACTGTTAGTCAATTGTGTTTTAATTTTATTGCGGGTGTATTTGACATAATTATTATATTAATCGATTTTATATGTATGTGTGTTACATTGAAGGTTGTTTGTGATTTATATATCGAGTGCTGAAGAAGGTGGATGTACCATCGAAACGTACAATTTTAAACATTCATTCGTTTATAATAATTAATTAAATTAACGTGTCAGAGCTAAACTTTTATTGTTCCCATATAACGTAAACAGGTAACAAATTCATATATATATATATATATATATATATATATATATATATATATATATATATATATATATATATATATATAATTAAGTGAACTAGGACATTTATTTGAAACTAATCAAACAAACCTCCTAGCGCAGCTGGTTATAAGAGTTCACGAAGCATCGAAATATCAACATCTATCCTAGACGGTAATTGTTCGAAATGTTAATTTGTTCATCACAATCGATGGAAATTGATAGACAGACTGTTTCGCCCTTATCGGGGCTCATCAGTATCATCCATCCACCGAGAGTAACTAACATTTCAAACGGTCATACATATTTCTTCTAGTCCATGACATATAAATATGACACAGCGCCACCAGTCGGAAACAATTGAACCACATCTTTCAGACAGACGAAAACATTTCGGCAACGAGAACTAGTACGTCCGGAACACCCGAAGGTGGCTACCATAGTCGCTAAGCAATTGAAATGTTAGTTTGGTTATCACTCTCGGTGGATGGATGATACTGATGAGCCCCGATAAGGGCGAAACAGTCTGTCTATCAATTTCCATCGATTGTGATGAACAAATTAACATTTCGAACAATTACCGTCTAGGGCAGATGTTGATATTTCGATGCTTCGTGAACTCTTATAACCAGCTCCGCTAGGAGGTTTGTTTGATTAGTTTCAAATAAATGTCCTAGTTCATTTAATTTTATAACCACGGGCGTGTTTTTCGTTTAACACGAATAATTCTTACTTATATATATATATATATATATATATATATATATATATATATATATATATATATATATATATATATATATATATATTTATTCATCTGTTTTCTATTGTAAATATAAATGTAAATCTACGGCAATAAAATTTTTCAAATAGTTACTGGGTTAGATCATGTATCATATAATTAAATTGATACTTTTTTAAAAAGTTCATATATAATATATATATTTTCACTCGGACAAAAAGAAACTGATGAAACGGCTTCTTCGAAATACTTTCGTGAGTTTCAGAAGATATAGCGAATAAGAACACGCTAACATACCAAATTAAATAAGCCTTTTGTACGATTGTGGACCACCAAAAGAAATGGCTTAGTTTACTCCCATTAAATATGTACACGTTTGTATTCTAGAACAAAGTTACCTCTCGTTCCTCTTTCGCCTATATTTCTACGTAGATCCCATGTGAATACCCCCTTCAGTTTGAATTTGTTTTAAAAAATTTATTCTGGAGATCCTTATATATTTATGTCCATCTTCATTTCTTTCGACTGCGCTTTGTGTTGCTTTCCAAAGTTCAAAGTACTTTTTAACTTGTTTGAATGATGAAAGAGAATCTGACTTCCATGGAATGACGACTAGGGAATGGTTTACGGAAAAATCACTACTTTTACAGAAGTTATAAGTGAAAAAATGGATTCACATTTGATTTTATTGAAAACGTCCGTCAACTTATTCGATCCTTTGATTCGATAATTTCAATACGATACATAATTAATATCGTATACGTTTTCCAAATATAAAAAAGACGTGAGCAGCTGAGCTCCATCACTAATGTCGTAATTTTCGCGCGAAATGCATCGCGTCGAATGCGGTTCTAACGGATTTAATTATATTTAGAAGAATCACGCTCAAATAGCAAACCGAATTGAAAAAAAAAGTAATTTATTTTATAAACAAAAATTGCGAAGTGCATTGTGCATTGTGGTTGAAGAAAAAAGTTGAAACCAAAAAAGGAACGAACCTCAACATCAACATAATCCACGTACCAAATTTCAACACTCTATTGTGAAAAAACATTCGGGAAAGCGTACTGATGGCAGATCGAGATGCAATTCGAACGGAATAGTCACCACGAAATGCAGCGCTGTTGAGAAGAAGACTAGAAACCAAAAAAGTATTTTAAGTCATTATAAACTAAATGTACGTACTAAATTGCAACCCTCTAACTCAATCTGCAGAAGCTGCAGAGGTCAGCAATTTTTCAAGAATCACGAAAAAATGAATATAAACATAAAAATGGCGGCGGTTGGTTAACCAAAATCAGACATGAAATATATATATATATATATATATATATATATATATATATATATATATATATATATATATATATATATATATATATATATATATTGCTGAACTCGAATTCGAGTAGAAAAGACACAAACACAATACAGAGATTCAAGCTGAGCTAAGCTAATCTCCCCCAATACTATGAGTTTTCCTATGACTAAATAGTCCGATACGTGATAGAACTATTCTAGAAACTTTCTTAAATTTCAAACAAAGGTATTACATTTCCATTAGAAAGACTGAAATTTGGAAAGAGTAAAACATTGAAACATTTCAAATAAAATGAAATATAAGTTAAAATATTGCAATTTCTGTTTTGATGTAGGTATAATATCCTCGTCGGATAAACTACATTCAGTTATTTGAATTATGCACTATATGTCAATTTATAAGCAGTCGATGCTTCTTTGCTATACTTCTGGAATCATTTAGTTGATTTTTAGGCTAGGCATATTAGGATTTTCAGACACAAGTTTTGCTATAGTTTTGATTTTCTCCCCCTTTATTTTTTTTTGGTTGCTGAGCACGAATTTGAAGTTTGCTGGCAAAAATTTTGCCCGGAACTTTGATTTTTGGGCACTTTTTGACAAAATTTTGGCACTTTTTTTCAGTTTTCGGCCTATATCTCAGAAAGGAATGTTTTTTTTGACAATCTCATTCCATACAAAATTGAGGCATACAAAATTGCCTATATTTTTTACTCGAAACATTTTTCTGTAAGGCTAATCGTTTTGCCACTAGAGCGCACCCAAAAATTGCTATGTTTCCATATCTAGTGACATTCGCCGTTTACGCGAAAATGGACCTTGCTGTGATACTTTACTGTTGAAACAATTTATTACATTATACGATTTATATTATATAACAGTAGATTTCTCGTAAATAGGATTTTTTTTTTTGGAAGACTCACCCAGTGATTTCCAATCACAGTGCCGCGGTATTTTTGTGTGCCGTATAATGCATATTGAGGAAAAAAAATCTTTCTCAAATTCCTCATTAAAAGTATTCTTATTATTTACTTGTAATTAATCCCCTATAAACATAATGTTGTTTTTATAGTACATATTATTTTATTTTAAATTCAAAATTATTATTATTTTATACTATTTAACTATTTTACACAGTGTATTATAGGTAAGTAAACAACTTTTAAACTTACCTTTTTCTTCGAGTGCCGCCAAATTTTAAAATCGTTGAAATGTGCTGCTACAGAAAAAGGTTGACAATCAGTTAACCAGCCGTTTTGTCGCTAGAGTGCTCCAAAAAAATATTGATGAACTCAGTATACCTTACATGAATAATGGATATAGGGAAAGCAATTGAAAATTTTTCAAAGTTTTGGAAATTACGGATTCTGTATCATCCATGAAACAGTCAGGAGCGGAATACTCTTTTAACATTTAAAATTGAAATCACATATTATTTTGGCTGCTGCTTCCACTATTCGCAGCCTCTTTTCTTCAGATCTACACTTCTGTTAGTAAAATGCGTCATCAATATTTTCTCTCCTATATTTTTGAAACAAAGCACAGTCTGCTTATTCTTTGAAAAGGTGAACAGTATGTCATCGCCATACATCCCTTGAAGTCCAGCTTTCACTGTCATTTGATCTGGTTTGTAGTCTCCTTTCATTTGGCCATCAGTTCTTCCATTGAGAATTGACACTCATCACTATTTTCCATGTATGTTCATATATGCTGCATTACTACATCAATTGCCTGAGCACATGGTCCCCCTCTTTTCTCTTGCCCGTCTGTGTTTGGTGTTCGTTTTCCAATAAGTTCTATTCGGCACTTTTTATGATATTGCGCCTCATATGCAACCAAATCAGGTATATGCTCAATTCGGCGTAAAACCACCCTTCCAAATTCATCATCACGATCTCGTGCGTCCTTCATTACGCTTTCTCTAAAACCACCAACTAAATCTCCTGGTACACAACATTTCGCAAATCAGGAGTTGTTTTTGCTTCCGCCGCTAAAAATAGTTTGGTAATTGGTAATCCACATATAAAGCAGTTTGTTCTGAACGTGCATTCGGGAGCTGTTGATCTGGTTTCTCTGGGTTTATGGGTCTCCACTAATTCCTTTTGCCTCTTAATGTGTGCGAGAATGACTCGCCCATATGTGTATATTTTTCGACACCTATCGTCCACTCTGATAGAAGTCTTAAAATTTTACCTCGTTCTGCAAACTCTGATTTTGCAAATTCTTCATTTTATGAGATATTTCTCTGAAGTGAGAAATGAATAGACAAAAGGCATTAAATTTAACTATACCAGTTCTCGACTCCTCTCAATTTATCCCACATTGTACGATGTCTTTCCAATCTATCACCTTCTCTGTATTTTCTTCAGAGTAAGTTTTCACATTCATATGGCTTCACAATTTCACTTGAAAGTAACATTGTTAAGAAAAACTCCAATAACCCGTGTTCAAAGTTGGTTTTGAAGAGCCATGTTTTGACGTTATCATATAAGCTCAGTCTCTATGTCAGATCCCGATGACTGAATATCAGTGGGGGGGACCTTTTAAGCATTCCGGAGAAGGATCCTGACTCTCAACAAAAAAAGGATTCCACAACCATTTTTTTTCTTTAATACACATTTCCAAAATTTGACGGCATACTTTAAGAATTTCGTGGCACACAAACAAACCGCGGCATAATGATTGAGAATCAGTGGGTGAGTCTTCCAAAAAAACGTCAATTATGAGAAATCTACTATTATATAAGATAAATTGTATAATGTAATAAAGTGTTGCAACAGTTAAGTATCACAGCAAGGTCGATTTTCGCGTAAACGGCGAATGACACTAGATATGGAAATATGGCGATTTTTGGGCGAGCTCTAGCGGCAAAACGGTTAGCCTTACAAAAAAACATTTCGTGTAAAAATGTAGGCAATTTTATCTGCCTGAAATTTATATAGAATATATTTGTCATAAAAATGATTCCTTTTTGAGATATAGGCCGAAAACTGAAAAAAGTGCCAAAATTTGGTCAAAAAGTGCCCAAAAATCAAAGTTACGGGCAAAAGTTTGCCAGTAAACTTCAAATTCGTGTTCAGCGACCCAAAAAACATAAAGGGTGAGAAAATCAAACCTATAGCAAAATTTGTTTCTGAGCCCTAATTTTTTTGCTAATATGCCTAGCCTATTTAATTTCAGTATCTAATATTTAATATTAAATAGTTGATGGAATCCGTCGTTACTACGTGATAATTTAACATGATTAACAAAACTAAATTTGAATTTACTACGTTTATTATCACAAAATATTTTGAAAAATATAACACTGCGATTGCAATTTCGCAAGTTCTTAACTCAATCTGCCCGATGATGGTCTAGTGACCGAAATTGCAATCGCAGTGTTATATTTTTCAAAATATTTTGTGATAATAAACGTAGTAAATTCAAATTTAGTTTTGTTAATCATTTAATATTAATATTTCATGTGATGATTTAATTTTTTTTATTATTATGTTTTAGGTGCCACGTCAATGACCATTGACACCTTGATACATTGCTTAGATTATTATTTGAAACATATATATATATATATATATATATATATATATATATATATATATATATATATATATATATATATATGTATGTATATATATATATATATATATATATATATATATATGTGTATGTATATATTTTTTATTGAGATACACCAAATCTGTTATATATATAAATTATAAAAAATATAAATATATATCACAAGAAACAACTATATATATATATATATATATATATATATATATATATATATATATATATATATATATATATATATATATATATGTATATATATATATATATATATATATATATATATATATATATATATATATATATATATATATATATGTGTGTGTGTGTGTGTGTGTGTGTGTGTGTGTGTGTGTGTGTGTATGCTCCTAGGATGTCTTTAATGGTGCGTCCAAGGCACTGTTGTCTTCTTATTACTACGTTCTTGATGCAATGGATGAGGACGTACTTAATGGTTATGGCAACGGGGCAAGTATCGCATGTGGATGGTACTTCTTGTGTCATCAGATGTTTGTGTGTGAGGATAGGATCCAAATTCTGAGTCTTCGAAGTTCAGCGACTTGCAGTAGGGACAGGCTTGGGCCGAATGGTTGGTTCAATTTCGTGGAGTTCCGTGTGTTGGCCTGTCTAGTGGATTTGCCAGTTTTCACTTGTTGAACGGGTGATTATGCTATGGATGTCTCGTTCAGGGCAGATGGTGACTTGTGTTTCTTGTCTTATAGCTTCTCAAGCTGCTGCGTCTGCTAGTTCGTTTCCTTCGATTGAAGAATGAGATGAAGGCCAAAGTAAAGTGACTTTTGCACGAAGTAGTTTAAGGGTGTTGATTGTTTCTTTTATTATATTTATCAATTGGTCGAACGTGTACATCTTATGGATCGACCGTATAGTAGATATGAAAAATATTTCTCAATATCATTGAGAAATGTTTCTCAATGAGCATAAAATTAGTTTTTAATGCATATGCACTTTAATTGCAAAAAAGTGATCACGTTAAAACATAAAATATTTTCTATCCATTTGCATTCGATTTTAGCACACTCAGTCGCCAGTGCCTTCCAAAATACAAAGACTGACTGGAATCAACTCTATTCTGTATTTTCAGATGATCGACGCAAAGTTCAAATCTTTCTGGATGAAAATTATGTACATATGTCAAAAATCAAAATCGGTGATTATACACGTTTTTCTGAATGAATCGAAATCTCTATTTCCAAAATCGTGAGTAATATTATAGACAATTATAACATGAATGGATAATGCCTATCAGTTGTTTCATCGGCTCCCTTCATGCAGGTTAATTGAAGGAGCAATTAGTCATGGAATGTATACTCTTGGAGACGATGTCTCGTAATGAGGCACAAGTAAATTTGATACGGTGTTCTGATGACGTATCCCGAAGAGGACAAGGGGTCATAGTGTTGAGCTTCTGTCAACGATTGAGTCTATTTAAAACTTAAATTAGAATTATTCGGATTCCTCAATTAGATCAGACAATCAGCTTTGTTCTTATTCGTTTACACTTCCTTTCCATATGGTTTTGTGATAGATCGCATAATACAACTAATGATGTGGTCAAATTAACCTCTCTATTAATTGTTGCATATTTTCCTCCGACTTGAACGTCGCGTTTATTATTAATTTTAATTCTCACTGATACTTGGATTGAGGAAGTATTTACTTTTTAATTTATTGGTCTTTATTTTTCTTTCACTTATCTTAGAATGTGACTGTCGTTATCATATGATTTTAATATCATAATTGAGCGCTTTCGATATTAGACGGCTCATGAATTTATTTTGTTCATATACTCCTCCTAAACGGCATGACTGATTCTACTAAAATGTTGCACATCTTCGACATTAAGCTATAGGATGCTTCAGATAAGATGGAAAATCGGAGGACTAATACGACTAGTGTGAAAATCCACGCGCAAATATTCCAAAAATCAAACTCTTTTGTTTGATACTTTTGGTTGCGGCCTTGTCGAGTGGTCAGTATACTGAACTTTGGTGCAGTAATATTTGGGTTCGAATCCCACAGATTTCTCACGGTTTTTCCATTTATTATTAGAATTTCAGCTTTGGGAAAACAAAACTGCTGGCTAGAACGTAAAGTAAGGTTGACCGGAAAGTATCTGAGGAATAATCACAGAAACTACAAATCTGCTTGAAAAAGCATAGAATAAAAAATCAGGTGCAAAATTTAGAATTTTTCATTTGAGTTGTAGAAATCCCGACGAAGTCCTTTTATTCTTTCTCGGGAAAAAAAATTCTTACCTTAAGTCGGAATTAGATCATTAATTAGAAGATTCGCTTCGTCAATCCTAGTTCATTCGATATTGGTAATCTAACAAAACTTCCTCCAAGATTTCATCGAGATAATAATGTTTCAATTTTCTGAATTTCAGCATTATCTATATAAAGTTCTTTAGTGCAAACTAAAACTATCAATTAACGTTTACTTCGAATTTATCTACATAAATACCTTTACACATTCGAGTCTTCGATATCAGACGAAAGCTCATTCAATCTACAACTAATAGATACATTTTAGTTCACCAAACGACTATATTCAAACAATGTAGTATATTCTATTTATATTTGTTCGCTCTTTTACGTTTCCTGGATTTGAGAGCAGCCTTAATTCCTAGCCCCAATTGCAGGAAAAATTTCAGTACGGCACGGCCGTACGATGTCGTAGAAAGGAGTTCTTGCACTCGCCGCGCCGTCCCGGATAGGAAGCGTTGCCATCCGTCAGGGATTCCCCGGATTTGTCCTAGTTTAGGGGTCGTCCGGGAGTCTTCCGTACGGGGCTTTAAAACTATTTTGTGTCCGGGTGTGTGAAGCTTGAGTCTCAGTGACGGAGATAAGCTATTAAATGTAAACCAGTTTTTCTGAACTGCTCAAAATTGCACAGTATTATTTTTGTATACCAGCTCACAATGCGAATGTGGAGTGAGGTTTTTCGCTAGTGTCGCAACAATGGACGAAGGAGAGAAACTTGCTAATTACACGGACGCTTTCTTCTCTGATCAAAATGAAGTCTAATTTTAATGACTTGAGTTGCTCCGACTTTTACAAATTCATGATATAAAATAAAGACATTTTAGCAAAAATTGGCAAGTCTGAGAAATTGCAAGTTAAGTTGAGTTGTTACTTACATATAATTTATAGTTAATAAATAATTTAGGCTTTTGGGTACCTAACCTATCTAACCGAACTAGATGACCTATCCTATAATTTGCTATTACAATGAAGAATGTAGTCTATTTGATGCCAAAAAAAAGAGGAAAATGTAAACTGTGTATATTAGAATTTTATTTGTTTTTTGTTGTTTTGTTTATATGGTAAACAAGCGGTCCAAATATATAAAAATAAATGAAAAAATTGAAATATAAACAATGTTTTATTTTATTCGAAAAAAATATTGTTTACGGGGTGTCCGGGAAAAAACTAAATTTCACCCAAATGTACGGGGTTTTTAAAATTTTTGCCCGGCGTCGGCAATTTAGGTGATGGCAACCCTACGCATAGGCATAACAAAATCGGAATAGTCGTTTGAATTGCTTAAGGCCCTGTTTTTCAATGCTCAGTTAAAACTCACAGTTAGCTGACTATAGGTTAAGCTTAACCATCAGCTCAAGTTCCAACTAAGAACTATTGCGTTTCTCCTTCGAATGTTTGACTTTAGGCTAGCAAAACGTCAGCTAGCGATATATTTGTTAACGTTGGTAGTACTGATGTTTCAGGGAGCACTTCTGATTGGTCGTTCCCCTTTTGCTGTCGATTTCGGAGGAAATATATGTTTTGTTATGTTATTGTTGATTATTTTATAATAAAATGGGTGAAACAAAAGCATTGAAGAAGAAAATAGTGGCAAACTTTAGTCCTTCTGATAGATCGTTGCTGTTAAAAATTGCAAATGGTTTCAAAGCAATAATTGAATTTAAAAAAAAAGATTCTACTAGTTGGAGGGGAAAAAAAGAAACTTGGAAAAAGATTTATGGAGTTTGAAATAATTTACCTATCTGTTATGGTCTCTATCTATTGTTCAATTTGTTCTAATATATTCAGAACAGTTTCTTTTCTTAACCTAAATCTTGTGAAAAAATCCAATTCATCAAATTAGTCAAATGGATTACTTCTTTCTCTGACCACGTATGGCCTTCTTTGGTAATCAATGAAGTCTATTAATTTATTCTTCGTCGTCATCACTTAAAAAATCAAATGCTTCCATCTTTCTTAGAAAAAACAAAATAGAAAATGAGGTTACTGGTTACAAAGCAGTTGAACAAACTCGACTGTTCGGGCTGTTCGGGGTAGTTAACCTACTGCATGCGTCTGCAAGATAGCTTACAGTTAGCCATTTGACAAAGACTTTCAGGTGATAGTTACTCTACCCGATAGAATAGCAGTAGGTTAGCGCAAGATGAGAGGTGGAAAAACGGTTTAGCTAAAGGTTATCGAATAGCCGAAAGCTAAATCACTTTAACCGAGCATTGAAGAACCGGGCCTTATTTATGTAATAGAACAAACAACATTCTATATCTTCATATGAACTATAATATTATTGTATAATAATATGTCCTTTTAATATTTTATATATATATATATATATATATATGTATATATATATATATATAATATATATATATATATATATATATGTATATATATATATATATATATATATTATATATATATATATATATAATATATATATATATATATATATATATATATATATACACAGAACGAAAAACGTACGTAAATATAACGAATAAAACCAATTGTGATAATGTATTCGGACATCAATTTTCAACCGATGCTCGAGTTCATTGAATCAATGTTATTATTATTGATTGCTTGATGTTCAAGTGATTATATCAATCCCCGAGAGGCATTAATTTCATCACCTGGATTTCAGAACGAAGTACATTCTACTAATGACCACTGTGTATCAGTCAATCAACATCCAGCATGATATTATTGTTTTCTGTACATCAACCGATCAACTGCAGTCATTGAATTAATGTACTCAGGACATTGACTACATCTCCGATACTTTAATTCGAAGCTATTCGCCCACTGACTCTCGCACATCGTTCAATGTTCGAAGACGTTAATATAATGTAAAAACACCTTTTTGTTTTTCATAAATAAAATAGACTAGCCTTATATATATATATATATATATATATATATATATATATATATATATATATATATAGATATATATATATTTTATATATATATATATATATATATATATATATATATTTATATTTATATAAATATATAGATATATTTATATATATATATATATACATATATATATATATATATAATATATATATATATATATATATATATATATATATATATATATATATATATATATATATATATATATATATATGTATATATGTATATATATAGTGACAGGTTTATAATTGCAAATAGGGAGAAAATGTCTATATATTATTGCTAATGATGCTCCAAGCAATTATGATGGCACGAACGAGTTCGTTCCAAAGATAACTACAAACAGTCACAAATGATTCATTGAATTGGAATAATACAATTTATTCTTCAAATATTGACATAAGATATGTGTTTTACTGTATACAATTCCTGGATTGAGGTTTAAAAAAAAGTATTCAATAAACGACTAAAACATAATACTTTCTGGAGAAAAACTTAACTTGGAAACATAAATAATATTTGAACAACTATTAACACCTCTTATAACATTGAAAAACTTATATCTAATTCCATCGAAGTATGTATACTCTCCTTGAATTTTTGTTATATCTTCACCAATTGCGAACACAAAAGATTGAATTGAAGTTTTCTTAGAATTCAAAAAGTATATCCATTCTTCAATTTCTTGTAGTGTTTTTGCAAGATATAAAAATGAGTGCTGTAAGTGAAAATTTTTTGTTATTAATTTTTCCAGTAATATCTTTCTTTACAACTTTGTTGGTGGCTGCCTCATCTCGCCCATCTGGAAATAAAAATATATTATGGTCGAAAATGAAAAAGGTGAATTCCAGATTTTAGAAAACTGAATTTCTTTTTCATTGGGACTCTACTTTTTAATGAAATAAGTATGTTATGAACTTTAAATATGGTGTTCACGAAATATGTATCAAATTATTCTGAAGCTGTCATTTGATTTCATAACAAATGAAAAAAGTTCTCTTTCAACCCTGTGACTAAAACAACTATCTGACATAGAATAATAATATCAAGCTCTTTTTGAACTACTAACATTAGCATCACGGGGTGAACACCATTCACTGAAATATACAATCTACACAAGCAGATACTTACTTTCCTCGATATTTTCGATTTCCAATGGGCCTAGTAAAAACTCCATCGCCTTTTCTTTGACATTGCCATTGAACAGAAATGCAATGATTTTGGCACTTCTTTTTCACAGTTTTTGAGAAAAAAATTATCTTTTTCGTTCTTCATGGTTGAGTCCATATCAATCTAGAAGTAAAGTTATAATAGTTAGTTGCAACTATAGCTATATTATATTGAATGTTATAGGTAATACATGAAATTATACAAGATTAAATTAAAAATCATGAAAAATATACTAGTTGACCATGGACAATTTAATATATTACATAAAGAAAACAAGGAAAATTCTTCAATAATTTTTAAAAAAAACATACCTACGCCACAGTTGCAAAGTAGACATCTTATGTCAGAAAGTTTGTATTCTAGCGACGGGTTTCTGCATTTTCGATCTCTGCGGTAAATTGTTGGTTTCCAATATCTTTGGTGGAGGGCGCTCTGGGTTTGTTATACAGATAGTTGTCCGACCATGATTTATATTGGGGAAAGTAAATAGTGAATATATATGAAGGTGCTTGGAATATTTCGATTTCTACTTCAGATCCAGATCACACTTACAAGTATGGTCACAACCTGCAATAAATGATTATTTTTCAAGATGATGTTGAAATAGTGTAGACCGTCAAATTTTTAGTAAAATAGTAGATTTTTTGTAAATACAATTTTCTTTTCAGTAATTTACTGAATTTAAAAGGGTATTTAGCAAAACAATGTATGAAGCAACTTCCATTATTGAGCATATCTATTTCTTATAGCAAATTCATAGTAGTTCGCGAAATAATATAAAAATTGTTCAAAATGCAATATATTTATATATTTTCACTATAAGTGCTCGAAAACACGCCATGTTTTCATTCTTTCGTCTCTTTTCAACACTGTTCAGTGTAACTACTTTTTTTTTTGAAATTGTATTCTGGCAAAAATATTTTTATTCAAATGTTATAAAAACTAACAAGATTCAAAAATACAGTTATTTACCTTACCACCTTCTAAAGAAACTGCTTCCACAAAAATTTACTCATACACAAATAACACTTCACCGTTTGGCTGTTAGCGTTAGATTAAGATACTCGTATAGCGAATTAGGCGGAAATTTGGCATATTTACGTTGAGACGGTGGGGGTGCAGCCAGAAATTTCATCAATCCATGATTCTTTAAGCATTGTCCCAAGGCTTCTCGGACATTGACCGAATGTCCGAAATACATTAGGTGATAAACGCAGTGCATTGCTATGATGAACTATACATAGGTTAATGTTTTCAATCATTAATGTTATGCCTATTGAACATAGCTTTATTAAAAGAGGGATTATGACAATGTGTCGTGATGATTAAAGGCACATAGTATTGATCACTATGTAGTCATTATCTTGATGTATTTTTCACATTGCTATGATGTAAATAACATTATAAAGATGACTTTTTTCATGAGATTCATGATTCAATTACATTATCATAATGACAGAGATTTCATTATAACAACAAAATCGTTGATTGATCAATCACAGAAATTCATTATTATCAATAAATTTTGGACATTGTCCTAATGAAAAATACGTTATGATAATGAATATGCGGTCAATCATTGGCAGTGATTGATATCAGGCTCATTATTATTTTCTGTGTATATAATATATATATATATATATATATATATATATATATATATATATATATATATATATATATATATATATATATATATATATATTTATATATATATATACTAGTCATATGATATTACACCTTCACTTTTGTTATAACAATTTTTCCATTTTTTGTAGTTTGAACTTATTTCTGAACGAAATGAATATATGAACCAAATATAGACGATGATACAAATTTCGCAAAATTGTTTATATAGTAATGTCTTGTAACTAAATGAAAGTGATGATAACAGAAATATATGAATGCGAATGGAAATTGTATTATGTATGATAGGATTAATTTTTTCTCATTTGTTTAATCGTAAGAAATTCTAATGATTTCAGATAATTCAAATTGTTTAATATTGGCAACAAGCATTGAAAACATAATTATCTTGCACGATACTCTGCTGTATTCTGTAGTAAAATATTCGGTGTAATTGAATTTGATTATTTTATGTACGCCTCAAAAATGTTTTATCCAGATCTCTAATTCAACAAATTTGTTAAGATAGTGGTAGATGCTATTCGTAATCTAAAATAAATTTTTTTCATTAATTTTAAATTTACTTTCGTCAATAGATTACGGTTTGTTTAAGAATGACTTAATGTCTCTGAAATGGTCATGACTCTTGAATTTATCAATGATAACAGAAATATATGAATGCGAATGGAAGTTTTATTATGTATGATAGGATTAATTTTTTCTCATTTGTTTAATCGTAAGAAATTCTAATGATTTCAGATAATTCAAATTGTTTAATATTGGCAACAAGCATTGAAAACATAATTATCTTGCACGATACTCTGCTGTATTCTGTAGTAAAATATTCGGTGTAATTGAATTTGATTATTTTATGTACGCCTCTAAAATGTTTTATCCAGATCTCTAATTCAACAAATTTGTTAAGATAGCATCTAGCTATTCGTAATCTAAAATAAATTTTTTTCATTAATTTTAAATTTACTTTCGTCAATAGATTACGGTTTGTTTAAGAATGACTTAATGTCTCTGAAATGGTCATGACTCTTGAATTTATCAATTTAATTTCTTAGCTCAAACAGATTAATTGAAATGATACAGAAATTTATTTCCAATTCACAAGTTAAATTGTGAATAGTGTCTCCGTTATAGCCATTGTCTCGAGTTACCAAACATATAGCTTTTAATTCAATTTAAGTTTCTTGATAATAATAGGAACATTTCTGTTAGAAATGTGGACTATAAATTGATAACTTATCTAACGAAAGAATGTCTGATTTTGTGAAAATAGTTCAAATATTTGAATAAATATTCTCTATATACGATTTCGAATAACATTCAGTATGCGATGCACGCGAAATTTTTTTTTTTTGAATAAAATAAATTATCTTCTTTTTAGTTCGGTTTTGCTATTAAAGCTTTTTTTTTAATATGTCAAAATATCTTTTTTTCATTCGACTTGCATCTTGATGCGATGCTTCTTAGTGAAAGAGCTATACCGCTCTCTCGTTTTCTCAATATTTTGTGTACAACTTCTGTACATTCAGTTAAAGTGTTAAAATTAGATGCAAGTGCAAATGCTTTGTGACTTTTTCCTTTCAATACTTTTTTTTAACCGTCCCCTTTTTTATGTAGAAATTCCGATTTTTTCGTGGTTTTTGAGGTTTTGCGCACCTCCACAGTCTCTTGAGATTTAGTTAGAGGGTTGAAATTTCTTATGTGGATTGAGTTAGTGTTAGAGAAGTGCTAATTTTACAGCCTTCTAACTGATTTTCGAGTAGCTTTCTTCGCAGCCGTTCCAAAATCATTTAGAAGGCTAACAATTTTCACGTGAATTTGGTTTTAAATTTTTGCTCTCACCATCGAACTTTGATATACAAACACCATGAATTTTTGCAGTTGTACGTACTTTGTGCATCTTTTTGAGGGGATTAATAATTTTATGTAAAAAATATCAAAAATTAGACCCTAGTGATGAAGTTCTGCTGTGTACAATTTTTGTATGATAAAAGAAGTGATGAGCAACTTTCAGTAATTGTTTCCTGATTATGAATATTATATATGACTAATTCTATCAGATCTTCTTCACTAAAGCAATTGTTTTCTGAGTTATTCAAAACAATTTAAACATTCTCTCTATTTATGGAAAAATTAAAACTAAAAAATATTCAATGCAGCAAAAAAAAGTTTACTTCAATTAACATAATCATATTGTAATATTTTGAGCATTTTATTTCGTCTTGTAGTAGCTACTGTGTCAATTTATATGAATAATCAAGAAAAATAGGGTGAATTAATATAGACCTACAAATAACAAATTTGAAGGAATTTTCTTTCAGATTTCATATTCACCTAATTGGATCCAATCGGCTTATATGAATTGAAAATACATCATTAGCCAAATTGTGAACTGAGTAACTGAATTTGCATTATAATAACAGAATGTTGGATAACGAATATTGTTCGATTTTGTATCTTCCATATCATATGTAGAAGACTTTTCATTTTGAGATCGGAATTGAAATTTTTATTATGTCTGACGATCGATATTTTTTGTGGAAATTTGTATAATTGTTCTGCTGTTGTTATTGTGCAACCCATAGTAATAAAATATATGTATGTGGGTATTTGTGAGTGAAATGGATTACCCTTATTATCATGTATTTATTCTTAAACGACCAAGCGAATAAAATTTTGATGAATATGGAAAGTTTTTTTCCTTCTATTTTAAATCCTATATTAAACTCATTTGAAGGATAAGTTTTATCTGTTCACATTTATATTTGTGAAAACAAATAAAATGCATGGGAGGCTCTGCTCTCTCCGCCACTGAGGTCGTATTTTTCTCTCATTCTTAATCCTGTTACGTAAAAATCTTCCGAATTCAATTTGTAGGGAATATGAAAATTCATTTAATTTATTTAGCGTATGGCTCACATCACAGTTTATATAATGATAAAACAATAGGGTACATATAAATGTATAAAATCGTATATGAGGAAATTACTTAACAATTAACTCAAACTAAAATAGGTAGGCTAGACCAGTTCACAAGCAGATGTCCAGTCTTGATACATAATCAATTGCCTCCTGTGTCGCCATCAGAAAATCTTCTGGGTTGCTTGTATATGCTCTTTTTGGGCAGTTTTGCACTATGTGTCTGATGGTCTGCCTGTAGGCTCCACAATCGCATGCAGCTGAAGGAAGTTTGCTCCATCTATGTAAGAAGTCAGCGCATCTTCCGCAGTCTGTTCTAATACGGTTAAGAGATGTTCAGGTTCGACGAGGGAGATCGAATCCTGTAGGATTGTTGGTGATGCACGGCATACCGTGATACATTTGAGCCACTTCGCGTTCCCATCTCTCTCTCTCCATCGCTCATTTATGTCAAAGTTGTTTTGGTAGAGCATATGAGCAGTCTTCAATGGGGGGTATCTTGATCGGAGTCGATTTCCCTGGATGTCCGGAACGTCATTATGAACTTGCAGCTGTGGGTTTCTCATAATTTTATTCAGCTCTCCAACCAGGGCATGCTCTCGGCGCAGATCGGGAGGAGCTATGTTACTAAGGATGGGCAGCCATATTGTATGAGTTGGCTTTATTGTTCCTGATATGCTGCGCATGGTTAGATTTAGTTGAATATCGACCATATGCGTGTGTTTGCTGTTGAGCCGCACTCTAGCACAGTATTCTGCAACCGGGTACACCAAGCCTAGCGCAGAGGATCTCAGGGTGGATGCTGAAGAGCCCCAAGTTGTGCCGCAGAGTCTCTGTATTATGTTATTACGTGTTCTTAGTTATGCTGCCGTTCTTGTCAGATGTTCTTTAAATGTAAGCGTCCTGTTCTCAATTCTCTCTTTGCCATCAACGGTGTCATAAGCTGCCGTTAAGTCTATAAAATATGAAAATAAAATTCTTGAAACCTAAGATATAAAAAATTTAATCTGTTCAATAAAATGACGACAGTTAAGGAATATATTTGAAACCACCAAAAGGAACTTTATTTGTATCAAACTCAGTCCACGTACTTAACTTCCACCCCCTAACCCAATCTGGAAGCGCTGTGGAGGTGAGCAAAAAACATAGAATCTGTACATTAACATGGCGATAGTAGAGGAAAATAAATGAAATTAAGACCTAGAAGCACTTCCTCAACATGCAGTCAATCGACGTACGAATATTCAACCATCTAACTCTATTTGCAGAGGCTGTGAAGATGCGCAGTAAGAGAAGAAAATTTATAACTACCGAAAGTACTTCTTTAAAATCCTTCACAAACCAATTTCGTTAGTTGTAGTTATTCTGTAAAGAACTCTAGAAAACTAAGCTTCGTATATATTATATTATATATAATTGATTTCCACATCTTTGACCATGGGTTTGAAATAAATTCTGCTCATGCACCTACCTGCTATTTCCTTCTTTCCTAACTATCTAAATTCATTCAAATTTTAGTATTTTTGTTCCGCCTTAAGAATGACTAGATACCAGATTTCAGCTCATTTGGCCAAATGGGGTTGCTGGAGATTATATATATATATATGTATATATATATATATATATATATATATATATATATATATATATATATATATATATATATATATATATATATACAATTATGCTACTAGGAATAATGGAGATTAATATGTTACAACTATGCTAGAACCATGAGTTCTTCATTCCACCAAGAACTTTTGAAATGTAAGCAACTTCCAAACTGAGTAAAAAAATGTTCCATAATTAATTAATTTAAATCAGTGCTACTTCCATACGTTGGAAATGATATTAATCAAACAAAAATAAAATATCAACATTAAAAGCATTTTTTGTTATTGTATTTATATTCTTGGGCGGATAGAACACGGTGTGAATGGTGTTTGTGTGTGTTTTATAAATAGGTTGAAAATTTTCATATATATTTGGTATAAAAATTTGAGCCCAGCCACCAGCGATATCTATATGCGTGATGAAACATCGAACGATGAAATACGTTGCAGAACTTCACATCTATGATGGCTACCTATGGGTGTGATGTGATGTGAGTTTTCGACGTTTGGAGTTTCTGTTCAGTCTAGAGTGAGATACCTTACAGTTTTCGATAGACGGCGCTATGATTTGTTCGCATTTCATGAGTACTCTTCTTAGAAACTATTAGGTGGTTATGTGGACTCGAAGTCGTTGTCCACTTGGTGTATGGACGAGATAATACTAATGAGCTGTTTGCAGAGCGAAACAGACTGTTTAGTGTTTCTATCGCGTGTGGTGCTGGCGTCGAAGGTCCTCACATTGTCTCTCGAAGTAGAATGGAAATGTCGTCAGAACTGATTAAACTAGTTCCGTTGTAGTAAGAGTTTATTTGATTGATCATCGATTTTTGAAATGATTTTCTCAACATATTATCATCTATATGTATATATAAATATATATATATATCTATATATATATATATATATATATATATATATATATATATATATATATATATATATATATATATATATATATATATATATATATATATATATATATATATATATATATATATATATATATATATATATATATATATATATATATATATATATATTAGCTATCGTGGTCCAGGATTAAATGTATTATTCATAAAACACACATAAAAATACAAATAATAAAGATTTCTCCAACGAACAAATTTAGAACGAAACTTTAAGATTTGAATCATAGCATAAAATTGAAGGGAATTCCTAGAATACCAGTGTAATTCAAATTATGTCGTTTCATCTTCTTCAGAGATCATTGCACTAATTTCCAATATCAATTCAAGATGACAAAGAGGAATAATTATTTTGCCGTGCCCTCAGAAGTAATTATTCTGGTGTAATTTTAACTAGTATTTTTCGCCCGACTGCCCCGCTTTACGACTTTCCCCGTCAATTACCATTTTAAGATCACAACTTTCAAGTCTGAAGAAACGAAATCACAATTAGAATGCACTTATAAATTGAGGGAAATTTAACTTCACTCTTCCTTGAGCTAATAGCTCCCAAGCGTGGAATTCCGAGACATATTAGATTCACAAATCGCATTATATTTTTTTAAATTTATCGGTGGTGAAGCTTCTCTTGTCGCTCAATCTTAGACGAGCGATCATGACTTTGTTACGAGAAATTGTTATATATTATATAACAATTTCTTGTATAAGTTATATATTATATAACTTACATATCATGTTGAAATTGCGTATACATACTCATTCATTACTTCTGCTTTTTTCCTTTCTAAATAACATTTGTGATTGAACATAAGCTCAAGAAAGCTACAGCAAATTACAAATCAAAACTTCAACTGACTGAAAATTTTTGTTGATGGTATAGTTTTATACCATCATATCAACATGTTCCTATTTGTGTTTTTACCTTTCAGCATCCTGATGAAGGTCCCAAACTGAGGACCGAAATATAGATGTTCTTGACCAATGGTGTTTGATTTGAATTTGGTCCCTTTGCCGAGTACCCAATTTAATCACATTTTTATAATTTAGAAGTTACGGCAATACTTTGACTATTATATACATATATGTGTATAATTATATATATATATATATATATATATATATATAATTATATATATAGTATATATATATATAATATATTATATATATATATATATATATATATATATATATATATATATACTATATATATATATATATATATATATATATATATATATATATATATATATATATATATATATAGGTTAATGATTTAGAAATGAAATCAAGTGCCTATATTTTTATGAATATATGAATATATAATCCAATATTTCCATTAACTCAATAAATCTTCATTTGTTTCAGGTGAGAAAATTATCCACTCGTGCCCTGTAAGAGCTGATCAAGGTTTGTCCGTATTTCTATACCAGAACTACGATACATTTTCAATTTTTTAAGTCTCGATTAGATCAAACTTGCTGGTTTTTTCTTCTTATTGTTGAATTTTTTTTCACATATGATGGAAACTATAGTGAGTTAGTTTAGTCTCTATGTGTATTATTAACAGTTGTATGATGACTATTTATCATACATATATAGGTAAGCTGTTCGGAAAAAAAAACAATTTCATATAATCTGAAATATTTCCAGAGAATTTGCAATACCTAGTCACAGTAGAAAAAATATTCGATTTTATTATTCTTATAAACACTCCAGTCTTTTCAAACAAAGATTGCTTCGACTACTGTAAAACACAATATGTATGCAAAGATTGTTCATTCAAATATGTATTTGTCCGTTGAAGTAATTTTTAAGCAATTTACCTAGAGAGAATCAGTGGAAAAGTATTTGGTTCTCCTATTCTTATAAATACTCCAGGTCCTTAGAACAAAGATCTCTTCAGCTCCTGTAAAATACAATCTGTATGCAAAAATTGTTCATTCGAACATGTGTTGATCCATTAAAGTAATTTTAAAGGCATTTACCTAAAAGGAATCTTTCATGTTTGAAATTTTTTTTTCACATCAATCTCCTTCAACAAATTTTGATGTTAAAATGTTATTTTGACAGCTTAAATTCAAGACAAAAACGCAATATATAGAGTATCAATTATTTTCTCTCTTTTATCAGTGGAAGTTATGTATAAGTCTCAAATGGTATTTATAACATCCCTGTAGAAATAACATCATCCAAATGATAGCGAGAATGATCCATAGACTCGTTTCATCTCTTTCTAGCTATTTGCAATTTAAATTTTCACATCCGAGCTGACACCTCGCGAATAAGGAAAGAGTTATCCGAAAATTCATCAATCGATGATGTACCATCAGCATTCATAAAAAGAGTGGTATTGTTTTTATGCAACTGAATGAACATTATGAATAAACGTAGATAATGCATGTAGTACGTAAAATTCGAAGTCCTTTCAAGGACTGTAGAAAGGATTCATGTGAATTATAAAATTTGTCCGCTCATAGACTTCATACTCCGTATCAGTCTAATGATGAAGAAATTTTTTAGGAAAAACACTTTAATATCCTGCACACTCATTCTAGTAGCAACAGAGCTCTGTGACTGAGGTATTTTCCACGGGAAGTGTGCATCGCGTCGAGATGCGATCGAACGGAATGAATGTTGGTTTGAAAAACCACGCTTTGATATGAAATCGGAATAAACAATAGAAAATAATTTTGGATTGATTGGGCCGATGCATGATGTAAATTAATAAACATTAAAAAAATGTTTTATAAAAACAATTCACACATTTCTTTAATGTGTAAATTGTTTTTATAAACCATTGTTTTAATGAATAGAAAATAATTTATTTCATCGCAAAAAATAATTCGCGAATACCATACTGAAGAGCCATGTTTCGATAAATAAAAATAACCATGATAAAAATTAAAAAAAATTATTTTATTCGAAAAACTAAACTCGGGTGCATCGCCCGTTGATAACGAAGCAGTTCGAAATGCGATTCTAACGGAATAGTCTCCACAAAGTGCCTCGTGGTTGATTAATGAATTGAAACCCACAAATGTTATTTCAAAATGAATCCACGTACCCAATTTCAGCCCTTTTACCTAATTTTCAAAAGCTTTGGAGTTCAGCAAGTCTTCAAAAACCGCCAAAATGTTTACGTAAAAATGGGTAGGCAATTTGGATTTATGGATACATGAAAAATTTTCGAAAATCGTGTTCCAGAAGGATAACCGACCAAAATAATACTTATACAACTGACTTTCGATACGCTGCAGTAATCTATTATTTTAGGTGAAAATACGACTGAAAATAGGCTTAGTGTGAAGATATGCATAACATGTATATTTACTTATCTTTTCTTAGCAATAATATGCCATTTGAGTTATATAAACGTATATATATAAATATATATATATATATATAGTATATATATATATAAATATAGTATATATATATATATATATTTTATATATATACGTTTATATAACTCAAATGGGCATATTATTGCTAGGAAAAGATAAGTAAATATACATGTTATGCATATCTTCACACTAAGCCTATTTTCAGTCGTATTTTCACCTAAAATAATAGATTACTGCAGCGTATCGAAAGTCAGTTGTATAAGTATTATTTTGGTCGGTTATCCTTCTGGAACACGATTTTCGAAAATTTTTCATGTATCCATAAATCCAAATTGCCTACCCATTTTTACGTAAACATTTTGGCGGTTTTTGAAGACTTGCTGAACTCCAAAGCTTTTGAAAATTAGGTAAAAGGGCTGAAATTGGGTACGTGGATTCATTTTGAAATAACATTTGTGGGTTTCAATTCATTAATCAACCACGAGGCACTTTGTGGAGACTATTCCGTTAGAATCGCATTTCGAACTGCTTCGTTATCAACGGGCGATGCACCCGAGTTTAGTTTTTCGAATAAAATAATTTTTTTTAATTTTTATCATGGTTATTTTTATTTATCGAAACATGGCTCTTCAGTATGGTATTCGCGAATTATTTTTTGCAATGAAATAAATTATTTTCTATTCATTAAAACAATGGTTTATAAAAACAATTTACACATTAAAGAAATGTGTGAATTGTTTTTATAAAACATTTTTTTAATGTTTATTAATTTACATCATGTATCGGCCCAATCAATCCAAAATTATTTTCTATTGTTTATTCCGATTTCATATCAAAGCGTGGTTTTTCAAACCAACATTCATTCCGTTCGATCGCATCTCGACGCGATGCACTTCCCGTGGAAAATACCTCAGTCACAGAGCTCTGTTGCTACTAGAATGAGTGGTGCAGGATATTAAGTGTTTTTCCTAAAAAATTTCTTCATCATTAGACTGATACGGAGTATGAAGTCTATGAGCGGACAAATTTTATAATTCACATGAATCCTTCTACAGTCCTTGAAAGGACTTCGAATTTACGTACTACATGCATTATCTACGTTTATTCATAATGTTCATTCAGTTGCATAAAACAATACCACTCTTTTTATGAATGCTGATGGTACATCATCGATTGATGAATTTCGGATAACTCTTTCCTTTCGCGAGGTGTCAGCTCGGATGTGAAAATTTAAATTGCAAATAGCTAGAAAGCGATGAAACGAGTCTATGGATCATTCTCGCTATCATTTGGATGATGTTATTTCTACAGGGATGTTATAAATACCATTTGAGACTTATACATAACTTCCACTGATAAAAGAGAGAAAATAATTGATACTCTATATATTGCGTTTTTGTCTTGAATTTAAGCTGTCAAAATAATATTTTAACATCAAAATTTGTTGAAGGACATTGATGTGAAAAAAAAATTTCAAACATGAAAGATTCTTTTTAAAATGGGTAGGCAATTTGGATTTATTGTTACATGAAAAATTTTCGAAAATCGTGTTCCAGAAGGATAACCGACCAAAATAATACTTATACAACTGACTTTCGATACGCTGCAGTAATCTATTATTTTAGGTGAAAATACGACTGAAAATAGGCTTAGTGTGAAGATATGCATAACATGTATATTTACTTATCTTTTCTTAGCAATAATATGCCATTTGAGTTATATAAACGTATATATATAAATATATATATATATATATATATATATATATAGATATATATATATATAATATATATATATATATATATATATATATATATTTATAGTGTTTCCTACGATATGAATGAAGTTTGTGCTACTAGAATACTATAATAATAATAATAATAATAATAATAAATAATAATAATAATAATATATATTTATCCTTTCAGACATTACATAAATGTATAGGACACGTCACATACTAAATATACATATTAACCTAACAAGTAACAAATTAACTTATTAGGAGAAAGACTAACAGAATTCAACTGAAAAATATTCTTTTAAGCTGTAAAAGCAGTGTTTCAACAGAATCTTCTTAATTTCCTTCTTGAAACATAATAAATCTAAAGACCTAATCCCTTGGGGGAGACGATTGTAAAGTTTGATTCCTACATAACTAGGCGATAACTCAAACTTAGAGGTAGCATGCGTGGGAATACATAATGTGTCCTTATTCCGCGTATTATACTCGTGAAAACTAGTAAGTTTATTCAGATTCAATAACCTATGCCGAACAAACAAGAGACAATGTAAAATATAGATACACGGCAATGGTAGAACTTTCTGCTGAATAAATGTCGGTCGGCAGTACTCCTGGGGTTTCAAATTATATATGAGGCGTATAATCCTTTTTCTGTGTGAGAAAAACTCTTCCACTTCCAGTCGAGCCACCCCACAAAACAACATTGTAACTCAGATGACTGTGTACGAGTGCATAATACACCGTGAGTAGGCTCTCCATTGGCAACGAGTGTTTAAGACGACTAAGCGCGTAGAATGATTTGTTTAACTTTTTACTGAGTTGATCCACATGACAGTGCCACCTCAAATACTTGTCGACATGTACACCCAACAATCTTACACTATCTTCGGATCGTAATTCATGTATCTGTAAATCGATAACCAATGCTTCGTTCAGGTTCATTTCACGCATTGAAAACTGCATATATTCTGTTTTAGAAAAGTTTAACATTAGAGAATTCTTGTAACACCAATCCGATAATTTCCGGATGAGTCTCTCGCATTTTAACTTGAGTTCACCAGTGGTCTGAGCCGACACCGCCAAGGAAGTGTCATCAGCAAACAAGGTGATAGAGTCAGCATTGATGTACTCGGGTACATCGTTTACAAATAACAAAAAATACAGAGGCCCCAAACCAGAGCACTGGGGCACACCCACAGTCTGAGCAACATTTCGATTTAACTTCATTGTTCTCAACAAAAAAAATTGCGGTCAGATAAAAAACTCGTGATCCAGTTCAGAAAAACTCCTCTAAAACCTAAAACTATACATTTTGTTGGTTATGAAATTGAGGCTGTAAGCAATCAAATGCTCGTGAACTCGTCAAAAAATAAACCCGCCACATAGGAGCCATCGTCAAGGCAACCGTACACGAATTCAACAAAATTGCATACGGCAGACTGGGTGATCTACCACTGCGAAAACCGTGCTGGTAGCTAGAAATGATGGAAAATTTGTTAAGGTAGTTCAACATTCGACCATGAACCACCTTCTCAAATACCTTAGACAAAATACTCAGTAAAGAAATGGGACGATAGTTAGTTATATCAGTCATATCGTTTTTTTTTGAACACAGGGATAACTTTAGCTGTTTTCAAAATTGATGGAAATACTCCCGAGGATACCGACTGGTTAATTAAATTTGCAAGGTGGATCGAGATATGTGTGAGCTACTGCTTTTAGAAATATAGTGGATAGAGCATCGGGGCCAGAGCAATTACCGTTTCGCAAATTTTTGATGACACATATGACTTCATCAGCCAGGACAGGATAAAAAAAGAAGTTGTTACAAGATAACTTATGAGACGTACATGACATGGATCTAATATCTCCATAATGTTCTTGTAATGCCAGTTCACACGCGGATGAAAAATAGTGTCCAAATGCATCAGCAACTCGTGTAGGATCTAAAATGGAATGACCATCAACATCCAGAACAATGTTATTATTAGAGCGCTGTCTCATGTGGCCAGTTTCTCTAGCGACCAGGTTCCAAACAGTTTTACTTTTGTTGTTAGACTCATTTAAGGTCTTTTCGAAAAATTTTAATTTACTGGATTTGAGAAGTTGGATATACTTTTTTTTTGAATCTTTATATGCATTGCGCTCTTCAACAGATTTTAAGTTAACACTCAACCAGTGTCGATTTTTTAGCTCGTTTGACGCTTTTAAGATTTTATTACGTGTAGTGGTAGAACGTACAAACTTGATAGGACAACATGTGTCGACTAGAGAATTTAAGAGTTCGAAGAATTTGGTAAAGGTACTATTAACGTCCGAGTAAAGGTATATGATGTCAAAATTAGTTTTATAAAACCCTGAAAATCATCTTCATGATGAAATTTTCACTGCGAATGGAAATATTCTTCAATAGTTTGGAATATTCTTCAATAGTTCAGTTTTATTGAATGATATTCTCTTAATTTCATTCTGTGCCACAACGAGTAACTTGAAGATGATTTTTTGTCAAAAATTTCCTTATTGTTTGCATGTCAGCTGAGCAGGTACTGAATGCAATTCGTTGTAAAAACAGATAGTGTGCTGCAAATTCTGGATTTTTTTGGATTGATTGGGCCGATACATGATGTATATTAATAAACATATTGAAATAATGGTTAATAATAACAATTTATATATTCATTAAAAGAAATAATGTATGACGCACGTTTCGGTGGAACTTCACCTTCTTCAGATGCAAATGGCAAACTAACAATGTTTCTCTGTTATATCGAAAACAAGAAATAAGATGACAAATTGTGTAGAAGGGGTAAATAGAAGGATGGCTACAAATAATTATTAGAATAGGAAAAACGAATTCTGAGCTGCTTGTCAGGTAGTTCGGTAATTTTGAGAAGATTGAGAAGGGGGCTTGAAGTATGATCGATTTGGCTATTCAATAGGAGACCGGAATGCTTTATTTATTTACCTGTAATGATTCTGAAAAACTATGTTTCATTCCCTTACTTTCAGCATTTAATATTTTAAAATCGAAATAGAATGTGTGATTTTCTTGGATTAAATGGTTTGCATAATGTGAATCCGACTTCTGATTAACAAAGCTACGTTTGTGTTATGAAATTCTAGTTTGAAAACTTCTGAAAGTTCTACCAATGTAAAACTTATCACAATCACCACAATTAATTTTATAAACTCCTGATTTATTATATTTATGAACTTTATTTCTTGTTTTCGATATAACAGGAAAACATTTAGATTGCCATTAGCATCTGAAGAAGGTGAAGGTTCACCAAAACGTGCGTCATGCATTATTTCTTTTAATAAAAGTGTAAATTGTTATTATTAACCATTGTTTCAATATGCTACAAATTCACATACATGAATTTATTTCCGAGTATATTTATTTCAATGAAATGCTTATGTCATTACTATTTCAGCGTCTAGGACACTATGGAAAGAAATCGAAATATATAATTAAATATGTGAATCATTTTTTCTTAGACTCCTCAGAAGTGTGATTATTTCTATAGATACTCATACTGAAAAGTTTTTACTTGTAATTTGTTCTGAATAACAGCAGATTGCAGTACTTCCAAAACACTAATCAAGGATTAAACAGAATTATCATTACATGAATATATCCTAGATTTTGTGTGTAAGATGAGATTAAACTCATGTGATGAAATAGTTAATATGAATGAAATAAATTGTAATTGTTAGTAGATTCAGTACACTTTCAGTAGCAACGAATCCACAGCACAATGACCCCTATTAGGAAATTGATTCCTCTGTTTTCCTCAATTGCGTTTACGTATTATATAGAACTGTATGTTTTCCTGGATTCTGAATGAATTCTGATGCTTCATCCAATTTCGTTTTCCAGGAATTTACTCGATACTATCCTTTTGTGAATTTTTATTCGGTTGATGTGTTTAGGCTTATCTTCAATTGATGCAAAGTTATCAAATACATGAGATGAGATTGTTAATTCTTAAATCTAAATCATCAAAAATACAAAATGGCAATTTTAGTTACTTAGATTATGAGTTTACCCACTTATATCCGAGAAAATTACAGTCTATAACAGTTTAACATACTTGGGCAAACCTTCCGAAAACCTGAAATTGTTTCTTCATAAACAAAATTTCAAAGTTTCATATAAAACCAACAATAGCATTGGAAAATTTATTAAAAACAACAAATCAAAAATCCATAGAGATGAACTTACGGGTGTTTATATACTCAACTGTAACGATTGTGAAAAATTCTATATAGGACGTACAATTAGAAATTTCAAAACTCGAATACACGAACACCAACGTAGCTATATATTAAGCAGAAAACGGACTCTAATTATGCGTGTCATCTTATTCAAGAAACCCATACCTTTAATTACAATTATGATATACTACAGTTCGAAAATATTCTCCATAAAACTAACTGTTGGGAATCCCTATACATCAATAAATATAAAAATTCCGGAAACCTAGTTAACGACCAGATTGAAGTAAATCCTTCTCCTCTTCTTAATCTGTTCAATGTACCTACCAATAGCTCTGAATAAATTGCTTATTGTTACTTAGTATCTCTAAGAACACCTGTGTTATGTTCAATTTTTCGTATAAATAGATTGTTTTGTATCACCATAATTTAGTACGAGATGAAGTCAATGTTATGACGTTTTTTGTTTCTTTATGAAGTTTTACATTATTTGATTGAATTAGTTTTCGCAATTAATTCTTTGTTTATAAAATGATAACATCGTTTGAGAGTTATTAAACTCACATCCATATACCTACGAATACATCTGCGCGCACACCTAGCAACATTGTCTTGAAAGTGATGTCACACACAATTTTTGACCTAACTTACATTCGTGTAGTGTAACGTGTGATAAGTAACTTCGATCCAAATATAAATTTCAGTTACATCATATTGATTGTATAATTAAATATATTTCTATTTTCATATAATACAGTATTTTTGTTATTCTGAAATCTTCAAACAAAAATGCCAAAAAGTCATTCGATTCTATTAAATTTGCATATAATGCAATATTTCTATTACTCATAAATCTCAAAATAAAGTGCCCGTCGTTCGATTTTCATCCGTTAAATTGACAGACAAGGACTGTATTTCCGGGAATATTTACGTTATTAATTTCAACAAATTTCTACCGGATTCCAACCCTAGGACTAGGTTGAAATGCACGAAAATATTAATGATGCTACTCTCTCCCCCTGATCTGCATAATCCATGGTTCAGAGTCAGTCCATATGCTGAAAGAGCCTAATCTTCAATTATAGCAAGCAGAACACTAGCGAAATTGAATCAGGGCGGCATTCAGTGCATTTTGATAATATTTTTGATGTGACTGGAGCATTCGTAATGGTTTGAGAAGTCCAGTAGTATTCAACACGTAAACAGCAGAATGAATAATAATCAACTTGAATAAGCATAAATATAATTCTGAGAATTGATCAAGGAACTTATTCGAAAAAACTAAATTGAAATTATAAAACAAAAATTGCATTAACTCATTTAGAAATTCTTAATTTTGATGATTCATTTCATTAAATTGAGAATGAAACATTTAATTTGTATATTGTTTATTATACATGCCATGAAGAGTACAATTCACATATCCATATAAGCTGATGCCATTGTGAAAAACAGTCTATAATAACTACGAAGTAGATTCTTGTTGCTTTCAGGAGTAATGTTCAGTTTCATATATTCATATATATTTATATATATATATATATATATATATATATATATATATATATATATATATATATATATATATATATATATATATATATATATATATATATATATATATATATATATATATATATATATAAATAAAGATATATAGGGGAAGGTGGGGTAGAACCGCACACCTAAGCTTTGCTATTTTTTGATTCCTTTACCTACTTATCATTAGAAATTGGAAGAAAAGTACAAACGCCTTCGTGAATGAACATATATTTGAAATAAAATATCTCTCTGTATAAAACAGTAGAACAAGTAGTAAAAAAACATATACTCATATAAAAGATAATATGGAGATTTTGACCCACCCCCCTGAGGTAATACCGTCCCCCTGGAGAGACAAAACCGCTCTAACAAAACATAACGTGTCAATGGCATAAAATTCACAAATTTGATTCACTTAGTTATGTAAACATATATTGCACGTAAAGCTTTCTAAGTCGTCCTCTGACAGACCCGTGCAGTCTTCATGGAACCACTTCTTGCACATTCGACACTGCACTCAACCCTCGACCAAGCCTTCATTCCTCTTCGATTTCGAATACAAACTATGACAATTAGCACATGGGGGATCACTATAAGTGTCACTCTTCCTGTCTGATGATGATTCTCTTGTCTGAATAATAGGAATCTTCATTTTGTTCATCTGCCCACCAAACTGAACCTTTTTTTTCACAGTTTCAGCCTTAGGGTTCTGGCTTGCTTCTTATTATGTTTTATACGGCGTTGATGTTGAAACGACAGATTTCTCTCTCTGATGTTTAGTTTCTTTACGTTTTCCCTTGGGAATGGGGCAAACATCTGCAGGTGGTACATTGAAACTGGAATTGGAGCAGCTTGGAAGTGCCTCATCGGTCATCGTTTCTTCTTCAGTTGTAGTTTCGAGCAATACGCTCTTGCTTGTGCTTAGTGGTGGTGTCTGCCGATCCCTTAAAATGAGCTCCATTTCCACATTAATTTCAGCCTGGTCCTCCAGTACATTTTCATTTTCAACGTGGTCCCTTTCGGTCACATCAGATGCAACGAAGTCAACGTCTGTGAACACATTCTCGTTTGATGGCCATATTCCAACTTTTGAAAATAAATTTATGGCCGCTTTAGCTATGCGGTGCCTAACAATCTTGCTATCTGGAAATGTGTTACGACGCGACCAGGATTCGATCTTAACCATATCTTTATCTCTTATCCGTAGTACGCACTCAGAGAAATATTATTAATCCTATGTAAACATATGCGGGGTAAAACCACACATGTATATATATATATATATATATATATATATATATATATATATATATATATATATATATATATATATATATATATATATATATATATATATATATATATATATATATATATATATATATATATATATATATAATATATATATATATATATATATATATATATATATATACATATATACCTACATATATATAAGTATATATATATATATATATATATATAGTAGATAAATTAAAATTGAAAGAGCAACAATCGCTACAATGAAACAGACGCTTTATCAGAAATAAAGTATTTAGCTGCTGTTATATTGAATTTAAATAATAACTACACAATAAACGAATTGACTAATATACCAGTTAGTCCAGAGTCCCTACGGTCCTGTATATACCTGTCGGTCCCAAACCATCTCCCATCACATATTCGTTATAAATCTACTGTATACTGAGTTCCCTGTTTCGTGATAATCAACCTCCCGAAGGATTATGCGTAATTGAAAAAATTCAAAATTAATGTTTAAACAAGTTACCTATGTCTGTTCCCTAATTTTTATAATACATTGAAACAGAGTAGAAACTTTTGTTTGGATTATTATAGTAGTACAACTTGTGGTGTATTCAAGTATTAAATCTTTCAGTGTAAGATTTAAGAACTATGTAGATGAAAATTTAAATCACTTGAGTGTTTAATATAATAATAATAATTAATTTCTAGTCTATATATGAATAATCATCTTACTAAACAGAAAACTTATTTTGTTCTATTAAAGATTTTCATTATTTCATTGTAGGATGAAAAATTCGGTCATGTTTTCATTATAAATCTCTTTTAATACATTAATTTGGTGAGGTTAAAGATGAAATTATATCATTGGGTTCTTTTCGTCGTTTGTCATCATGATGGATATTCAAAATGTTATTCATTAAAAAACCAAATATTTTCTGCTACAAATGATCGTTTTGGGTAATAATCTTCATCAAAATGTATTTTTCAATTCTTAAAAATATGTTATTACCTTGAATAGACCCTATTAAATCGCAAACGCAAAATGAATACGGGAACCGGTGTTTATAATTGGGAAGTAGAAATTAAGTTCAGGAAGTTTTGACCCAAAGGCACTAAAGTGCCCCACGAATCCAACCCCGCCGTTATAATAATTATCAATGAGTCCTTAGGGATTTGGCAATATTATCCACCCCTTGACTCTTTCTTACCACCACGTAGTATGGTTGTGGAAAGCTATCGTCCAAAATGAAATATTCTCCAAGATCGAAGGTTAGGGTTGTATAAACTCATTCAATTCGTTCACTTCATATGTTTTAATTGGGACCGGTGATGAATCAAATTAATCAACTCAATGGTGTTGCTAGGTATAAGTTTAGTTCACTTAGCATATTATGAGTCAAAGCCATTAGCCATTAGCCATTAAATCAATCATTCACGATGATTAGTAATCATCTTATAAAATTTCGTCAATTCGGATTGTTTGTTAGATGTGGTTGGAAGCTTAATTTTGGATTTTAGCGAAGCTGGTAATATCTGGCAAGTTATGTAGGTATATAATATTTTATAGGTCTGACATAAAAAAAAACTCGTGAGCAGCAGAGTTCCATCACTACGGTCGTATTTTTCACTGGGAATGCATCGCGTCGGATGCGATGCTAAAGAATTGAATTATATTTTGAAAAATCACGCTTAACTAGCAAACCTAATAAAAATGTAGAAAATAATTTGTTTTATTAAAAAAAGGTGCTGAAGTACAATTTGGATGATGATTTTTTTAGATTGTGATCTAAAAGACCAGGTATAGAACACGGACGAACTGCAGTATCTACAATTTTATACTTGAAGAAAAGGAGAAGAAATAAAAAATTATTTCATCTACTACTCAGTTTCTGAGCCGATCGAATTATTCGTCTATTTTCATACATTTAAACGAATAATTATTATTTAACAATGGAGTACAGATAGCGTCAGCCTAGTTTTAGTTTATCGTTTGTATACCGAGGATCGTGGGTTCTTGTCTCACCTTACTCTTGGGTGTTGAATATAACCTATGAGAGGGGTATCCGTAACCGACATTTTACTGAAGTTCCGTTATGAGATAAAAAAGAAAACTCGTAAGTAGCAGCGCTCCAACACTAAGGTCTCATTTTTCACGCGAAATGCATCTTACGGAAAAATTTTTCGAATAAATAGTTGATAGTTTTGAGGGGGAAGTCCACTCATGCTAAAACCTTTTTCCTTTCCTTCATCATTGTGGGGGGGAAGGGGTCAACTTTGAAATTTGAAATGGGTACCCCTGTTTTTTATTAGAGATTCGTGTTCTACGGCAAAAAATAGAATAGCATTGTACGAACAATTTTTTACGATTCCTCACAGATGGCGCCGTAATCGAATTTGAATGTTACCGTCTGAACGACTTTAGCGTCAAAATTTCATTTGAATGATCAATAGAACGTATAAATTAAGGTCGTTCAGACGGTAAATTCAAATTCGATTACAGAGCCATCTGTGAAGAATCGTGAAAAATTGTTTGTACAAAACTTTTGTTTTGTACGAAGTTTTGCCGTAGCATACGAATCTGGAATGAAAAATAGAGGTTTCCATTTAAAATTTCAAAGTTAACCCCTCTCCCTCCCTTAAGGGTGAAGGAACTGGAATTTTTTTTAGCATAAGTGGACTTTCACCTCAAAACCATCATCTTTTTATAAGAAACATTTTTCCGTGAGATGTTTCCCTTTCGGGATTTTCACCCGGTATTATATATATATATATATATATATATATATATATATATATATATATATATATATATATATAT
>JARQZK010000787.1:157500-177500 GCA_030704885.1 Cynegetis impunctata | reverse complement strand
AGGACGTTCCATTTTAAATACGCAAGTTGAACCTATTTCTGTTATAAATGGATGTTTCACTATTTTTAATGCTGGTTTGCTCCAATCGACGTCAGGCCATTGTCAAATTTTCTCAGATCGCCTATGACAGTGTTCGATAAATAGAGCGACGATGTTGTATATATATATATATATATATATATATATATATATATATATATATATATATTTATATATATATAAATATATATATATAATATATATATATATATATATATATATATATATATATATATATATATATATATATATATATATATATATATAATATATATATATATATATATATATATATATATATATATATATATATATATATATATATATATATTATATCACAGATGAACTCATTTATTCCATAGAAAATTCATCACAAAATTCGAAGATTGATTTTCAGAAAAATCATATTATTTTCAGAAGATGCCATGAAAAAACCTCTCATACGTATTTTTGTGTGACTTTTAATAATTCATTATTATAAGTTTCTTCCGTTCTAACTTATTAGATTATATTTTCAACCTGCGTTGTCTTCACTTATTGCGCCACTGCTCTGAAAGCACCCAGATATCACCTTGGGGCTGAAGCACTTTAGCCGATCCGTGTACAGAGAAGAGTTTTGATATCATCGCTCGCCCCGGGTCACCTCGGTTGTCCAAGTGCTTGGTTTTATCCTGCTGTAATGGTTTGATTGCCGTGAGGCGACAAACCAATTTGCAAGTTCCATTTGCGTGAATTTTCAGAATTAAAGTTTGGAGTTCGCACCATGGCGAATCATGAATTATGAATTAGGGGATGGAACTGTTTCATTTTTAAGGGTGTGCGTTCGTCCATGTTATGGAACTATTTATTCGGTAGACTTGTAGTCGTAGGTTATTTTACCTATTTATATGTAAAATGAATTTTTCGAGAATAATAACTTCTATTTATGGTATATTTTCATACTCCACTTATGGTGCAATTTTTTCTGGATTTTGAAACAATTCAATTCTTACAGATATTATCAATCATAATGTTAAAATTACGTCAATATGTCGATTGTCGGTTTCCATTGTCTCTGTGTCAAATGAAGACATCAATCTAAACATTTAATAAATGTAAAATCAATTTCCTGCTTGATCACGATGAGGCCACACGTCTCGCATTTTTTTTGAATTAAATCTTTATGTGTATTTTTCTAATATTTTTCGTTTTAGTATTTAATATTTTGTAACTTTTCATATTGAATTTATGTGTATTTTATAGGTATTTTTCCGCTCTCAAAAAAAATTCATTCAGTTTTCTCATTTGCTACAGATTTTCTTAAACAGTGAAAGTCGGCCAACAATTTGATATGTATTAGATAGTCTCTTCATATATAATAATTCCTGAGTTCATTGTTGAATATATATGAATTTAAAGGAGCTTCGATTTTTCGATAAATAGTGAAAAATAAAGCATTCAATTTTATATTAGAACAATGATTAATATGTTTATTAATTTTCATCAAGTATCGGCCTTATTCATCCAAAGCATTGAATATTAAATATTATATTTATAATTTTTGCTTTATAACTTTCAAACTGACTAAAGTAGTTTATCAACTATTTTCTGATCTTTCGCTGCTCCATTTTTCCAAAAAAATCAATTTATTATTACCTTACTCCTGACATGAGTATTACTGAAAATTATAATAGGTATGTACTTGTTTCGGAATATTACCACATTTTCTTCATTATTAAAATTGACACTTATAATACCCTTAAAAATGGAATAACATCCTGAAACAAAAGTGTCGAATATATGTTATGATTTTCAGTGAAGATTTAGCCAATTATTTTTAGTCGTATTTTCTCCGAAAACAATAGACAATTGCAGCGTATCGACAGTCAACAGTAGATGTAGGGGTAGTTTTTTATCCATTCTGGCTTTCTGACAACGACTTTCGAATTTTTCTCATGTCTTATATATATATATATATATATATATATATATATATATATATATATATATATATATATATTTATATATATATATATATATATATATATATATATATATATATATATATATATATATATATATATATGTATGTATATAATTTTTTTCCTCTGCATCTCTAACGTCTCCCATTACACCAAACGAGCTGAAATTTGCTGAAATTTGGCAGAACGAAACTCTCAAAATTTGGCAAAATTTTTCCAACCTCCGCCATTTTTACGTCGATATATAAAAAAAATTAATTTCAAATTTTTATCACAGTTTGCTATTGAAGCGAGGTTATTCAGTACGAGCTGCACTTCACGATTTTTAATCTGCATAAAATAAACTATTTTCTAATTTTTATTTGGGTTTGTTAATGAAGCTTGATTTTTCAAACCATAATTTACTATGTTCGAATCGCATCTCGACGCGATTCATATTTCGTGAAAAATAGAACCTCAACTGCTCACGCGTTTTTTTAAATAGGTACATTTACTTACTTGTCTTCGAACTTAATTCGGATTTCCTAGTTGAAAAAAGTTCACTTAACAGAATAAAGTTCAGTCAAGTGAAGCAAGGATATCTTCAAAGAAACACCTAAGATACGAAAAGCTATGGAATCTAATTACATTAAACTTGATAACTGCACAGCTATTCTGTGATACCGCAGGAATATATTGAGACTGACGTATCTAGGCATTATACTCATTTTGCTAATTATTCCAGTGTATCGTCAAGTCTGGTAAACTTCAAAGATGTGTTGAATATCATAGAGCCAAGAATACGGAAACTGATATTCATAGCTACACGGAAATATGTCAATTCTATAATATATTGCTTGTAATAGCACGAATTTCAGAGCGTAATGGTGATAACTTGATGAAACTCGTGATGTACCGTAATAGACCCTCTAAGATATTCAGGGAAGTAATTTGGATCGTGCTTTCACAGTATGATTCCGCATAGAATCTTTCCAATGTTCAAATTATTTTCTTTCAAATATTTTTTTTTTCGAGCTTTATTTATTGAAATTTACAATCTACTTTTATAAAGTATTGAGTAAATGTATAGATTATTAATTATGATATCAAATCAATTCATTTGGCCAGGTCCGTTGTAGCCTTCGTAAATTAAATGGATTTTCTGTCAGTTGATCGATCAGTAGGTTGGCATGTCCTCCTAGCTTCTGGTGGTATTTTCGTGAGTATTTTGCTATTTCGGTGGTGACATATGTGATTTTTAAATCATCATGGATGGTGAGGTTGGAAACGTACCAAGGCGCATTTACCAATGAACGTAATATTTTGGACTGAAGTCTTTGGATAATTTGAATATTCGATGCTTTAGCACAACCCCAGATTTGGATGCCGTATGTCCATATTGGTTTTATGATTGCCTTGTAAATAAGTATCTTATTTTGAAGGTTAAGTTTGGATTTCTTGCCTATGAGCCAATACATTTGTGGGATCTTCAGATTTATTTTGTTTTTCTTAGCTAGAATATGTTGTTTCCAAATGTAGCGCCGGTCTAAATGTATGCCGAGGTACTTTGCTTTGGTATCAACTGGTATTTCCTTTTCGAATATTTTGACAGGAGGCAGGTGGTTTTTCTTGTTGTAAAGGTCACTTGTACTGATTTACTGTCATTGATGTTGAGTCTCCATTTTCGGTGCCTCTGTCCAAGATCATTTAAATGCTGTTGCAGATTTTCAGAGGCTGTTTCGGCGTTTTCGTGAGATGCAAGTAAGGCTATATCGTCTGCAAAAGAGGCTATTGTGGTGTTCCTATTTTCTGGTATGTCTGAAGTATATATGATATATAGAAAAGGTCCTATATGCTTCCCTGAGGGACTGCGGATTCGACTTTAGAAGGGATATTGCTTCTCCGCATTTCACAGCAAAATGACGGTCTACTAAGTATGATTTCAGAATCATGTAACATGGTTGTGGGAGGAGTTGCTCAAGTTTGTAAAGCAGTCCGTTATGCCACACCTTGTCGAATGCTTGGGACGAGTCCAGAAATACTGCTGAGCAAAATTTTCCTCTTCGAGACTTGCTGAGATGGTGTTCACTATGCGGTGGATTTGATTTACTCTCGAGTGTTTCTCTCGAAAACCTAGTTGATGGTTCGGTACTAGTTATTGCATGTCCATGTCTTCTTTCAGCCTTTTCAGAAATAATTTCTCGAATAGTTTTCCAAGGATTGGCAGCAGACTTATGGGTCTATATGATTCCACTACGTGTTCTGGTTTACCTGGTTTGGCTATCATCATAACCTCAGCATACTTCCATATGATAGGAAAATAGGATGTGCTCATCATTCTATCGAATACTGTGGTGAGTAGCACAACTACTTTTTTGGGTAAGTTTTTTAAAATTTCCGCTGTTATGAGGTCGTATCCGGGTGCTCTTTTGTTTTTTAGCTTTCTTATCTTATTGGCCACTTTAGTCGATGTGAAAGGTTCAATCGGTAAAGACATCTGACATGCAACATCCAGAAAGGATTCAACATCAGCATCGCTGATGCCAGGATAGGGATCGTTTTTGATTGGAGATTTTCTCAGAGTTGGTCTTTTAAATCTCTTCGTAGCCTTCCAGATGCTGTGTTCATTTTTGTCGTTAATATTCTCAACATAATAATGAAATTGAGAATTTGAATATTCCTGAAGGGTTTTATGTAGTTTTTTGCTGAGCTGATTAAAAATAGTCTTGTCTAGTAGATTCCGTGATCTTTGCCATTTGCCTCTTGCTCTTCGTTTTTCTACCAACAGTAACAGAATTTAAAGCGGTAATTTTTTTTTGAGAATCTTCCATTCTTGATTGTGTTGCAGTACTTTCCCATGCTGCTTTTTGTATCATGATTGTTATGTTATTTGCTGCTGTTTCTATGTCCTCAGGTGTCTCAAGGTTTATGTTCATAACTACATCCTTTAGTATTTGCTGAAACCTGTCCCAGTTGGTTTTATTCGTTGTGAGAGAAGGTTTAATTTCATTCGATGTGGGTCTTGTATGTAGAGCTATTAAAACCGGTGAGTAGTCAGATGATAGGCCTGGAGTTGATTCTACATGAAACTGGTTATTTCTGATTCCATTCGTGACGAAAAAGTCTAGGACATCTGGGATCTTGTTTATGTCTGTTGGTCAGTATGTTGGTGAACCTGGTGAAATTACATCGAAATTCTTATTTGTTACCACTTCCATTAGGTTACGACCTTTGGGAGTTATTAGTCTTGATCCCCAATGTGTGTGATTCGCATTCCAGTCACCTCCTATTATAAAACGTTGTTGAAAGTTTTGAGAAAATGACTCATATTGGTTTGAAGAAATATTGTGCCAGGATGGTGAATATAACGCTGATATATCTATGCTCCATAATTCTGTATACATTCTGATGTTCGTTGCCTGTATTTCATCACTTACGTAATTACACAGTGAATCATGTTTGAGGCTTCTTCGGATTAAAATGGCTGTACCACCATGGGCAGTGCCGTATGGGTGTTAAGTGGAGTAAGTGAGGTATTGTGGTATTTGAAATACTGTTTTGTCGGTGAAATGGGTTTCTGATATCAGCATCACATCTATTTTATTGAGATTCATGAATGTTGACAGCTCATGTTTGTGTTTTGGAAGCCCGTTGGCGTTCCATGTTGCTAGACGAAAGAACTTAGACATTTTTATTTAATTTTGTTGATGAGTGTTGTGAGCAAATTAAGTATAATCTGATTTTGATTTTTCATTTGAGCCATCATGGATTTTAGGTCTGATACGAGGGTGGTCATCATCGTTTCTAAAGAATTTGTATTTTGACTTTGAGTGGAAGTTCTTGTTGTTTTTCGATGCTTTCTCGTTGCTTCTACGTAAGATATCTCTGGTGTTCTGATTGTGTTTTGGGTTTTTTTTCTGTTGATACTGTTGGTAGGTTCGGGAGTGTATTGTTGTCTATCATTCCTTCGAAGAGCTTGATTCTTGGTTCGAACTAGATTTTTGTAGACTTCACAACCCTTGTAGTTGGCGGGATAACTACCTTCACATAAGGCACATGTTGCTGGAGTTGTTTTTGGTTTGACGCAGGTTTTCGTATCGTGTTGTCTGCCGCATTTAACGCACATGTATGGACTATTGAAATAGGTTTTCAAGTGGCCGTATTCTTGACATCTAGTGCATTGTATAATCTCACGTTTCCTTCTCGGTGGCTCCATTGTTATTTTTCTATTTGAAAGGAATTTCATGTTGTATATATCTTTGTTGTTTTCTTTCGGCTCCAAGTCTACATAAAATAGAGAGAATGAATTTTTTGTCATACGATATCTTATGTTAATTATGTTCCTCACTGTATGTCCCGATTTTTCTATTTCTGTTTTTATTTCTTCAGTGGGAACGCTGAAGTGAATATGTCTGACAACCACTCTATAGCCCTATCTTGTTTTATTTGGTAGGTATGGTATACTATATTTTCATTCCGAAGAAATCTTACTAAACTTCTGTATGCATCAGGATTTGCTACGTTTACCTTGACGTCGTTTTTCGTTAGTGTTTTTGTATAAAACTGTTCATCAGTTATCACTGATGTTAATTTTCTGCTCATATCTGAGAAGTTTGTTACAGCGTGTATGTAGATAGGTGGTGGTCTTGGAGTTCTTTGTGAACGAATTGACGAATATTGACGAATTCCCGATAGCTTCAAGGGAGAGTAATGAAAATTTCTTTTTTTTAACTGTCTGCCATGATACAGTTTTTTCTGATGACGGGTTCATGATTTTCAATAATTGTCCCGAGGAAAATTATATATTTATTATCGCCAAATTCAGTATATTATATTGAATCGGAATACAATAAAAACATGTGTTTATTTTACGTACGTTTGGAACAGATTACTGTTTGAAGAGATAAGGTGTCTCGTTGATAACTCACGTCTCCTCTCTAGCACAGCTGTCGCACGACTGTCTTTCAAATATTAGAAATATTTTCAGTACAACTACTAGGAGATATATGTTCTTGCAGTACTCGTTGTTACCTTGTAGGAACATGATGATTTATTTACAGTTCCAAATCACTAGGAAAAATGAATTATAGAAGAACACAGATATGTTCAAATTTACCCAGCATTAATTTTATTACAGCTAAGGAGATGTAAAACGGAACTTAGTTTTTTTAAAACGATTCATGTAAGAATATTCAGCGTTTGATATGTACATATATGAGTTCACTTTGTATTTAGGACGATTTTTTCGTTCTGGTTTGATGAAGATTCATCAAATACCATTATAGTAAATACAAGTTAATGCTGTAGCGAAATAACATTAGACTGAAAAATACCCAAACAGTCAATAAACCGGTCGGCAAGACCTCATGGCATGCATACAGAAAACAAGTCAAACATATGCAAACTCTTTTCGATACAGCTAGATATTCACTGACTTTCAACCTTGGTCTTACAAAAGAAGAGATTGAAAAAAATGTATTGAGTTACAGAGTTCGAAGCTATAATTCAGCTGTGAACTACAAAGAAGAAATCTCGGCGAAATAGTAAATTAAAAAAGAAGCGGAATTATCGGTCTAGCCTGCATGTGTCGAAGCAGTGGTTGACACAAGTTTCGGACTCTTTGGGCCTCATCAAAACGGCGTAGCCAAGTATGGGATGGAAACCTTAGAAATGGAAACAGCAACATTAAGCAGAATCTCTTGCTTCGGAAGACAATCACACATTTGTGGCATATTGTTCGAGCTCTCCGTTTTGGGAGATTTGGTCAAACTTTGCCACAGTAGTGATTAATGCCATACGCGAGATCCCGGCACGTGGAAATAAATTACAGAGAAGAAATTCATCGTTGGGAAATAGTGAATAAAACAAGCACAATTATCGGTCTAGCCTGCATATGTCGAAGGAACCGTTGGCACGTGTTTCGAACTCTTGACCTTCATCAGAACGACGTAGACAAGTATGGGATGGAAAACCTAAAAACATCAACAACAAGCAGAATCTGAGTTTAGAAGAGACTTGATGTGACGAAACATATTTTATCCAAAAGTTATCAATTTCACATTGACTATAATATGAATAAAATTTCTTTAAATACTAATATTTATTATACTAGTATCAAACTGCTGATGCTATTTCTGGAGTATATACATTTTTATAAATCCAGAGTGCATAAAGTCTCACGATTTAATCTCTTCGTCAGATTCATGATTATCCTGGACTATATTTCAAAAGATTCCACACGAACAGCTATAGTTGTATTTCCTACTCGGCCAAACATAAATATGACATAACTTCAAACATGCCAACCTATAAACGTAAATATGTCATTCGCCGATGAAATAAATGAAGGTGCGTGGAATCTGGTCTAGGACAAACTAGAATTATGATAACTTCGTTTATAAACACTCTTTCATTTCCAAAATTTATGCAAAAAAAATCCTCGGGCAGAAGTTTCGTTTATACATGGAGCTCCGGATTTTGAAGAAGAAAATTTTGAAATTGATTTATGGTTGTAATAATACAAATTTAGAAAATTGTAATATATAGTTAGAGTTTTTTGACTAGATTTTCTTGTTGTTGGAGTATAATATTCTCCGTAATAAATCTTCTATTTCCGTTAGTAGGTACACTGAAATAAAAAGCCACTATCATTTTAAATTCAAAATTGGGATGGAATTAAACCCTGTTTAGGGTTCCGTTCCCACAGGTTAAAAGCGGAAACTATTACTAAGACTTCGCTGTCTGTCCGTCCGTCTGTCTGTCTATCACCAGGCAGTATCTAAAGACCGCGATAGCTAAACAGTTGAAATTTTCACAAATTATGTATTTCTGTTGTCGCTATAACAACAAATATTGAATACACAATAAAATAAATATTTAAGGGGGGCTCCCATGAAACAAAAGCGAGTTTTTTGCTCTTTTTTGCTCGATATCTATAATGGCAACTGGTAGGCAGTTGAAATATTCACAAAATACTTGAAATACAAAAAAATTTATTTCCATACTAAATTAGTCAACAGGTTTTGACAAAAGTAAGACCCCGGATAACATGATATCCCCACTGGATGAAATACTAAAAATCCATCAGAAAGTTGCTTATTCAATAGTTCAATAAAGCACACCAATTCTTCGTAGTCAAATGAACGCAAACCATTTTTCTAGCAAAACTTTGAGATTAACAGAATTTATCTCAACATAATCGAACGTATACGACGTACATAGTACATATAATACGTGATAATTTAAAATGATGAACAAAACCAAAACTTTTTTTTTACTACGTTTATTATCAGTAATAATATCACAAGAGCTTCGAAAATAATCGATTATACTACCGAGTCACGAGACGTATTTTGCGAAACACCACGAGAGCGCAGCTCGAGTGGTGTTTTGAAAAAATACGCCGAGTGACGAGGTCAGTATAATCGATTATTTTCGATTGCTCGAGTGGTATTCGTTACGATTATATAACGAATAAAAAATATTAATTTTTTTTTGACAAACGTCAAAACACCGTGAATATGAAAATATATATACATTTTGACACGAGGCGAAACACCAAAACTATTATATCACGTCGTCAAGGGTATATTCACTTATCTATACTACGTCGTTATGCAAAATTCGCGGATTCTATTGGCTTATTCATACATGAGTTATATAATCAGTTATAATATCACAAAAGCATCGAAATAATCGATTATATTAATGTAGGAAGCCGAATACACTTGTGTATAATAATTAAAGAGGAATTCTTGTATGAAAGTGTATTAATCATTTAAAGGAGCAAACCGATTTCGTCATCTTCAGTGCTCCAAAGTCAGGTAACAGGAAGACATTACAATTAGAGAAGACATCACAATTACAAGTATTAACAAAACTTTTTAGGCTTATTTTAACAACATAAAGTCCGAAAAATAAAATAAAACCTCCATGTGGACATGTCTGAACAACTTGTAACTGTAATGTCTTCCTGTTGCCTGACTTTGAAGCACTGAAGATGACGAAAGTCGAAAGCACTTTGCTCTTTTAAATGATTAATACACTCTCATACAAGAATTCCTCTTTAACGAATCGATTATACTTCCGAGTCACGAGACGTATTTCGCGAAACATCACGAGAGCGCAGCTCGAGTGATGTTTTAAGAAAATACTTCGAGTGACGAGGTCAGATAACGATTATTTTCTATTGCTCGACTCGAGCAATCGAAAATAATAATACCACTCGAGCAGCTCGAGTGGTATTCGTTACGATTATATAACGAATAAAAAATATTAATTTTTTGTGACAAACGTCAAAACATTGACTCCTTGTGTTATGATAGAAGTTTTATTCCCAGTTCAGTCCATATATCATGATTATTTTCAACATAAACGCCATACAACCTCAAACACAATGTAAGTTTATTCCGCACTTCTCTTTGTCAATATTTCATAAGGGTCTTTCCACATTGTAGCTTCCTGAAGACAATAATAAAAAGTTATTGAGAGCTTGGAATCTCTGTACAGAGTACTCTTGTTGGCCTCGCCATATTGCCAGATTCCTCACATAAAATTTCATGAATTAAACTAAACTGAAATAGTTATTTTTGTATTAAGTGTGCGAAATCAGTGTTTTTTTAATGGCACATAAGAATGTAAATTCTTCGATCGTCAGATCGAGGCTTAAAATTCATTCGAATGCACCATGAAATACTGATTTCGCTCACGAAATACAAACAATATTTTTTGTACAACTGGCAAAAAAGTATTTAAATTATAAGTATTTATTAAAAGTCATTTTATCTTGAAAATTAAAACCCATGCAGTCAAGTATGTTTATCAATATATTCTATGATCTTATGTCAGAGTAAGTGTAACTAAGGACAGTTTAAATAACAAAATTGATATTTCTACTAATAATCCCTGTATTTCTGATGAGAACAAGACAATTTCTGGCAACTAACTATCAGCATCGTCGTCCTCGGGAATAAATATTGGAAATAAAAAAATTTTACTATTAATACTTGCAATAAATAATTTTGTTATTCTTATTAATTTTCATTGAATGCATTATTTTTATATCCTATGGTCTTTTTTTCGCGGTGAAAAAATATCTTTTTTTGACAGTTGTACAAAATAGTTATTTTTGTATTAAGTGTGCGAAATCAGTGTTTTTTGAATGGCGCATAAGAATGTAAATTTTTAGCCGAGATCGTCAGATCGAGGCTTAAAATTCATTCGAAGGCGCCATGAAATACTGATTTCGCTCACGAAATACAAACAATATTTTTTTGTACAACTGGCAAAAAAGTATTTAAATTATAAGTATTTATTAAAAGTCATTTTATTTTAAAAATTAAAATCCATGCAGTCAAGTATGTTTATCGATATATTCTATGATCTTATGTCAGAGTAAATGTAACCAAGGAAACATGTAATTTATTTAACAAGCGTCAAATTGAATAGTTTGTAAATTATTTCGCGTATTTCACGAATTCTATGATGGATTATATTAATATTGCCAGTGATAGTGATACACCACAAGACGTAATGCATACTGCCAATTCTGTAATTTCAAATCTTTTACCCTCTAAACCAAAATTACAGTACAGTATTATTTCTATACTCTATGGTCTTTTTTTCACGATGAAAAAATATCTTTTTTTCACTAGTTAAAAATGGAAAATTTTGCGTATCCATAGCGATTCGTGAATGTAGTCTTTTGACATTTTTACAACGACGAGAGGTGTCGTGACACCCGCACGGACGAAGGTTCCTTGCTATGCATTATTGTAATGAGTTTAAAAAAATTTATTTCTCTCAATTTTCCATGCTGATTGCTGATTATCATTATGTTATCTGTTAAAATTACCCACTTCAAAGTTATGTACCATTTATGATAAATAACCGATTATACCTTCAATATAAAATTCCCATTCTATTCTTCAAAGAAGAAATATCACATAGTTTTTGATACACAAACTGAATTTAGGTATTCGTCTCTGAAACTAAACATGCCGCTTGCGTTGAAATTGTCGCCTTTATTACGCTTACGTTACGTTCGATTATTTTTAGTCCTAGCTTCTAATTCGCTCAATGTCTGGAGTTTAAACTGCGATAAGAAACTCTGTTTCATTTCCACATTTCCTGAAGTACTTCAGTCACCATATATGACAACTAAATATAGAACAGAAAACAATTTGAAATTAATGATTTCTCATTTCTAACAAAATACTTTTAACTGATGATCAATATTATTTCCATAAACAAGCATTTCAAACAAATGACCTAATAACGGATGTAATAGGTGAAACCGCCTGGTGGAAAATGTGACATTTTTCTTTACGGTTCGATTTCACGCACCGGGACGTTCCGTTGTTGTTTCAAAGTAGTCGAAGGCATGGGGTAGCGGGGGTAAATGTGCACGCGAACGAAAGAGATTTACGCGGTCTTACAACGCACCAGAATGGAGCATTAGCGCGCCAAATAACCGTGGGAGATCTTTGTTTATCCTTGTGGAACACATCCAAAACTCGTCCACAGTATTGTCAAAATATACTACCTAAACATATAACGAACAGTTCATGCAACAAAGTTGAATGTCAAATTAAAAAAAAAAAATCATCGAAACAGCAATCGTCTAACCTCAACTCGGATTTTCATAAATCCGGTAACCGGAATTACATAACAATAAAATTTTTAAATGCCAACAAGAAAGGAGAACAAATATATAACAAATATATAGATATATATATATATATATATATATATATATATATATATATATATATATATATATATATATATATATAATATATATATATATATATATATATATATATATATATATATATATATATATATATATAGATATATATATATATATTAGTTTTTCAGCAATAATGGGCAATTTGAGTTTGAAAACCGACTGAAATTCATTGGGTGTTTGGGTGTTTATAAATTTTAAAAAAATTGAAAAGTCACGAAGCGAATACCCTTGTTTCATTAGATGTTTTGCGGCTGAAGCCGCCTTCTTTTTAAAAAAAATCGTATCAATCTCAATGGTCCTGTTACAAAAAGCCAAATGAATAACAATACAATACAGGCCAGAATGATTCAAATATAATAGATCTCACTATATTTTCACTGTGTGATTTTCTGAATTATATGGCTTTATAAATAATATATGCTTTACTTCATTTTCAAGGTTGAATTGTCGAATTGTAAATAATTCAAATTAGTCTAGTAGTCTAGTGTATGAGGTCTGTAATTTCGTTTTTAGTTAAGCATTTCGTATATTTCTTTTTCATATATATATATATATATATATATATATATATATATATATATATATATATATATATATATATATATATATAAGTAAGAATTCTTCATGTTATCGAGACACGTACCGTGGTTATAAAATTAAGTGAGTTCTCGCTCCCGAAATGTTTTGTCTGTCTGAAAGATGTGGTTCAATTGTTTTCGACTGGTTGCGCTGTGTCATATTCATATGCCATTGTGTTGCTAGAAGGAAAATATAAGACCGTTTGAAATGTTGGGTTGGTTATCACTTTCGATGGATGGATGATACTAATGAGCCGCAATAAGGGCGAAACAGTCTGTCTATCAATTTCCATCGATTGTGATAAACAACTTAACATTTCTAACAAGTACCGTCTAAGGTAGATGCAGATATTTCAATGCTTCTTGAACACTCATAACCAGCTCCGCTAGGAGGTTTGTTTGATTTGTTTCAAATTAATGTCCTAGTTTCACTTAATTGTATATATATATATATATATATATATATATATATATATATATATATATATATATATATATATTTATATATATATATATATATATATATATATATATATATATATATATATATATATATATATATATATAAACATTAAATCTAGAAAAAAATACACCAAATAACGAAGTATGAAATTATCGTAAGTAATTGCACAAGTGCATCAAAATTACCGATAATTTTGCATGACAGCGTGTTGTCTTCAAAAAACTGCATTCGGTCATTTTCATATTCTGGAGAAAGAGCCCTCCACCTTCGGTGTCGGGCTCTTTCTCCAAAAATGAAAATGAACTCATGCAGTTTTTTGACAACAACACGCTGGAATGCGAAATTATCCGGTTATTTTGATGCACGAGTGTAATTTTGGGGAATATTTCCCGAATAAATTTTCAACTTGTCAAACTGACGTTAGTAATTCATAAATTCTCAGCTAGTCATCAATAATCGTAATATGAACTATGCTACTATGCAATTATCGGTCTACAATGCAATTATCGCAGGGCTCTTTCGCTTTCTACAATGCAATTATCGCTGTAATTTTCGATAATTGCATTCCATCTACGAGGGATTTTTGACAGGAGGGAAATATTCGTAAGTAATTGCACAAGTGCAACAAAATACCCGATAATTTTGCATGACAGCGTGTTGTCAAAAAACTGCATGAGTTCATTTTCATTTTTGGAGAAAGAGCCCGACACCGAAGGTGGAGGGCTCTTTCTCCGAAATATGAAAATGACCTAATGCAGTTTTTTAAAGACAACACGCTGGAATGCGAAAATATCCGGTTATTTTGATGCACGAGTGTAATTTTGGGGAATATTTCCCGAATAAACTTTCAACTTGTTAAACTGACGTTAGTAATTCATAAATTCTCAGCTTGTCATCAATAATCGTAATATGAACTATGCTGCTATGCAATTATCGGTCTACAATGCAATTATCGCAGGGCTCTTTCGCTTTCTACAATGCAATTATCGCTGTAATTTTCGATAATTGCATTCCATCTACGAGGGATTTTTGACAGGAGGGAAATATTCGTAAGTAATTGCACAAGTGCAACAAAATACCCGATAATTTTGCATGACAGCGTGTTGTCAAAAAACTGCATGAGTTCATTTTCATTTTTGGAGAAAGAGCCCGACACCGAAGGTGGAGGGCTCTTTCTCCGAAATATGAAAATGACCGAATGCAGTTTTTTAAAGACAACACGCTGGAATGCGAAATTATCCGGTTATTTTGATGCACGAGTGTAATTTTGGGGAATATTTCCCGAATGAACTTTCAACTTGTCAAACTGACGTTAGTAATTCATAAATTCTCGTCTTGTCATCAATAACCGTAATATGAACTATGCTACTATGCAATTATCGGTCTACAATGCAATTATCGCAGGGCTCTTTCGCTTTCTACAATGCAATTATCGCTGTAATTTTCGATAATTGCATTCCATTTACAAGGGATTTTTGACAGGAGGGAAATATTCAGTGTAATTCTGAATTTTTCTATTTTTTCTTTATTTTCTTGATTTCATGAATGTATGAGTGTCACAGTGTAAAGGTAATAGTATAAATTTTAATATCAATTCAGGTTTTAGAATGATCTATAAAACAGATATGATAGATATAACTTGATTTCATTTAGTTCTAGAATATTTCTATCGAAAATACTCAACTAACTTATCAAAGTAACCTAAAACTACCCTTTAAACCGCAACACCCAAGCGACTAGTTAGTTTTTAAATTATTCCAATGTATCTAGTTAGTTTATGTATGGAAAATAATCATTACTTACATACAAGCGATTAACGCAAAACAAAAATCGTAGTATGATGTTTGAAAACACTGCGTTGTTCAGAATTTATTTTACTCAACTGAATCTACGAAGCAAGCTAGAGTTGGCTTGTAGAAAAATAGTATCTACAAAGAAAAACAATCTAATTTAGTTTCTGTTAATATTCCCAGATAAAAAGGACCCCACGTAAATATTGCGGGTTTGAAAACATTACTATGGTCGAAAAACAAACCTTATTAACTTTAATATAGATAAAGTTTTAAGACGCTGCGTAGTTCAGTATTGATATAAGTCAACTGACTCCGTATAGTAGACAGATTAATGTTGTAGAGTTAAAGGAATAGGATTCAGAAAATATATCCAAATTTTTTTCTCGTATATTAATATATATATATATATATATATATATATATATATATATATATATATATATATATATATATATATATATATATATATATATATTTGTGTTCCTAAATGAGTATGTATATATAGGTATAGACACACATGAGGCAATATTGCCATTATTCAATATCTCGTCACGCCACTGACTCTTCAGAGATCCATAGCGTTCACTTTGAACGTGAAGAAGTGAATACCGGCCCTCGGGCGTGATATTCGCACATTACACGGCGTCCGACCCAAGTTATTGACTCTGCATACTCTCACGTTATCTCGTATATTTGTTCGACTGCATTTCAGACGATAATGTAATTATTTCTCCTGGCAGGTTGCCGATTCGATTTATGGTATTGGGTAGAAAAGGTGTTATGGAAATTTTTCGCTTGACTGATCCCAGGAAGCATACTTTTATCAACAATTGATGCGTAGAAAGGCACGTCAATGTACAAAAGTGCAAAAATATTTATAAGGCAGATTAAATAGAGTAAATGTTCAAATACCCCTGATTTCACTAATATTGTAGAAGGATATATTTTTTTGAGTAGAAACATTATTTGAACCTTGAATCAATTAGTGGCTAAATTATAAAACTTATGCTGAAACAATATCATTGTTATACCATAAATTTTCGTATTTCTACATGAGTAGCGACTACTGAATATCTTATTGAATTCGGATTACTCCTTTCATTCGGTCTTTTTCAATGTTTTCCAACAAATACAGCAGCTATCAGTTTGGAATTAATCATCAAACTTTCTTAATTTAAGAAAATTGTTGCAAAACAAATTTCATCAAACCCTGCAAAATTTCTGAAGAAGGTATTAAGCACACAGGAATATCACTTCAAAAATGTCCCAACGACAATAGGAATCAAATTGGAAACAAACCTGGATAAGCGAGAAATCAAGAGTCCCCGATTTTTTTTTCGCTTAGTGATGTTTATCACTAACCCTAGTTTCTAACTCATAGAGGTACAGGATGGCCTTTCTCGCTTATAGAGATGGATAGAAATATATATGTCTTGTATAGGCATTATTCATTAGAATGTGCCATGTTCGCTTGCAAACAAGAAATCTTATTTACTTAAAATAATCCGTTTAATTTCTTCTGCGTTTCTGAATTTAGATTCTGTATATGTTTTTTTAGTTCAAGAGTCCATCTACGGGAATGTTCTTATTGAGAGTTTATTTTATCCTTAATATTTTCGTGCTCTGCAGAGCATTGATACTGTAAAGAATCTTTTGATTTTATATTTTATAAGAACCAAGCTCACACTGTATTTCATTGCGATTTCCCACACTCTAGCGAATTCACATGTTTAAGTTTATTACTTGAAGACAACACTTTGATTTTTTGTTTCAAAATTATGGGTAGATATGTGCCGAAACTTTCTTCCCAATTGATACCAATACTCGTAGTCATAAACACTGTCGCTTATAGAGATACAGGCAAGTAGTAGTCTCAGTTATTCAGAAGTTAAAAGCGTCTTTTTCCTATAGAGGTTTCTGTTTCTCACTTCTAGAGGTTTTGAGGTTTGAAATGACGGGTCCTCACAATTATTCCCGCTTATAGATACTTCTGACTTACCCAGTTCTCATTTACTCAGGTTTGACTGTATACAGGGTTGGTCATCCATAACTTTCCACCCCGAATTTCGAGCTTTGGGATGGAATAACGAAAAAACGCTCAGACAGGTCAAATTTTGTTGAAAGGGGGAAAAATAAGGGTGTTCAAATGAGTTTGATATCACTACCCCTCTAGCCGCAACCCCTAACAGCTCTCATTTTTTTTAAAGTCTGAAATAACTAAATGAATTCTCATTTTCAAATATCAACGAACTCTGTTATCGCCGCTTTTTTTTGCAATTTCTCGATCACTACGCGTATGCCAAACACATGTTGAAAATGCTGAAACCGGGACAATAACTGAAAACGTGAAAAAAATAATATTTACAAAGTAAATCGTGCGCTTTCGTTTAAATTGAAATAATTGCTGTTATGGTAGCGGCTAGAGGGGTAGTGATATCGAATTCATTTTATTGTGAAAGTTATTGATGCAATACTGAGTCACTCTGTATAATAATGAATCGATGAAAAAAAAAATACACTCATGCAGGAAATTGAATTGCCTTTCCAACAAGGTGCTGCTCGACCCCTTTTCCCTATTCAAAAATGAGAGCTGTTAGGGGTTGCGGCTAGAGGGGTAGTGATATCAAACTCATTTGAGCACCCTTATTTGTCCCCCTTTCAATAAAATTTGACCTGTCCAAGCGTTTTTTCGTTATTCCATCCCAAAGTTCAAAATTCGGGGTGGAAAGTTATGGATGGCTCACCCTGTATATGATTATTATCGTCTATCGGATACATAAGTTAATTACATTACGAAATGTGACTAAGACATTTATCTGCTAATGTTATCATTCAACCTTCTATAGCGATGAATGTTAAAAACACTAGAATGACCACTGCTAAGGATTTATGTGATAGATAGTTGTTTCGGTATTTTAGAACATCATCGTTATCACAGATTGCAATTCAGAGTAGAACAATGGAGAGTTCAAAATTCTCTGATATATTAGGTTGAATGAAAACAATTGATAATTTTCCAGGTTATATTTCGTAATGTATCTAATTTCTAACGTATGTGTCCGATAGACAATAATACATTCACTTTGCTTACATTCTTCTTAAATGTAAATAGGCATAATAGGGAACGCCACTATCGCAGCGAGCTGAAGGAAATATTGACTAGTAAAATAATATCACGTTTTTTAGCACTGCTCTGCAAGTTGACTAGGTATTTAACCTACGCTACGTACGTCAAAATTCTCGATTATTTAAATCGTTGGTACATTTATTTGGCCAATGAGTCAGTAAGTATAGTGGTTACGTTTGCTGACTAGCATTCGGGAAGTTCAAGGTTCAAACCCTGAGGTTGACTGGTATGGTATATATCAATCACTGTTTTCAAACTAACAAATATGAATTCTGGGCCAGTATTGGTCCTCTGAACGCTACCTTATCTCCTCTCTTCAATTGGTATCCGATCTCACCCATCCGTAATGCAATTGTACAAGTATATCCTATGATCTGACTGAAGAAGTTCATCCCCATAACCCTCACATATAATGATGGCGAAATGAAAAGCGTGGTTTTTCCCTATTTCTTTAATTGTCATTGCAGTCGATTCATATGTGGTACTGTGTATGTTCTAAAATGACCGCAATAGTTATATATCACTGCAATCCTTTGCAGTTTTTATATACGTTTTAGACATCTCAGAACAAAATTTGGTTGATGTCCGATATATGTATATATATATATATATATATATATATATATATATATGTATATATATATATATATACGGAATAAAGTATAAACTTTAAAATAAAAACACTTGGCATATGTTTCACAATATAAAAAATATTTAGATACTGTATTTAGCAGTAACGAAAAGTCGACATGTTCCGAGTTATGAACTCATTATCAAGACTGACTACAGGAGAGTATTACATCCTAATTTATAAAACAGACAAAAGCAATCGTGATACCTGAAAATCAATTTGTTCGTTTACAAGGGGTAATTGACTATTATGGGCGGAACTTATTTCGAGAATTTCAAGAAGGTCAAGGCGTTTTCCTTTGTTACCTGAATGTAACAATTTGGTTTTGTTGAAATCCAGGAAGTGATTGAATTTTATACAATGTTCAGAGAAGCCAGTGGTATTTTTGTTTTGTATAATTGACTTTTTATGTTCTTCAACACGAATATTTATATTCCTTCCTGTCTGTCCAGTATAGAAAGCAGGACATTCGTCACAAAATATTTTGTAAATACCACTGTTTTCTCCGATGTTAGATTTTTCTTATATTGTGAAACATAAGCCAAGTGTTTTTATTTTAAAGTTTATACTTTATTCTTTATGATGTTTCACCAAGTGATGTGCGAGAATTCAATCTCAGTTATATATATATACATATGTATATATATATATATATATATATATATATATATATATATAT
>JARQZK010000787.1:140000-155000 GCA_030704885.1 Cynegetis impunctata | reverse complement strand
TCACCTTACTATATTTCAAGTTCGTTGCACTTTTACTGCAAAAATAGACATTTTTGTTCGACACATTATGTGTTAATAGAATTATCACTTATTATTCAAGAACTATAGTGGTTTGTTTTGTGGGGCGTTTCCATGTTACGTATAATTGGGAGGCAAGTACTTTTAATTAATTTCATTTCAGCGCCCCACGCTACATAGTATCATTAGTAGTCAGTTTAAACGTATTTGCTGGTGCATTAATTCACTTATTTTATTAATAATATACTCAGAATATTCTATGGTATGCCCCAAATCATTCACTTAATTTTCACGTAGTTATCACCTCATTAATGAATTGCTCATTTGTGAGTTACCAAATTTAGCAAAGTCTTAATTTAGTTTCTGATTTCCTCAGTATCGTCTTTCGTTATATTTAAGATTAAAATTTTTTTATTCTAGTCTTTGTAACACTTGTTCTATATATTATAGTGTACTATTTTTTAATTCACAATATATACCATTTTTAATTTGTTTCGATTTTTTGCTTTGTTACATTTATTTCGAAAGGTTGTTGTATATTTTGGATTTTGTGTATCTTTGTCTGTGGTCGAAGTACTGGTCTACCTTTCAAAATTTCTATGCGAAAAGTCATCTCGCTCTCATTGGGTACTTTGTAACAGTTATTTATGTACCAAGTGCGTTATATAGATCCTTACGGATCTTAGGGAAACATTCGGCCCGAAGGCCTTTGGCCCGAGGGATGAACGCACGTGGTGCATACAAGATTTAATTTTTTACGAAAAAATTATTTTATTATAATGAAAAAGCGATTTTAAAATCGGTTCATTGCTCCTATTCATTTTCCTTCTCATAGTAGGCATGTCATTTGTTGATATTTTGACGTTTGTGAATATTTTTGTCATCATATTTAGTGAATGTCATTGCTGCTCTCTTTGTGTAGTCTATAGAAATAATGGAAATGAGAATGAATTTACCCAAGAATGTCATAGAAAATGCAGCCAAAGCTGCGAATAATTCATTGCCGGAGAAATCCAGAGTCGTATACGACAAGGATTATGAAGTATTTAATCAATGAAAGTTGCTTCATTTCTCCTGGTACAATTAGCGGGCGTTATGATGCATAACTCCCGCAGATGCGGGCGTTTTGCGGGCGTTATGGCTTAGGGCATAATGAGTGTGTTTATAGCAACCGTATCCAAGGTGAAATAAACATATAATATACAAGTGAAAAATAAAAGTAATATAATTTTATAGCCATGTATTTTCGATTCAATAATTTGCTTCGTTCGAAATATATTATATATAATCAACTTATTTCAGCAGGTATACTTCACATGGTTTTGATGAATTTTTCTCTGGAATATCATAAAAACCGGAATCAAAAATCAATCTCGTTTGAGGGTTTTAGACCAACATTTCTGTTTTCGATCTATGTATGTGGTTACTATCCGAATATCTGTCTGTCGAGCTCTTTCGATTTTTCATTTTTCGTTTATAGTATCAACGACATATCACAGCTATGAAGCCTTTAGGTATCTATTCCTTGGCATATTGCTTCATTGTTTATATATAACCATATAATAAATGAACCTTCGTATAATATTTCATCCAAATATCTCTACAATTTTTTTCAAATTTGATATTTCGAATTTTTATCTTGTATTTCATACATTTTAAATGTCTTATTTTTTTTCCGAAGTAACCTGTATGGAGTGACTACATTGCGGTAAATGTGTTCATTAATTTGATATTGCTACTACACTGTTCCCTCTCCTGATGATAAAACAATAGCTTTATGTGCCAGTGATCGTGAGGATTGTGAAGTTTTCTCAAAGAGATTTCTACTCAAGTTTAAAAGGAATGCGTTTAAAGTGAATGCATCAAAACGTTGTGTTGGGTGGGATTCATTTCAGAAATTCAACGGTGATTTCATATTTCGTTCAAATGGATGATAAAAATTTAAAATGAATAAATTTCTTCATGCATATATAAATGTAGACATAAAGTGTGAAGAAATTACGAAGCAATATGTAGAAAGATCAACGCATTGATATTTTAGATAATTATATAAATTCCTATTACTTTCGAAAACATATAGACTTCAGTAATATGTATTCTAGTTAGTTAACAGAATGTAGTTATAAAAGGGCTCAGTCAGTAAGGTCGTATCATGCCTTTGTTTTGTTTTTTTTTATATGTAAATTTTAAATATTTAAGTCAATTTGCACAAAGCTTAAAAATCTTGAAAAGTTAGATAGTTTTATTCTGTATCATCAACAATCCCAAATATCAGTTTTTATCTCTTTTGATCCGAAAGGGGACTACTGGAGATGCCAATATGTACTAGGAAATATATATATATATATATATATATATATATATATATATATATATATATATATATATATATATATATATATATATATATATATATATATATATATATATATATATATATATATATATATATATATATATATATATATATATATATATATATACTAGCTGACCCTGCAAACGTTGTTCTGCCATAGGTATAAATTATTTTTATCTATCTATCTAGATAGTTATCTATCTTTCTATCTATCTATTTAACTATCTATCTATCAATCTATCTGACCCCGCAAACGTTGTTTAAATTATTAAAATGGCTATTAAAATATGGATTGTTGATAGAAGGGTAAAAATTTAGAGTTGTATGTATTTTTGAATACTGTGTCATAAAAAATAGAACAAAAAATTTTGTCTGAAAAATAACATTTAGGGGGATGAAAAATAGATTTTGTCCGATTCCCAGACCTAACCGATATGCACACAAAATTTCATGAGAATCGGTCGAACCATTTCGGAGGAACTCAGTAAATTAAAAATAGGGGTTGATCGTAGAGGGGTGAACATTTAGGGTTGTATGTATTTTTGAATACTGTATCATAAAAACATAGAACAGAAAAATTTGTCTGAAAATTAAAAAATGAAAATTGAGGAGTGGATCACCCTTACCATTAAGGGGGATGAAAAATAGATGTTGGCCGATTCTCAGACCTACCCGATATGCACACAAAATTCATATATATTTTTATATATATATATTTTTATATATATATATATATATATATATATATTTCAGGATTCAATGAAATATCGAAAATTGTTGTCCAGGAAATATGAAAAACTAAAAACCACTTCCTTACCTTACTGTTGTTTTTCGATATAGTGCAGCAGTATATTATATACGGAGAAAATAGACTTATAAAAATACAACCATGTCAATTTCTTCAATATATCTTCAAATTACTTTCTCATAATATAAAATATTTTAGTTATCAATTAATGAATAATTATTCATTGAAACAATTCACAGTAAATGAGGCCAGTAGCCCAGCGATAAAGTTTACGGTTTGTATACCGAGGATCGTGGGTTTAAGTCCCACCTTGGTCTTGGTAGTTGTTTATGCCCCATGAAATTTTTGGGTTCAGAAATTTGTATATATATTAGGTTTTGACATAAATTCAAGCCTATTGGCAGTTCAGAACCAGCGTTAAACTAAAAAGCCCTAGTGATAAAAAAACACCTTAATTAAACCGTTACGTGAATATTATGAGTGTACCAATATCACAAATGAGCTGCAAAAAACTTTACGTAGGTACAAATAATAAAAAGAAAATATTATTGCATAATATAAATTTTTATGAAAAGTTATTGAAGATATAATGAATTAATACTATCAGCTTTCATATGCCATTTTAGCGCTTTCATTAACAAGAAACAAAAAAGGTAATGAAATACTCATAATTTGGCCTTATATCATAAATGTGCATTTCCAAACATTGCTTTTTATGATATACTGAATGATTGATCGTTTGTTTTATGCATCTATTTTCAACATAATGTTTGTTATTTCTGTTATATACACTTAATAAGAATACTTTTTGAGTCTACGTCCAGATTTCTTATCGGTCGCAGGTGTTATTTATCACAGTGATATTACTTTCGTTTACATATCGTAGTGAGAACTATTGACAAATTTATATTGAATTACCTTCGAGTGCTAATCGTGATTCCTACATCTGTAGTTTCTCAGATGTCGAATACGATCGTCTTATCGGACCACACCTGATACAATTATATCTGATCAACATTGGTTGAGTCAACCAAATAACATGATGACCACTTCTGAGTAGCAGGGGTGCATCAAGTGCAGAAAGAAGTAAAAAAATTTTCAACAAGTTCTAAAAAACTCCCAGTTTCCCAAAAAGATCAAGCAATTATTTTAAACCATATAAATGAGTTGAATAAAGTTGATTATTGTAAGAGCCGTAGCAGATATAGTAGAAGCAAAAAACATTATAGCCATATCTAAGATTTCTAATAACAGAAATATGCGTTTACCTAAGCAGCAAAGAATTAGTTGATAAAATTACAGCAAACGATTAATCTTCAAATCCAAGGCAACCAAGTAGGAGTAAGGAGACTAGTAACCCTGCTAAACGTATTATACTATCCAACGTCAGTATATGGCTCCCACACGATATACTATAGACGGAAATAGAGAAAATTGGATATAAACTCGCGTTCACCTATGAATTTTTTTGAGAGCAGGTATACCTGGGGACGAATTTGCACATATCTTAAGTTTTCCGTCGTCAACTGTATGTGTTCCCTAACGAAAATATTGAATTACCTAATTTCATCGATATTAGTCACGAGAATATTTCGCAACGTATTTTTTTTAAGTTTTGATGTCGTCACATGCTTCAACTGCAAACAACCTGGTCATATTCGCAAAAAAACTGCACAATGTAATCAGGCCAAACACAAATACCACTGATGAGCACCCTATAGAGACACCAAACCAACCTACAGAAGAAGATGTAACAGACATGACAGCGACGAATGATACACTTCACTCCACAAACGAAATTTCTACAGAACTGACCCTAGATATCATTCAACACGAGGAACCATCCCCTAACAGTAAAAAGCTACAAGAGACCCCGCATCCCCGTCTACGCCAATTACTCCCAGTACACCTGACCAGAATATTCAAGAGGTAGAATTGTAAAAATACACATAAACATAAGAAAATAAGGATTCGAAGGAAAAAACAAGCTTTGAGGATCAAATGGAACCTATTCGAAAACTCTTAGAAGACAGCGGTACGCAGTTATGTTCTAAATTTCAATCAGGTCTCTAACTTCTTGGCGAAACTCCTTTGGATCCAGCGATCCAGTTAGTATAGCTTCAAGGAGTACACCCAAAGATATACCCGGTCTACTCAATATGTTATCATTAGTATATCCTCACACGCAAAGAAGCCTTAAAAATCGAATAACAAGAATACAACGGAAAATAAGAACACAGCTAAACATTCCTCAACCACCTCAGAACACAAGCTCTGACAGTGTTAGTGCATTATCAGGACTGTTACAACACTCAATTAGACTAATTCATCCTCCAATGGAACATTAATGGTTCAAAAACCCCAATATGAAGAACTTACAAGTTATTGTGAGAAACAAGTCTCTAATGTAATTTGCCTCCAAGAGACCAATTTCAAGAACGAATACTATTTTGCCCTTAAAGGATATCAATGTTTCTACCAAAAATAGAATATCAACTCGTGCTAGTGGTGGAGTGGCTATATAAGTCAAAGATTATTTCACAACAACAGCTATAGCTATCACGACTAGACTTGAGGCTGTCTATGTAGAAATTCAATACTATGACAAAAAACTTAGAATATTGAATCTATATATCCCAAACAGCCAGGAATATTCGTCCGCAGATTTACAAAATCTGATGAAAAACAAAAAGCCTCATATAATTCTTGGTGATTTCAATGCACATAGTAACCATCTGGGGCTGTATTACAAACAGATAAAAGAGGTGACCAGGCTAGAATCCTTCATGGATAATAATAATTTAATTCTATTGAATAGTGGAATAGGTACAAGGCTTAATCCTATCACCGCAGAATTTCTCTGGCAATAGACATTACAATGTGCGATCCTACGGTAGAACACATACTGAGTTGGAACCCTTCGATCACCTTCATGGGTAGTGATCATATTCCTTTGAAGATCAATGTCCAGAAAAATACTTCTGATTCTCCACCACAAAGCTCAAATAGGTGGAATTTGAATTCTGCTGACTGGACCAAGTATGCTACCTCTATTGAAAACCCATAATACTTCAGTTGATGTAAATACAAGCATTGAAGATACAATTGCTCAATTCACGATGCTCCTGAATAAAGCAGGAAACGATTCAATTCAAAAGTTTTTTTTGGTCAGGAAACAGAAGACGCAGAGTTCCGTGGTGGAATGAAATGTGTGAATCAGCAACTAGGGATAGCAAACAAGCTCTCAACAAATTGAAAAGATTATTTCACTATTGAGACTCTTATAGAATATAAAAAATTACGAGCTAAAGCTCGATACATAATAAAGCAAAGCAAAAGGAACTCCTGGAAAAACTATGTTTCCTCTATCACTATTACACCAATGGCATCCGAAATTTGGAGTAAAGTTAAACAATTAAAGGGCAACCCTGTATCTCATGACATCAACGTATTTAATATCCGAAAATAAAATTATATCGGATAAAGAACAAATGGTAGAAAAAATTTGCAGACCATTTATGAAAGTAACTCTAGCGATATCCAATCATAAGGACGCATTTTTAAACCACAAACGGAATGAGGAACTCCAACCACATTTATGGGAAACCGATGAGGCGAATCCATTGAATTTGCAAATCACATAGCGAGGAATTAGAAGACACAATAAAGCAAACTCCTGATTCCAGTCCTGGTCATGATAAACTTACCCGTATGCTTTTATAAGAAATTTACCGAATTCAGGAAAGTCATTATTGCTAGATATATATAATAGAATTTTTTGCGAAAAAGTGTTCCCAGAAGCCTGGAGAGAAGCTACAATAATCCCAATTCTGAAACCCAACAAGAATAAGAATGATCCAAAACGCATACAGGCCGATTTCACTAACTTTGTACTATGTGCAAAATACTAGAAAAGAATCGTTAACAAACGCCTACAATGGCATATAGAAAAGAAAAAATTTGTTATCACCGTTTCAAAAATGGATTCAGAAAACGCAGATCAGCACTGGACAATATTCTTCATTTGGAATCTGAAATACACGAAGCATTCGCAAACAAAACATATTCTGGTTGCTGTCTTTATGGATTTACACCGGGCAATCGAAATGGTTTGGAAACACAAAATAATAACTGACACTTCTTGAATGGAAAATATAACTGGTAACATCTTGAGCTTCATTAAGAATTTTTCTGAAAAGACCGCCATATTCAGAGTATGTTTCCATGGTCATTAAAGTCATCGCCGAGGGTACAAACAAATGGTGTTCCCCAAGGGAGCGTCCTCAGCACTACACTTTTTTTGATAGCAGTCAATGACGTAATGACCTCCTTCAATTTACCCTGTCAAAGCATTGATTTTTGCGGATGACTTTGGTGTTCTTTTCTAAAGGAGCTGATATTTAAACTCTTGACCAAATTCTTGCAAGAATCCTTAGACTCACTACTTATTTGGACCGAAAACAAGCGGATTTCAGTTTTCGCCTGAGAAAACTAAATGCATGGTATTTACTCGAAAAACTATCCCCTATCCAATTCTCACCTTGGGCGAAAACCAACTACAATTTACAGATAATATTAAATACCTAGGCATCCATTTGGATAGCAAGATGAACTGGAAAAATCACTATGAAAATATCAAGATGAGCTGTAATAAAAGACTTGAACTTACTGAGAATCCTGGGAAAACTACGCTGGGAGCCGATCTAAACTGCCTTTTAAGAATATATAGATGTTTAATACGAAACTAAAATCGAATACGGAATATTGGCTCACTCGACATCAAGAAAAAGTTATTTCAAAACTCTCGAGATAATACAGAACAAAGCATTGCGGATTTGTAGTGGGTGGCATTTCCAACCACCCGCTATCGCCTCTCTTTGGGCTTTGCTTGGTGAACTGCCTCTTCAATATAGGATACCAAATAGCCTCCATCGTTTATGCGGCGAAAAATATTATCTATCCACAAATCATTGTAACGAAAACCATCGTAAGGTCAAACTCGTTTCTCAACAATATATGCCTCCAACTCGAACATAATTCCTCCATTTTACGAAAGACTCAATAGAAACATAACAAAGTTAGCATATGAAAACCCAGATATCATGAAATTTGTTCTTTCCTCAGCACCTTGGACAATGAGCGTCCTCAAAGTTGAACTGCAGCTTTCCGAGTACAATAAGAAGGGAGTACACCACTCAATAATACGAAAAATATTCGCAGAATACTTGGACAGATATAAGGAGAATACGTTTTTATATACTGATGCTTCCAAAAACCAAGCTAACAATAATATTGGACTATCAGTGGTAACTCCAACTATTATAAACATGTACTGCATTACTAAATCTTCGATATTCAGTGGTGAGCTGCTCGCCATACACCAAGCATTAATCTTCATTTCGGAAGAAACTGCTCCAGCAAGGAATTATTGTCTATGCTCAGATTCTTTATCTTCAATACGGGCTCTCCAGAAAATGTATACCGACAATGCCCCTGGTGAATGAAATACACAACAAACGCCAGCAAATTGAGAACTCTGGTACCACCATTATTTTTATCTACATTCCCTCGCACACTGGACATTGAGGGAAACTCCCAGGCAGACTTTAGCAGCAAAATGGTCATCAAAAAATATAAATAGATTACTTAACGCCTCATACAAACGAAGACATAAAATATCTGCATCATATACTGTTGAATGGCTTATGGAAATCAGACTGGCAGCAAAAGAACACCTTTTGAATCGAATCAAACCAGATCCACTCAAAGTGATGACCCTTCCACTAACGCGTCTACACCAAGTCAAAATATCGCGACTGCGACTAGGTTGTACTTAGACTCACTCACGCTATCTGCTGAATAGAGAAAATGCTCCAGACATGCACCGAATGTACCGACCTATGAACGTTAACCAATATCCTTGTGAACTGTCCGAATTACCAACTCCACCGAGAACAAACTGGTATGATGAACTCCCTGCAAGAGGCCCTAGGACAAGAAAAATTGAAAAACTGGAAGCTACCATTCAATTTCTACAAATCACCAACTTAATTAATTCTATCTAAATATATAACCTAATACTTTTCTTTTGTAACAAATACCATAATATGTAAACTCAAATGTCCGGTAGTGGCTAATGATCTAAGATATTGAAGCACACTAAACTTTAATAAAAAAAAAAAAAAAAAAAAAAGAATACTTTTTATATAACATTTATCTCATATATGAAAAGCTTTTTATACCTTTCCTGGATATATTTTATATAGCCTAATGGCTAAATAAGGATTCAGCTTGTATTACCACACATAGAACTGATTCTCTAGAAGTTTATCATCAAATAACTAAGTTAGTAAAGGAGAAAAGGGTGTAAAGAAATTCAAAAGAAATGTAAAAAATGTTCTTCAACATAACTTGAGAAATAAAATACTTTGCTTCATTCATCTACATTGAGAGAAGTGATTTTTATTTTCTTATTTGACTAACAAATTTAGTTTTCGTTTTATTCATAATATTATAGTATCATTTCAATGCAAAATAATTTCAGAACAATAAAATTTCTATATAATAAAATGTAAATTATTACCATCTGAGGAAACCTCATAAACTTGGAAAGTTAGACACATAGAAGCAAGCAGTAATTAAGTCTCACAACTTTATATCCGATAGTTTCAAATTTAACTGCACTTCAACGACAAATATCCTCGAATTCAGAAATTCAGATAGGTTTAAGCTCGTCCCAAGAGTATACCAAATACCAATCGACCCTCTGAATTATTTTAAAGTTCCTGAAAATAATGTTCCTATACGAGTTGGAGTTGGAACTGCATAATAGCAAACGGTAGAAAAGCTCTTGTTTGCTTCCATTCGCCTCACGAACATAGAAAAATTTTATTCGAAAATCATTTATTTCCTACAGTTATATAGCTTCATTTGATTTATTCGTTCATAAGTGAAAGGAAAAACCGAGGAAAATAAAATGTAATATTTTATATAACTCATTTTCAAATATTGATACTACTAACTGAGATTAAATTCTCGCACATCACTTAGTGAAACATCATGAAGAATAAGGTTTAAACTTTATAAAAGACAGTTAGCTTATAAGTTTCACTATATTAAAATAATTCAGTACTTTATTTGACAGGAAAGGACAGTCGACATATTTCGAGTTATGAACTCATTATCATAACTCGAATCATGTGGACTGTCTTTTCCTGCTAAATAAAGTACCTAATTATTTCGATATAGTGAAACTTAAGCCAAGTGACGTTTTATTTTAAAGTTTAAACTTTATTGATATCCCAATTGTTTTAACGAAGGAAAGGAGATAAATTCAATTTTAAAGATCTCAACTATTGTGTCCTTGGATAGCAAGTGTAGATATTCTATACTGTTTTACTATAATTTGAGATTGTGATTCTAAAACCTAAGTTTTTTTATTCAATTCAAGATGTTAAATTTTATTTGCATTATATTTTATTCTTTATTTCACCCTTAGATGTTCCTTAATTATTATTTATTTTGGAATCACAATCTGTTTATCTTAATGTGATAATGAAAATAGAAGATGTTTAACGAATAACGAATAATGACGGAATCATCTTCAGTATATATCTATAATTTAACGCCGGTTTTGAACGTCCTATGGGCTTGTAAATAATGTACATTACTCAGCTACTAGTCTTTAATTGAATCACTGAAGCTCATATACCTAATCCAAGATTCGAACCCTGCAAGCCTGCTTCATAGATGGTCACTCAAACTCTGCTCAACAAGTCGTGTAGGTATATCTCGAGTATATGTTTTAGTTTTCAAGTTCCTGTTCTCTTCTGTTTTTTCTTCTCATTCACGCAAAACGTAAGATCTTCAGACAAGCATTTCAATTTTGTCTCCAATAAAATTAAATGAAGAAAATTTTTTTCACTTATTCCATTATTGTTATTATCTAATATCTATTCTTGAAATGATATTGTCAATAGTTTTCTTCCAATTAGTTTTAAAACTAAAACTAAGTGTAGAAGAATTCGAACTGAAACAATGATTTAATTTTTTTTGCAATAAAATATTCCATCAATGATTTCAGTAAACTTCACTACCTACTGTATTACAATTTTTTCTCAAGAGCATGTCAGTATATTCCGCGATTACATCATAGCATAAATCCTATAATGAAATTTTCCATCATTTATTTCTTCGAAGTTGGTAGACACTAAAGCAATGAATTTAGTATTGTCTTACATAAATTTTAATTTAATTCCAAACATTGAATTTTCCCAAGCAACGAACGTTCCGTTATTATACTATCATAATAAAATTGATCCTTTAAAACATACAACAAGTGTTGTGAGAATGAATACTTTTTAAGCGCAATTACACTAGAAAATAAAATCTTATTTTATAATCGCTGGCATTAAGTAATTTTCTGTCCAAACTCAGAAAGTCATGCTGACATAGTTGATCGTATTTTTCGGTTGGCTTGCGTCCATAATATCTGCTTCAGACGAAGGAAAAGCGCACAAACATTTTTGTAGACTCGCAACTTGTTGCAGACGAAATTAATATTTCACAGTTTACAGCAAATATTTCGGTTGTTTCATTCCAGGATATGACCACAATAAAAATTACCACCGCTTTTGTTGGTACTGTATGACAATTAACTTCAAAAGATATAGTCTGCATATCATTGTGGTTGCAGTTTAATATTATATTACTTCTGCTTGTACTATGTACCTATATGAAAGTATGTATATATATATATATATATATATATATATATATATATATATATATATATATATATATATATATATATATATATATATATATATATATATATATATATATATATATATATATATATATATATATATATATATATATATATATATATATATATATATATATATATATACAGAGTGTTCCAAAATAACGTCAGAAAATTTCGAGGAGTTATTCTTTATGACATTTTAAGAAAAAAAGTTTCAATTAATGTAGGTCCGCAAGTGCTTCCTCACCGAAATACAGGGTGTTGAAGTTTGAAAAAAAAATTTTATTTTTTTTAATATATTATAAACTACGAATGTTCTCAAGATGAACTTTCGAAATGAATTATGAAGGTATATATATATATATATATATATATATATATATATATATATATATATATATATATATATATATATATATATATATATATATATATATATATATATATATATATATATATATAGATATTTTTATATATATATATATACAGAGTGTTCCATGATAACGTCAGAAAATTTCGAGGAGTTATTCTTTATGACATTTTAAGAAAAAAAGTTTCAATAGATGTAGGTCCGCAAGTGCTTCCTCACCGAAATACAGGGTGTTGAAGTTTGAAGAAAAAATGTATTTTTTTTTAATATCTTCTAAACTACGAATGCTATCAAGATGAACTTGAGAAATGATATATGAATATATATATATATATATATATATATATATATATATATATATATATATATATATATATATATATATATATATATATATATATATATATATATATATATATATATATATATACAGAGTGTTCCAGAATGACGTCAGAAAATTTCGAGGAGTTATTCTTTATGATATTTTAAGAAAAAAAGTTTCAATTAATGTAGGTCCGCAAGTGCTTCCTCACCAAAAAACAGGGTGTTGAAGTTTGAAAAAAAAATATAATTTTTTTTAATATCTTCTAAACTACGAATGCTATCAAGATGAACTTCAGAAAAATGATATAACTTCTTAAGCTCTATAAACTGCTGTTGGAATTTCTTCCAAAACTGTTAAGGAGCGGAGAATAGAGGGGTACCGTGGGTTTCATTTAACCATATTTCTGAGGGAGGTCATTATTGGTAAATAATGACAGTTTTGGAAGAAATTTCAACGGTAATTTATAAAACTTAAGAAGTTATAACAATGTTCTGAAGTTCATCTTCATAGCATTCGTAGTTTAGAAGATATTAAAAAAAATTACATTTTTTTTTCAAACTTCAACACCCTTTATTTCGGTGAGGAAGAATTTGCGGACCCACATTCATTGAAACTTTTTTTCTTAAAATGTCTTAAAGACTATATATATATATATATATATATATATATATATATATATATATATATATATATATATATATATATATATATATACATACCTACATGTAGGTACAATGAATACGTTGGTAAATTAGTTTGAAAATAAATTATGTCTGGTTTTTGTCGCGAGGTGAGTCAATAAGATTTTGGCATCAGTGGGTAAAATTTATATTATATTGAAGTTAATTTTGCTCGAACCCTTAATATCTGATTTGTCATTCACTGGCAGTATATTTTCATAGAGAAAAAGCTGGACAAACATATAAACACTTCCATTTTATATAAACACAACATATATATATATATATATATATATATATATATATATATATATATATATATATATATATATATATATATATATATATATATTTATATATATATATATATATATATTTATATATTTATGTATTTATATATTTTTATATATATATTTATATATATATTAATATATATTTATATATATATATATATATATATATAGTAAATATTATATAAATATATATATATCTGTGGCTTGGAGCTAAAAGGGCCAAGTGTCAATTTTTTGCCTAGTTGAGGTTAACCATTGCATTGGCATTTATATGTATGCTGTCCTTCATATGCTAAGAAACGGCCAATATCAAACTCAACCAATAACATATTCTATGAATATAAAGCGGCCAATGTCTTTATGAATTTGCTAAAATCGGTGAAATCTAAAAGGGCCAGTGTGTCTACTTTGGCCGGTTTTAGCTCTAACTGATTCTATTATTTCCTCTTATAAAACATTGGGCCAAATGTCTCATTGGCCGTTTAGCTTCAACTGAAATTGATGCATGCTATGAACAAAAGCGGCCACAATGACATTGGCCGCCTTTGTATTAGTGGGTAGTTTACAAATCTGCCACACACACGCGTCTTGCCGCACGTATTCAAGTTCGTGAAGTGTTTGTGGAGTAAAGATAATGAATAATTCAAGGACAAGGAGGATTTTTAGAAAATGTGTGGTACTGTGGAAAATAGTAAGTGAGGTTTCTTGAGCTTGCCATACTCACATGGAGGCAGATACCATCCCAATGGGGCAATAGAAAAAATGAAAAAACGGAGCACTGCTGACATTGAGTTACCCCGTGATTGGGCAAATTTAATACGTATGGTGCTCAAGAAACCTTCTATTGAGTTATAGAACTGGAACAAGAAGACTTTTTTAAATTTCAAAGCATGTTTAAGTACACATTATGTGCATCAGCATCGCAAAAAGAATACTTAAAATGTACCAGTTAGTGGCTTGAAAATTAAGTGGATGCATATTCAACTGAACATTCGTATATATTGTATAAGCATTCGTTCGCAGGAGACTTTTAAAATTTTTAGATATATCCAGAATTCAACACAAAACACGACAGTGTATTCCCTCAAGCTTCAACCACCTAACATCGAACCACTTCCTTTAAGTACAGATAAATTAAAAGATTTAAAGGCACTTTGCCATATATTATTAGTAAAACTAATCGTATATACTACAATCTCTTTATTAAACAAATAACAGGAAATGATAACATAGTGGATTACTTGGTGATGAAGCTATTGCCGAAGAAAATGAATGTTTGTCACAATGACATTTTTTTTATAACGTATCTTATTTCTGGTATTTTTGGCAATTTATGTGCTTAGTTCACTTCAACTTTCATCAGAATAAATTTGTGAAAATATAATAAAATGCTTACAATATACTAGTTTTCTGTTTATATTGTTATTGTTATAATGGCCAATG
>JARQZK010000787.1:115000-135000 GCA_030704885.1 Cynegetis impunctata | reverse complement strand
TTAAATATTGATTTATATATCTATCTTTCTCTGAAATATGCAAATTCTGTTTTTGTAGCTATTCACACTCTGTGACAGATGGTACATTTTCCTTTACAGCAAATTTCAGCTGAAATAATTTGGTTGTTTCTCCATCTTACTGTCTAGAAGCGTTGACGTATCTCGACTTATTAGCCCTTAATTCAAGCTATAAATCTATCCTGCCTTGAGTCAGTGCGGAGAGATATTCCAAACTTCCACCTCTGTTACCGCCCTACAAATCACACACTGATACGCTGAGGGTTAACGAGCAGGCAGGAAATCTTTCCCAACTTCTGAGAGGAAGCCCTGAGTTACAAATTTCTCTACTGTTTTTGTATCTGATATGGTGGGTCAGAACGTGGTCGGTGGGCCCACTTTCTGACTTCATGTCTTATCACCTCTTGCTTGAATTCCTCAGTAGACAAATCATTGTCGAACAGCTGAATAACTGAATATTCATGAATATTTTGAAGCAACCAAAACTTGCGTAATATTGGTTACTGCTTTTTTTCCGTAATAATAAGTGAAAATTTAAACAAAATGCATTTATTGGAAATATGACTCAGCAACATTCATCACTTTTTTATATCAATACTAACTATTAGAAATGAAATATTCTGTAGTTTGATACAGAAAGAAGAATATATATATATATATATATATATATATATATATATATATATATATATATATATATATATATATATATATATATTAATTATTTCAATTGTTGTAGCCTGTGAACTATTAAAAACAATAACCGTAAAATTATTAAAAACAGACATGTCAAAAAATTGAACAAACTAATATCTAACCACACACCGCAAACAATAGTAGAAGCAACATCACAGAAAAGTTTTGATAAAGCCACGAATGTCGTGGCGAAATGTCAACTTTTTAATAAAATCTAGTTTTTTGAGATTCACCAAGCCTGTTATTGCTAATAATTATCAAAAAGTTATATATATATATATATATATATATATATATATATATAACTTTTTTAAACATTTAATAAAAATGTTTAATTATCAAGAAGTTATATATATATATATATATATATATATATATATATATATATATATATATATATATATAACTTCTTGATAATTAAACATTTTTATTTGCGCACAGGCACGGTGTGTATGACTAAGATGAGAATACGTTAGGAAATTAATTTGAAATAACTACGATTGATCAATTCAACCTCAAGACTCGAAGAATGTTAGAATATTCGACATCAGTGCTATACACGATGGGTTGCTGTGGTTTTCCTTACCATCTAATAGCAGCAGACCTGACTGCTGATGCTTGACTGAATTTCACTTAATTAGTAAATAAATATGGCCATAGGAAATTTAAAACTCTCACAACTTGGAGTTGTGAGAGTTGTGTTTTTTCATTCCTAACTTATTAAATATGAACTCACATAGGGATTTTACCATTTCATATATATGTATATATATATATTGATATAAATATATATATATATATATATATATATATATATATATATACATATAATACATATATACATATATCCATATATACATATATACATATATACATATATACATATATACATATATACATATATACATATATACATATACACATATATACATATATACATATATACATATATACATATATTTATATATTTAAATATTCATTTGAATTGTTGTTGCCTGTGAACTATTTTTAACTCTTTGATAATTATTAGCAATAACAGGCTTGGTGAATCTCAATAAACTCGATTTTATTAAAAAATTGACGTTTTATATATATATATATATATATATATATATATATATATATATATATATATATATATATATATATATATATATATATATATATATATTATTTTTATTTCTAACCCTAATTTTTTTAATGGAAAACATACCTACTGAAATTTTATAAATTTACAAAACTAGAAGAAAATGGAGAACACATTGAATTAAAACTGTTGCTATAAATTCAGTTGATTCCACAAAATCCAGGAGTTTTTTTTTTCTAATAATAGTATAACTTTATATGGAATCAGTACCCTTTCCAGCAAAACAAGTTCGAGTACTTAAAGTGGATAGAATATGTAACATAAAATTTTCTGAGAGGAATATATTTTCGATGCTATTTGAAGAGTGTCTCCTACTTTCCATTATACCGAAATACGTGTCCGAAGTTTCTTTTACATTTTCATGCGAAGGAAATTCGCATCGATTTGAAAACGGAGAAGGTATTGTATATGCATAGATCCGCTGAAAGCAATACGAAAACAGAATGTTGATGTATATCGTTCGAGTTTTATTCAATTTCGCAGAAAACCGTATCTATACTTCATTACAAGCGCCGAAGAAAGAGATTGCATTGTACAAATAAATCATTTACTAGGGGTCCGTACAGTTTTTGACTGTGATTGAAAACCAGTTAAGTAGATAAATGGTTCTTTTTCTGGTGACGTAAGGAACATTTACTTGTGAAGAACGATTCGCAGGGCTGGGTCTAAACTAATTTGTAGCATTTTGAAATATGCCTTAATACTAATTTATACAAGAATATAAATCAATAATCAATAAAAATAGTTCTTATGCTCGAAAGTATAGATATCAAGAATTCTATTTCACTGAAACGATGTTTTGATATAAAATAGTTTAACTAATTGCTATTTCTCTTCTTAAGTAGAATGAATAAAAAACATCACTTCATATGAGAACATACATAAAGCAATGAATTTATTAAATGCCAATTTATTGGTTCGCTAATATATATAATTGACAGAAAGTATTTGAATGCATATTTGACGAATGAAATCTGACTAAGCCAATAATTAGTTTCGTAGATTTGTTGAGAAAATTTATTAATTGCTTGACATAGATTCCATTTGTAGTTGTTCTAATAGGCAATGCTTGATTTTCTTGGAAAACCAATTGTTCAACAATTAAATTTTTTAAATTTATAATTTTTAATATTTATGTATCTATTGTTTCTTCAGTGTTTTGAGGGTTGCATTAACAGAAATATTAGATCGGATGTTGTATTTTTTCTATACCAATTGAAAAACTATTGACGAATTTAGGTCCGGAAGGTTGTTTGAAGAACAATTCCATATTTATTAGAAAATCTTCATTATTTTCATGTATCTTACCTATAGCCAAAATATTTGTACTTGTTTCTGTCGAAATGATATCGATGATTTCTATCAGTATATTTATTTTTGATATAAAAGATTAATACACATATATATATATATATATATATATATATATATATATATATATATGTATGTATATATATATATTTATTTATATATTGATTAATTGTTATTATCGTGTTTATGTTCAGATGGGTATACATTAATTGCATTAATTGATAACTCAGACAAATGGAAGAGTCCACAAATTGAAGTAAAAAGTAATTTATATCGAGTACCATGACTAAAATGAAGTAATTATTAAATATATCAAAAATATGGCGTATCATCACGAGATTATAGGGGCGTTAAATAACACGTATAGAATGAGAATGTACATTGAATGATTTGTTTTAAAATTGTTATTGTAAATAAACTTCCAGTGCACATGCGACAGTGGATATGGTAATTAAACCATTCCTAGGAAATTGAAAAGAAAAAAGTTGTTTTTATTATAAATTTGAATGAAACAGAATTTTCTCGAGTAAGCTCAATAAAATTCTTTCAATTGCCCTGGTAGGTGTAGTGCAAGAAGAGAAGTAGGACAGTGACACATTGTGTATTTATTATTAGATGAAGAATGTTATGTTTCGTAGTTATTTATAAGCAAGCTACAATTACGTGGGACCAAGGTCGCATGTCAATGGTATCTTTATGTAATATATGTATATATACCAGAGGGAAATAAAGACTAAAGTGATCTGACCAGATGGGAGAGTTTTTGTTGGGTGGTGAAGATTGTGTTCTTGAGAGATCTTGCGATCTTACCTGCTACTCCTTTGATGTAAGGAAGGAATAATTTAGGTGTAGATTCTTGGTCAGTAGGATTGGAAGGTGGTAGAGGTGGGGCGATGTTTGTGTGTTTGCATATGTTCTTGTTGATTTGATATATGTTGTAACCGTTCTGTAATAGGATATGTTTTAGAGTATTGAGTTCTGATTCACGGTGTTCGTCGTAGATTAGGGTATTAACTACAGAGTTAAGTTGAGAAGGATGGTGGTGAGACTGGGCGTTCAGATAACGGTTTGTATGGGTGGGTTTACGATAAACTGAATAGGAGAAGCCTTGGAATGGAAGTTTTTTGACCATTACATCGGGAAATGGCAGAGACCCATCGTTTTCCACTTCTATTGTGAATTTGATACTTGGATGTATGTCATTCAAATGATTCAAAAAGTGGAGCAACGAGTCTCCGCCATGGGGCTAGATCGCAGAGACATCGTCTACATAACGTAGCCAGCATGATGGTTCAAGATCGAGTGACGAGAGAGCTTGGGTTTTGAAATGTTCCATGAAGATGTTGGCTATGACGGGGGAGACAGCGGATCCCATTGGGGCTCTCTTAATTTGTCTGAAGAAATTGCCTTGAAAGATGAAGTAAGTGTTGGCCATGCAGTGTTTGATCAGGGATAGGTTGTCTGGGGATATTTGATGTTTCGTGTCTAGGATGGAAAGTGTTTCTTTGATGGGGATATTTGTAAATAAGGAGACAATATCAAAACTAACAAGGAGATCTGTTGGGGTAATATCAATACTTTTGAGGAGTTCTATGAAGTGAAAAGAGTTTTTTACGTATGACTGGGTTTGTTCGGTAAGGGGTTGACGGGTTTTGGCGAGATATTTCGCAAGAGGATGTGTTGGACAATTGTAAGCGCTGACAATGGGTCGAAGTGGAATATTAGGCTTGTGAACTTTGGGTAGTCCGTAAATTCGTAGGGTTCTAGAAGATTTTCCTCTTGGGTTTAGAGACTTTTTTATTTCAGGTGGCAGATTCGATTGGTTGATACGAGATTTTGTGGTTTTCTCCAGGTATGTTGTCGGGTCATGAGTGATACGCTTATAGTCAAGGGTTCAAGAAGATTGGAAATTTTATCGAGGTAAGAAGAAGTGTTAAGAATGACAGTGGCATTGCTTTTATCGGCTGGGAGGACGACTAGATTTTGGTCATTGTAAAGTTCTTTGAGAGATTGCCTCTCAGAAAAAGTGAGGTTAAGATGGGGTGGCCGACTTGTACGAAGAATTTTGGCGATGTCATGCCTGGCAGTTTCTGCTTGATCTGTTGGAAGATGGGAAATTGCTTCTTCTGTTTGGGAGATGATAGTTTCTATGGGGATGGATTTAGGTGTGATGGAATAGTTGAAACCTTTCGAGAGTTGTTGCGATCTCGGAAATTAGGGTGTCAGAATAATTGTGAACAATGGAGGAGGTATAAGATGAAGATGATTTTTGTGGTTTTTGGGAATTGATGAGTTTGGCTAGTTTATTTTTCTGAGTTAAGGTCTTTTGGTCGGAAAGATGTTGTGCCTTGGAGTTGGATAGGCGATCAAAAGTATCCCATAGGATTGGATGGATGTGGAAAGAGTGAAGGTGATGGAAAGTTTTGAGAAGTAGTTCGTAAGTGTGATTTAGGTTGCGTCTAGTAGTGTGAATGGAATCTCTAAGGAGGGCAAAACTTGTTCTGTTGAGAATTCAGGTTATGGAGGGGGATTTTCTATGATGTTTGAGAAATTTGGGAATGACACGATGGTCACGACATGATTTCTGAAAAGTGAAGTCACAGAGAATACGATGTTTTCAGGATAGAAGGGTAGGATTTTGTGGTTGAAAGAAATTCCTCTTCGTAGAGGCGTATAAAATGTTCAGAATAATCAATAAATAATTTGTCTGTACAGTAGAGCTGTGATATAAAAGTATTTTTGTATTTATGACATAGAAAGTAGTTTTCCATTTCTGACGATTCCATAATGTACATTGAGTGGAATTAATAAAGTTATTATTATTATTAATAACCTTCAAAACAAACAAAAATCAAATTTTGACAAACGAACAAAATTCAATTTGAAACATGCTGCAACGATTGTTTAATCCTGTAATGATTGTTTAATCCTACTGAAAATTTCCATATCGCTTCTGAATTCGTTACAAATGTCTTGAATTTGTTCACAAAGTTAATTTGGAGATTGTGTTCATTGAGAATAGTAACTTTAACTATCCGCAGACAATAGATCGTGAGGATTTGAATCGGGTGACCTTGGTGGCCAAGCAACTGAACCTCTTCTTCCCTTCCACTTTTCTCCGTAAGTGGCTTTCAGAAATTCAAGAACGGTGATTCTAAAGTCTGCCGGACAAATGTCATGGAAAATCTATGGGTTTTTCCGAATATTTAAAGGAATGTCTTTTAATTTCATTCCAATTCAGAAGATCAGCTAGCTACAGAGGTCCTCGTGAATAATTTCTAGGTTATATATATATATATATATATATATATACATGTATGTGTGTGTGTGTAAATACATATAAATTCACAAAGTAGAATAATATTTACATGAAATTTCTATATCTATGAACAAAATTAAACTGTGTTTTTGTATGCGCTGCATAAGTTTGATCATTGAAACAAAGATTTATATAGAACAAAATTTTTTTAATTATTAGCAGAAATCACTATGAGATAAACTATATACTCATCGATTATATGATTGAAAATGTTAGTAGTTCAAATCTACGAAAAAACAGTCACGATTTCTTCAAAAAAATTCTAGCTGAACTAAGCGAAGCAAGGGTGGCATTTCGCTAGAAAGATGGCCATAAACTCACCCTCCTACAATACGGAAATCAATGCATAAACTATGGAGAAGCATATGCAGCATTCGTCGGAAAAACATTTTTCTCGTTTTCTGACACAACGATTTCGCAAGCGTGGGCCACCTACACCACGTAAACAATTCGTGAAAAATAGAACATAAATTATTCATGACGTATTTTATATTCAATTTTATTACATTCATTCTATTACTGTTTTCATTATCTACCCTATAGGTAGAGAAACCTCACGGTGGGCAAAAACTTCCCTAATGATGAAAATAGCAATCAGAAATTTTTCACATTCTCCGAATTTTAACCACTGAATTAAATTAAATTGTTGCATAATTTTTATGAATTTGATAAAATGGGAAGTATGTGTTATGAAAATTGAGTTTGTTGTTCACAATAATTTTTTGAATCGGGGAGAAAAAATATTTGAAACCCTCCAGCTACGTAGTCCTGAGAAGGAGGAGGATTCAGAAAATCTCTACATGTCCTTCTCTTAGAAGGGGTGAAGTTATTTTTTCGTACAATTTCACAAATAAGAATGTATGCTTTCAAATGGTGAGTGATGGTCATTTCAGAGCTAAGCGTTAGGTTGAGCAACAATGAAATCTCTATTTCCATTTCAAAGTATAATTTCATTTACATTTTCTCATTTTAAACCATATGTTGGAGCGTTTTTTTTAAAAAAAACTTCTACAAGTTTTTGTGATAAAAGCATTTTTCGAATATTACCAAAATTGTTTTTAAAAAATTCGCAATAATAGCATTGCATTATTCAAATATTTTCAATCGAAGCAGTCACAATAACATGTTATCTTCAATTATAATACCGATTTTCCACAGATTCAATTAGTATCTAATAACAATAAAGTCGTAGTCTAATGTAATAATGATATTATCTAAAGAATAATCTTACAGAAAACAAAAATCTTTGGTATTTGTTAAATTATGAATATGAGTGTACCTAGTCATTATCTAATAACATTTAGGAAAACTAGAAGAAGGGAAAGGAGCAGCTCGAAAAAATTTATGTGTCCTTACATGGGGGTAGGGGGTTCAAATATCGACAAGATTCTCCTTAAGTACCTATCTAACGAATGTCTCTTAAAATCAACTGAATCCACATTCAAATTTTTAGCCTTTTATCTGAATATAGAGTGAAATTGCGATCTGGTTATCATAATTATGTATTTTTCTCCTTAAAATAAAAAGAATTCAATTTAATGAAAATATTCAAAAATACAGAACAGCTCTTCGAATCATTTTTCGAATGATGATATATTTACAAATTATCACATACTGAAAAGATTTGTCAGATATTGCAATTACGTTGAATTTTCTACACATAACATATCAGAAAATTTTTATTCAATCATAAATAAAAAATCTTCAATTTCTGATGTTTTAAATTAACTTTGATTTGAAATTTAAGCGTATAAATATCGAAATTCATATAAAAATCTTGTGAAAACCTTGTATGTCAACATAATATACTGTTGACTTCATACTTCTTCTCCCTAAGCTCATACGTTACAGTTCTAGATATTTTAATTCTACAACAGTAGTAGGTGGTGCGGATTTAATGTGGGTCCTTATAAATTGAAAATTTTCTCGGTGTTGTGAACCGCAACCATAAACAAGTCCAGGAATTGCACTACATTAGGGAATTAACCGCCTTTCTAACCCTACCACCAACACCTTTCCACCAGACTATTTTGTGGTTTTGCGTACAGTTCTCAAGCAACTCTATGAACATTCGTTATCTATGAATTGAGACTTCTGAATTAATTGAAATCTGGTATTTTTGGATTAACTCCACATATTTTAGCTAACATATCTATTATATAAAAAGAGTTGCTACTGAAAACGATATTAATAATAATATATATATATATATATATATATATATATATATATATATATATATATATATATATATATATATATATATATATATATATATATATATATATATATATATATATATATAATCAGTGGCGGCTCGTGAGGTTTTGGTTTGAGGAGGCTACAAGAGGTGTTAAAAAATAAAAAATACACCATAGGCGAAAATTTTTAGGATTTCAAGGTCAACCGCCTTATAATTTAAAGAAAATCAAAGTAAAATAAGCACCCTAAGCTATTAATTTGTTTTCACTTTCGAGTGTCTACCTTGAGTCCTAAAACTCCTATTTACAATATTCACAAAAACTCTTCTCAGCCAATTAATCAATTCGTCTATTCATCAAATTTTTTTTCTTTCACAAAACAGGTACCTACCTACCTACTTAACAAATTTGTTAACAGCTGGTGAGAGCAAATAAAAAGTTATTATATATTTTTGAAGATTAGCGGGATTCTGCGATCTTTAACGTTAGCAAAATGATCTATAATATCCTCATAAAAACTTTTGTCTTTCGCCAAAAGTTTTACCAATTCCTTTTCAATAGACAACAAACTAATATATATATAACTCATTGAATTTCGTAAATAAGTTTTAATTCTCTTAAGAGTGGAAAACGAGCGCTCTACGGAAGCCGATGTCACCGGGATAGAAACAATTAGACATAAGAGTTTATAAACTTGGGGAAATCTTGATTCAAATCATTATCAAAAAGGTATTCAATAGTCCTCACATGACTTTCATTCTGCCCCAAAATTTCATTGTCGTTCACACAGTTCACTTTTTATGGCCACCTTATCAAAAAAAGTGTATTTTTGACATAAATTTTCCAAAAAGTTATCTGGAAAATCAGCAAAAAATTCGGTTAACAAATTTTTATTGAGTAAGTCGAAGAAATGCAGTTCTTTCAAATCAGAGAACCTTATTTCTATTAGACCCCTAATAGTATCCAAAATTACATAAAATATTTGCTTATAGTGAAGCTCCATAACTGAATTTCTTTCGTTTTGGGCTAAATTGAGTCGTATCATCAGTAGTTTTGAAAATACAGAAAAATATTTTTTTAAAATAAACTTCCTTGCACGAAATTCTGAATTTTTTTCAAAAAGAAACTTGAGCCGATTTTCGTGAGTAAATTACATCTGAAAACTTGTGCTGTAAGATTTGAAAAAACTATTTCTGTTTATTCAAAAATTAATATAAAGATGTTTTGAAAAATATATAAATTTCCTTATCTTGTAAGTAAGATATTAATCCGCGTGCTGTATTCAAAGCTTACTTTATCGGTGAAAAATTCCTCACTTTCAACTAGGTATAGAATTAAATCCTCAAATCCTAAAGCGTCCCCAAACAGAGACATTTTCACTAGTAAAAAGTAAAACACTGCCAACAAAATAATTCATTTTTTACCTGTTGATCCGGTTAGGCAAGGATGTCTCTCATAGATTCCTTGTATTAAAACCGCGGTTTTTGTCGTCTGTTACGCTGCACCAAATGTTTAATTCAGGGTAGGTCGCAATGTTTTTATCAAAACTTTATCCTCATAACTTAGTGCACTAAAGTTATGGGATAACAAATATTCCACTAAGTCACCATTGAAATTTTTAAATTAACTTCAGATAACCAAACTCATTTTAAAAACAATACGCGAGCAATATAAGTAAACACGTCGGCCAATAGTAACTACGATCACACTACGATTCAATTAATGCTTTCCATCGAATTCACTCGATGTCACGCGAAATTATATAGTTGTGATTGGTTCGACATTGTATAAGACTGGGTTCCTATCGGTGTTGCCATTTACATGTGTTTTGCTTTTCTATTGCAATGAAGTATTTCATTCGGAGTAATTTGCACCGTTGTTTGCTTTTCTGTGGCAGGCATAAATGAACGTTTGAGAATATACCTTCCTAAGCCTCCGCAGCGTTGATACAAATCTTAAATGAATGAAATGCAGTTAAATGTTAAATACCCTTCTATCTTAATTAATAAATTGTATTATATAATGTAGGTTGAAAGGAAGGTAGGTGCCCTTAAAAATAGTATGATTTTGATTAATAATGAATATGCTGAATGCTGATATTCAATATAATATATATCACTAATATACACGGAATATTATTGAGGAGGCTTAGCCTCCTTAGCCTCCTTTGACTAGCCGCCCCTGATATATATATATATATATATATATATATATATATATAAGTCAATATTTTTGAAAAAATATATATATATATATATATATATATATATATATATATATATATATATATATATATATATACATACATATTTTCCAAAACTTCCGATGGAAAGAAATTATTTTGACGTTCATTAATTCTGAATAATTAAAAAAACGTGTACAGCAGAGCTCCATCACTTAAGTCTTATTTTGCGCTTCTAATGTATCGCGTTGGGATGCGATTCTAACGAATTGAATTATATTTTGAAAAATCACGTTCAAGTAGCAGGCCGAATCAAAAAGTTCAAAATAATTTATTTATTGAAAAAATATTAAAATTCTTCGAGAAAAAAAATTCGCGTGGTGCATCGCGAACAGAAATACAACGCTTTCATAGCAAATCGAAATAAAAATGAAAAAATTCTTCATTATTTCATGAAAAATTTTGCGAAGTGCATCGTCTACCGAACAGCCTCCGCGCGGGGCAGGGCGACTGAGTGAAATGGGTCAAACTACCAAAAGCACTTTCTCAACATCAACCCAATCTACGTACTAAGTTTGAACCCTCTAACACAATTTGCAGAATCTGTGAGTTTGGCAAATTTCCAAAAGCCACGAGAAAACAACAAATATCTACATAAAAATGGCGTCGGTTGGAAAAATTCAACCAAATTTTGATTTTTCCATTCTGCAGCGAAAGCAATCCCAGGAAAAAATAATCAGCTCATTTGGTGTGATACGAACCGCTGGAGATGTGAATATGTACCGGGTAGGATATTTATATGAAAATTAGAAATATCTATGTAAAAATGGCAGCGGTTGCAGAAATTTACCCAACCGTTCTGCAACGGAAACAATCCCAGGTACCAAATTTCTGCTCAGTCGGCTCGATGGGAGCCGCTTGAGATGTAAATACGTACCGAGAAAAGAAAACATATTTATATATATATATATATATATATATATATATATATATATATATATATATATATATATATATATATGTTCAGAAAGATTTCCGCGGTCGGAAGTATTTGAAAAACTTGGTTCTCGGGATGAACCGCGTAAAAGATTTGAAAAATCTCGACGTTTCGGTTCCTTTTGCGAAGCCATCTTCAGGAGAATTAGAAGGGAAAATAATTCAGATACGTGGCCTCAATCTGCCTACTCCACGAATCGAATTAGAAGGAATCGGAAATAATACGATTACGTGGTCTCAACCTGCCTACTCCGCCAACCGTACTGCTTCCTGTCAACTCTGAAGTCTCAACCTGCCTACACTTCAGAGTCAACTGTTTCAAATCTTTCACGCGGTTCATCCCGAGAACCAAGGTTTTCATATATATATATATATATATATCTCTATATATATATATATATATATATATAATATTATATATATAAATATATATATATATATATCATATATATATATATATATATATATATATATATATATATATATATATATATATATATATATATATATATATATATATATATATATATATATATATATATATATATATATATATATATATATATATATATATATATATATATATATATATCAGACATGATATATTTTTCAAAAATCGTGGTCTAGGAGGTCTAATACGTATGGGAAAAATACTTCCGCACCTGACTGCTTTCCTTCGATACACTGCAATAGATTGTATTTTATGGGATAAAATACTACTAAAAAGCATATCCTTCAGAAATTGGTATTGTGGTCAGAAGCGAACTCAACTTTAGCGTGAAAGGTTTTATAATTCGATTAACAACGCGATGGCAGATATCGTGTATGAGAGAGATATTGAACATTACAAGCCCCGCTTACCGGCACTCGTCGGTGATTTTGAAGGATTATAACGTTTCGAAGAAGAAAAAGTAAAGGGGATTGCGGAAAGACTTTTAGGATCAAAAGATGAAACTCGGTCAGGTGCGTTGTCTTCTGTTCCTAAAATGAAAATATGTCTACGCTATCTCAGTGATCCGAGATATCAAAAAGGTATCGTTCAAGAACTCAGAGTACGTCAAGCTACAGTGTCTTGAAATGCGCATGAAGTAGCTGAAGAAAGTATAGCGCAATCAAACGAATGTATCTAGTTTCCAGAAATCAACAATGAATTAATAGAAACGAAACAGTGCTGACAAAGCAAGTATGTATTTGTTTCTGACTGAAATAGGTGCTATTGATTGTACTCACATAGGAATACTGAAACCACATCTGATGAGTATATCAACCGAAAACGTAAACATACTAAATATGGAAGCCTCGTGTAATTTTCACTAGCATCGACAATTGAGACATTAAGCGAATATTGTGCTTATTGGTGATGCTGGATATGTAATAGAGCCGTGCCTCATGACTCCATTTAGAAATCCTGCTCCTGGTGTTGGGCAAAATTATAACAGTTTGATGAAAAAATAGAGAGGATCAAGTCACGCATGTCACGTTGACGACACAATTCGATCCTTTACTTCTACTCGACGAGGATATCTTTGCAAGTATAGGGTAATCATTAAAAATACGAAAAGAAAACCTTATACTTCTACCTTATGCTCAGAAGGATATTCTTCTGTTTTATTAATTCGGTCCGTAGATTCAATTGGAGTAGTCGTTAAAATCTAAAATGTGTTTCTGTTTTCATAATAATATTGAGCCGAATTCATAAAACAAAAGGATATCCTAGGAGTAGAGGGGCGACTCGTATCGTCTACGTGACATGATACTCTATCTTTTCTCAACAAATTGTTATAATTTTACTCAACACCAAGAGCAGGATTTCTGAATAGAGTCATGAGGCATGGCTCTATCCCATAGCTATCATCACCAATAAGCACAACATTCGCTTTATGTCTCAAGTGTAATCTAACCCGCTCATTTTTCATATCCTCGAATCGCGGATGGATCTACGCCAACTTACGTTGACGCCAGTTAAAAATTTTCTGGCATTACAAGAGACTTGCACATTCAAAGTACGTTTAGGGTTGATGTGGTCATCTCCATGCCGATATGGTTTCAGTATTCCTATGTGAGTACAATCAATAGTACCTATTGCAGTCTGAAACATATACTTGCTTTGCCACCATTGTTGAACCTCTATTACTTCATTGTTGGTTTTTGGAAACTTGATCCATTCGTTTGGTTGCGCAATATTTTTTTTCAACTACTTCATGCAGAGTTCGAGACACTGTGGCTTGACCTACTCCAAGTTCTTGATCGATACTTTTTTGATATCCCGGATCACTGAGATAGCGTAGACATATTTTCATTTTCTGAACAGACAACAACGCACCTTTCCGAGTTTCATCTTTTGATCCTTGAAATGTTTCCGCAAGGCCCTTTACATTTTCTTCTACGAAACGGTATTATCCTTTAAAATCACCGAAATGTCGGTAAGCGGGGCTTGTAATGTTCCACATCCCTCACATTACACAACCTTTCACTGTGAAGTTTAGTTTACTTCTAACTACTTTACCAATTTATAAAGGATTTGCTTTTTATTAGAAGTAAAAGGAGAATATTATGAATACCCATTCACTTCTACGCGAGTATATACTTTTTTTCAAGGATATGCTAATACTCTTAAAGTTCAAGGTTTTGCTTGAAATTATTATGAATACATGTTGAAGGATTTCCTTCATAATTTGCAAGTATTAGCATATCCTTTTTTTCAATGAATTCGGCCCACTGGTATGGATTCTAACCAATATTTAGTCAGCATCTGACGAAGGAGTATTACATCGCTTAGTGCGAGATGTATTATTATTGAAATATTTATTACAATTTTTATAAATAGTGTTTCATAATAGATATCATTTTTCACCAAGTATCTGCCTGATAAATTGATAATAAAAATCTTTAAAGTATGGCTATTCATACAAAGCATTAGAGTAATATGCAAATTTCGCAAAGCACTGAATAATATACAGTATAATAGAAAAATTATATTCTGGTATCGCTTTACATTATTCATGTTCGAGTATTCGAGCGTCTCCCTTCGTATATTTCTAGTAGCGTCTTAGGATTACTTTTGCGTAAACTTCATTTCTCCACTGGTACCGAAAACCAAGCTCCCTTCAGAATTTCAATAAGCAGGCATTCTCATAAAACCGAATGGCTTTCTCTTAAGCGTCAAGTCGTCCATTCGAAATATTAGTTTGATTCCTGAGCTGCGTCATTAACAATTAACTTTAATTAACAACCAGATGTCAAGTGGAGATGAGACAAGTGAATTGCAGCCCTCTTCCCATCTCTCATGGCTGACGCTCCATAATTGCATCAAAGATGGCAGGGCCTTGGGGTGAAATGATTTTGATATTAATGAATGATAGAAAACTTTGAATGAGATTCATGCCAATTTTCATATTTTCAAAAGGGTGAAGATGTATTTGAAAGTCAAAATTATGTAATTTGTTGGTTCACATGAACAAAATTTTTCGAAACGATAAGGAACTTGAAATTAAATTAAAACGTGAAGAATTTTTTGAATTAGCCTTTCAAAAAGGATTCAGCCCTTCATGTGAAAATTGAGTTTGGAGATTAAGTTGATTCCTTGACTAATAATAATCTACCGACTATTTGAAACACAGGAAAACAAATATATGTTCATATGAGTGATGTGCCGGATATCCGTATCCGTATCCGCGGATATTCGAGGGAGAAGAAAGATGTATCTGTATCCGTATCCTTTGTATTTTTGACGGATATTTATTAGGTAGCAATGAAAAACTATTAAATTCCATTCGGATTGTTTTTTTCTCTTAAAATCAAATATTTGGCACCTTTATATTGCACTGATATATCGTAATGAGTTACCATACCAAATACCAACAGTACATAACATAACTCGAATGTAAGCTTAATAAAATATTTGGATATTATAGAAAGTTACGAGATCACTCTCATAATGAGAAAACCAAAACTTAAATCTTTTTAATTATTTAAATTCTAAGTAAATGATTATTCTAATGAAGTAAATCATTACTGCATGACACATGAAGTAATAATATAAGATTAAAAACACAGTGAGAATTAGAGGAATTTGAATAAATTATTAAGTCATAATTGAAATTAAGTAAATTCTACTTCAAAAAAAAACAAAACTTGACAGCTTCGTCCCCCAAAAGTCTATTACGATGTGGATCATAAACAATTCCTGCTGCACTGAAAAATTGCTCACTTGTTGCACGTGATGATAAATATGTGCGAGCAATGTGACTTAAACCTCCAAACTTTTTACTGTTAATCTACCAATACTTTAGCTGGTCTTGATCTCTTGGTAATCTTCTGACATATAATCTATGAGCAAATTAACTTTCGTATCATGTATTTGATTTTCAAATTCACTTTCTTACATATTAGCAGTAGACTCTTCTAGTCTCTGGCAATGTTCTTTTCTAATAGTAATTTTTTTGTCTTCGGTACTTATAATATATATATATATATATATATAATACATAAAACACATTATAAGTACAATACAGAGATGTAAAATACAAACTTTCCAAACATCAAGAAAACAGAAGCATAAAAATAAAACTCACCAACGCACAAAGTTGGTCACTTATTATACATAAAAATGGAAACATATAAATACGCACTAACGAGGCAAATATACAAAACACAACCTGCTCATAAAACGAGAATCAACCTATAAAGAAATGTGTAAATCACTGAATGAAACATGGAAACAAAAAAAATTTTTTTTTGGTGGTTTGTTCAATATCTGCGCAACATAATACCATTTCCTGTTCCGAATCAAATGAAGAAAATTACAATAAATATTGCTTCAAATCTGACACCGAACAATTGAACAATATTTATTGTAATTTGCTTCGGAACAGGAAGTAGTATTATGTTGCACAGATAATGAACAAACTACCAAAAAAAAATCTTGTTTCCATGTTTCATTCACTGTTTTACACATTTGTATTTTGTATTTTGTATATTTGCCTCGTTAGTGCGTATCTATATGTTTTCATTTTTATGTATAATAAGTGAACAACTTTGTGCGTTGGTGAGTTTTATTTTTATGTTTTTGATTTTCTGATAATTGAAAAGTTTGTATTTTACATCTCTGTATTGTACTTATAGTGTGTTTTATGTATTATTACGAAATAGAGAATAGAGATTATGACAGATTAAGTTCATTTATCACAGACCGAATCCCGATATTCCTTCTCCAATAATATATATTTACATTTGAATTGATGAGGCCGATGAAAATCAATTGTTAACATGTTTGAGAAATGGAATTCTGAGTTTAACGATTTTTACATATAATGAAACTAAAATTTCTAATGCAAGGTTTACAAAGTACAATTATAAATTTGGGAAATCAATTATGGGATTCTAAGAACAAAATACCTTCATTCATTGAAACTGTTAAGAAGGGGGGAGTTGTTCATATCGAACTGGTTGTTAAGTAACTTCTGGGAATTTTTATGCCTATTAATTTCTAAAGTTTCCATAAGATTTAATTTTGAACCTTTTGTTCCGAGATGTATAATATAGAAATCCGAATTAAAGTCATGTTTCTCTTTTATTAGATGTCTAGCATATATTGAATCCTTGTTATGATTTATGTAACATGTTACATAAATCATAACAAAGATTCAGTATATGCTAGACATTTAATAAAAGAGAAACATGACTTTAATTCAGATTTCTATAATTCAGATATTTAATATAAGAGTTTCATTTCTCAAACATGTTATATATTTATATATATATATATATATATATATATATATATATATATATATATATATATATATATATATATATATATATATATATATATATATATATATATATATATATATATATATATATATATATATATATACATATATATATATATATATATATATATACATATATATATATATATATATATATATATATATATATATATATATATATATATATATATATATATATATATATATAGGGTGTTCTACAAGCTCTATGACAAACTTTGACAGAAGGTAGGTTGCTTGATTTTGAACATATTTTTTCCAATAAACATGGGTCCGATTCGTTTTTGTTTAGAAGTTACGAGCATTCAACTTTTATTAACAATTAATTATAAAAATTAAAATTAAATGATAATCACAAAACTAAAGACTATAAAAATTGTTCGACCCTCAGCTTGCAAGCCTCACATCGTCGAACTAAAGATTCGGTCACTCGAAGAATGAGATTTGGATCATTTCTCATTTGGTTAGTTGCATCTTGAATTCTTTCAAGACCAGCTGCTTCATGTGTCCCCATAAATAAAAATCCAGAGGATTTAGATCGGGTGAACGAGGTGGCCATAATATTGGACTCCTTGACCTATCCATTTATTCAGGAAATTTTCATTTAGCCAAGCAACTACCTAACGTTGACACTTAATCGTTGCTGAAATCGTCTTGGTCTAATTGCATGTGGATTTTGCAACGCCCATACATGTTCATTATGATTATTATTTATGCCATCCCTAGTAAAGCACGCTTCATGACGAGCGAAATGAATCTATGATTTTGTGCTTGTTGCTGAAGTAACCAGCGACAAAAACTTAATCGCTGTGGGGAATCTCCAGCATGCAACGCCTGTACATTTTGGCGATGAAACGGATGTAACATTTCTCTGTTCAATACACGCCATACAAAATTCGGTGATACATTAAGGTTACTAGATATACGCCGAACACTGATTTAAGGGTTATCAAGGACAGCATCTATCACATTTTCTTCATCTTGTTCATTTACTTCAGTAGGGCGAATGGCCTTCTTTAGAGAAGGATTACCTTCTTCCCGAAGTCTACGAAATGATGCACTAAAAACCCTGTGGGCAGGTTGATGTCTATTTGGATACCTGCGTCGGTATTCTTGAGCAGCTTGTCTGACGTTACCATTGGCATACCCATATACAAACACAATATCTGCATATTCCGCAGTGGAGAATAAATGCATTTTTTATTTAGAACTTTCACACGAAATATCTAATAAATAATTAAAATGACACTAACAATATATATTTCTTGAATGGAATTGACATTTACTTGGTGAAAGTTCATATTCATAACTTTATAAAGAAATAAAAACTAACTTTTCACAGGTTAAAATAAAAATCTATTGAGTAAACGCGTTTCGTCATAACATTGACTTCATCTCGTACGAGATGAAGTACGAGATGAAGTCAATGTTATGACGAAACGCGTTTACTCAATAGTTTTTTATTTTAACCTGTGAAAAGTTAGTTTTTATTTCTTTATAAAGTTATATATATATATTTCTACCTAACAACCTATATTTCTATTTATCAGCCTACGTTTTTTATTGAAGCAGGTGTATATTTTATAAGTGTACATTGTTTAACATGCTAAGTGACTTTCCATCACTTCCTGGTTGACTGAAGAAATTACGATTCTTCAAATGCTCGTAACTTCTAAACAACAACGAATCGGACCCATGTTTATTAAAAAAAAATATTTAAAATCAAGTGACCTACCATCTGTCAAAGTTTGTCATAGAGCTTGTAGAACGCCCTGTATATATATATATATATATATATATATATATATATATATATATATATATATATATATATATATATATATATATATATATATATATATATATATATATATATATATATATATATATATATATATACATATTTGGCATGAGCATAACAACTTTTAATAAAACATCAGATAATTTCATGTACCTATATCGAATTTTATTAATTCATAAAAGAACAAGAACAACTATCACACGAACTCCCTCATCACAATAGAATCAATGTTGATTCACGAAATTTTGAGCACATAGTCGTCGGATGAATGTTAAATATTTAGCTAATCCGCCTCTACCTGTCTAAATATTACGTAACCCACTTAATAATGTAGAACAAATACAGACCCTTGACGTAGGTACGGATTCAGTTTGAAGTTACAATGTGTAACTCAATACAAAGCTTAAGTGTATTTAGGAAAGTCTGAATAGAACCAAGTAACCGTGTAATTTAGTAGTGGGACATAAAAGCGAAAGCGCTTTGAGGATTCGATTTTTCGAAGAGGATCAAACCAAGTGTTGCGTGTATTGACTTAAT
>JARQZK010000787.1:0-112500 GCA_030704885.1 Cynegetis impunctata | reverse complement strand
TGAAATGATCCTGTGAAAAGTCCTTAAGGCTCAGGATGAACTGAAAGTTCATTATGATGAATGAAATGCTTATATAAAAAGCCTTAAACACGCAGGATAAACTGGCAGTTCGACTGAAATGGAGACGGAAATGAGAACTGAAATGATCCTGTGTAAAGCTCTTGACAGTAAATATGAACTAAAAGTTCATCATAAACGGAATTTGAAATAAGAAATGAAATGATCGTGTGAAAAGCCTTTAGTACACAGGATGAACTTAAAGTTATATATAATCTTGTAAAAATCCTTCAGCATATCCATTCGCACAAGCAATTTGTCTATATTCTGTAAAACAATACATCTGAAAACAATTATTCTGATATGCAGGTTCACAAATTCAAATATGGTAGTTGCATAAAAATGTTTACTGGTAGAACCTACTAAAATTTAAACACAATTCAAAAAACATGAAAGTTTGTTCAAAACCCTAAAAAAAATTCACAATAATTTCTCTCTAAGAAAAAATCATTCCATCAAACGAAAGTTTGAAATATTCAATTCATTAAATATAGGTTCACATCTAAACCTCTCGGAAACAGCAGAGATCAACAGATTTAAATGTAAATTTGCTGAATGGTCAAGTAGACCTTAAGAGTTTATCGTTTGTATATTGAGGATCATGGATTTGAGTCTCACTTTGCTCTTGGCTGTTTTATATGTCTCATTCAATTTAAAAGTGCAAAAATTTAAATAGATATGTGGGATATTGACATCGATTCAAGCCCATTTGCCGTTCTAAATCGGCGTTAAACTGTAAGTCCCTGTGAAAAAAAGTGTACCTTAATTACACACCTGTTTGAATTTGATTTAATAGCCTGTCGCAAGAATACCTATGCTTAGTAATAAATTCAATTTGTTCATTCATTATTAACGATCACATACTGAAATTACAATATATATCTGAGAGAGATTGTGCTAGTGGAAATTTTAATAAGAGAATTTAATTTCCCAAACCTGTTGATCAATTTTAGCTAAAACGTTACAGATTATATACGAAATATTTTAAGCATCCCATTTATCTAAAGTGAAATTGACATCTTTAAATTCAAGCGGAAATGAATCCAGGACTAGTATTAAACTTAAATAAGTTTCATGGTGAATTACAGTGAATGACAACAATGAAGGCACGTGTGCCGCTTATTTCAGTTGTTTTACGTTCGGTTATATAATGAGACATAAAACATTATTGCTCGACGCACAATCGTGCTTTTCTGAAACTTCAATCTATGGTTGAAGCGCCGTAAACTGAAGACTGTAAAATTTAATGCCTCATTCGTTTGGCACGGTGAAGAGATGGCGCTTGGCTGTGATCGTCACGCATCTGAATCCTGCTACGTCGGTTCGATGAAAGAAAGGAGCACACCTATTATAGTTAACTTCTTGCCTTGAAAAGCTGATCAGAAAATTTTCTACCATCCACATTTCCATCAGAAAAACTAAATTTCAACATATCAGTCAAAATCCTCTCTTGGTTTTTACTCCTGCATTCCCTGAAATTTTTATTGAGAAATTAACTACAATAAAAATTTCTAAATCAATCAATTATATATTTCTCTATGCTGGCTGCATTCTTCTGTACTTTATTAGTAGAACAATCTCTTTTTGCATTACTAGGGAGGAAAGTGCCACTTTTGCTTTCGTAGGATGTAGGTTACTCCGCTTCGCGTCGGCAGTAAACATCCAAGAGAGGAAAAGGCAGTTTACTCCCGTGTAATGCATATGATTTTTCCTTCTACCCTAAATTGAACCTTTTCTAAGACTTCATTTACTTCATAAATAACGAATTTATGTTTAATGTCACTGTCAGTCAGCCACGGCAACCTACATATTCAAAATGAGAGGGAGGAAAAGCACTTTTTCTCCCTAGGAAGGAAAATGCGACTTTCCTCCCTGATGAGAGGGGGGAAAGCGAGTACTCTCTGTAGGGGTAAAAAGAAAATTTTTTTGACGAACTATGCATATATGTATATATATACATATATATATATATATATATATATAATACTATATATATATACGTATATTATATTATATATATAACCGAAGGGTAATTGGGGGGCGCAATTTGAAACCCGGAAAATCGAGCTCCGAGGGGCAGCTAAATTAATTTTCAGCGAAATTTCGATCATAATCCTTCACAGTAGTCTCGCTTGTGAGTTCCACGCACCGCTTCCACCTCCGCTCCCGACCGCTCGAAGCCACCCACCCGGTAGTCGTCTGCAGTTAGGGTGTTACAGCGCCACCGTCGCAGCTTCTTTTCGCCTTCCTGTACACCGCCGTGGCGTGGGTCTCCCTTCAGGTTACTTGCGTTCATCTTTGGGAATAGGAAGAAAGTCGCAGGGAGCGAGGTCGGGGCTGTAGGGCGGGTGCGGCAACGTTGCGATGCTTTTTTTGGCTAAAAACTCGCGAATTCGTATCGACGAATGTGCAGGCTGCATTGTCATGATGCAAGAGCCACACCATTCTCCGCGAGTTCGGGCCCTCACGCGGCAAAATACGGGGCCCTCAAGCCGCTCAAGGACACCTTGGTATTTTTCTTTTTTTTTTTTTTTTTTGGTACAGTCCGCGTCACTGTTTTGCTCCCTCTGGAAGCGTATTCCCGCATGAATTACGGCCTTTGATATCAAAAGAAAATTTACGCGCAATGGACTTCATTTTCGATTTGGACATTCCTGGCTTTCTTCGGGGCGCTCATTCCCCCCCGCGTTCCCACCCACTTGCTGACTCTGTTCTACGCGTTTCGGGATCGTACCTCGAATATCCAAGATTTCATCTCCGGTTACCACAGTACTCATCCAGTCCCTCCCATCTGTCTCAATTTTCTCTAAAAGGTCACTGCCAGATGGACATTACGAAGGTGTTTTTGCGTCCAACGTGAGCATTTCGGATCACCATACTTTGCCACAAATCTTTCTCATGTCTAGCTCCTCGTGGCTAAAATTCTGCCTAATGCCGTTTCCTTAATTGATGTTTAACTTGTTAGCCGACAACTCTCGGATGTGCTTAACCGACGGTCTGATGTTACCAAACGTGCGCCGATACGCATCGCACATTGGTGGGTGCTACGAGAGATGACGGCTGGCGACCCGGCCTCGGCATCGCTCCTACTTATCGAAACACGCTCCCTCCCCTGAACCGCTTTGCCCACTCGATACGACGTGCAGTTTTCGACAGAGAATTCATCTCCATTACAACGTCTTTAAGTTTAACGAAAGCATTTCCGCCGAGAGGTTTTCGTGTTTTAACCAAAAATTCGATAACCGCGGCGTATAGCCTCTTAATTAGGTCAACTCATTTTCGCGACATATAGAAAAAACCTTGCTTTACAAAAACACGCGGGAAACACAAACTAAACGTGATACCGCGTTCAAAATTTAACTGGTACTACTGAAGAGTCTCCTCTTTCGAACGAGACCAGAACGCGCCGGCTGGTGTGTTTAGTTCGGGAGATATCGGCCGATTCCGGGTTTCAAATTGCCATACCTCGTATATATTTTCACTCAACTTACCACCTCTTTCTTTAGTACACCAACTTCAAATACAGATTCAATTTTTTCGACACCATCCACATGTTCAGAATATCCAACAAACTATCACTCACATCCACAAAATTTGTTTCTTCTAGAACAGGTATAATTTTGAACATTGCCAAAATCACATATAATATCTACTTCATGACAAATTCTTAAATCTAAATCTTATAACTAAGCACCTCATAATTTAATACTAGGACACCTGAGTACCTAATATAATGTACGCCATATACGCTACGGTTCACCGGAGAGGTCTACCTGTGCAAGTAGAACTCCCCTGATATCTTGTATAGTATTCATTTTGATGTAAATTGGTTGGGGGGTTGACCCCCCGGAGGAGGAAATAAATCTTGTTTACGCAATAAAGGGCGCAATTTTGTAGCAATAGGGTTGAAAGTTTGTAAGTACGTAGTTCCGTATGATATCTTGGAAGCGATTGGTTTTGGAACGAATTAGTTGGGGTTTGACCCCCTTGGGGAGGTAGTAAGTATTGTTTACACATTAGAGGGCAATTTTTCTGGATTTGGAATAAAAATCATGAATGAATGAATAGATTTTTCAAACTGGATACGTTATGAAAACCTGCCTTTCTAATGCAGCTCACTGCGATAGAGTTTTTTTTTTGTTATACTTTGGTCGACACCCTAGCTTCTCCAAATTGACTCAGTGTATTATATAAAGAAGAACAAAAATGAGAGATGAATGAGGCCTTAGTTACAAAGCTCTACTGCTCGCGTGTTTTTTAATATAGGTATATATATTGTATAGGTTCATAACCGAAAAACTGATCAGTGTTTATTTTTATTGAAAGCCAATTTCTAAAAAGTTTTTATACTACAAGCATTCTGATCTTTTTTTGTACAATTTAAATGAATTTCCAATCATATCATGTACCTACCCTTTCCTACATCGTCTTAGGACATGATTGCAACCTTGCAGTATAAAAGATATTATCTTCTTGGTTCCAATATTCAAGGGCTTAATCCCCATGATAATGCAAGACGAAACCGCTTCAAGACCACAGGATAATATACACACCACTATATCTTACTCTGAAGGGAAACTTTTAGATGCATACGATTCGTGAAAGCGACATTATACTAGAAAGTCGCAAGCGATATTTAGCCCCCCTATTTCTAAGATCCCTTAACTAGAATTCTCGCCTTATCGGTGGAATCTACAAACCCAATTTCCCTCACAACGAATCGATAGGCCAAATTTCTCTCGCAACGTATAAATCTGGTCGAATCAACGAAGGGTCTCAAACGAATATCTTCTTGTCACGATCTTGCATCTCGTCCATATTTTATGAGAGTTCCCCGGAAAACTTCTTATCTTCACTGCTTCCAATCATTTTCGACTTATTTGACCTCAGTGTTCTGAGACATTGCGTCGGTTTAGCTGAGCGATTTTTACCTCAATGTTGCCACTGTTCATGACTAATTTATCTGCGGATTTCATCTGAGTTATACCTAAAGCATTTAAAATATATTTGGTGACCTGCCATTAAATCAAAATGAATTCGAAAAAGAGAGGTGATTTGATTAAATTATCAAATAAACGTCTAAGGGAGCTGGCTGAATGTGTCCCATTTTACATAACGTTACACAATACTAGTAAATAATCTAAACACTGTTTCGATCCAATTAGGTCTCTTGCTAAGGATGTAATAAATTTGGCATTTATCTTTTTCTCTATTTTTATGTAATAATAGCTATACTATGGTTTTTGAAGACCACAGCATGTTTATAATATAATTTCAAAAACTGTTACACACCTCAAGAATAGAGATAAGAAATCGGTAAAAAAATTTATAACAATTCAGCAACAATCAGGAGAGAAAGCGCTCTACAAATACTTATTTGTGGTTTAATTGCACAGAGTTTATATTCAATTCCAAACCGTCTTGTGGGTAATGATACCTGCGATTATGATAAAATTTTACCTGCTGGTGTCATCTGTATTTCATATCATTAACTAGTTATTCAACCCTTTCATATATTAATCTAGAAAATACCTACAATTGATAGCCGTATTTTTACTGAAAATAATATACTATTGCTCAGTATGGTAAGCCATAGTGAACAGAAAAGATGCAGGAATAGTATTATACCTCCTAAACCACGATTTGCGAGAGTATATATATATATATATATATATATATATATATATATATATATATATATATATATATATATATATATATATATATATATATATATATAAATTTGGTTAAAATCGGTCGAAATATTGGCATCTCCAATCTTTAGAGAAGACATTGATGTGGAGGCTATTAATTATGAACATTATATCCGAAATTCAGCTTTCTTGCGCTTTTTTGAGGGTCTATGGAGCCAGAAGACGAGTTTGCATCCCTAATCCTTCTACAAATTGAGTTTGAGGAATGAAAATTTGTAGATTTTGTTGAAGTTAAAGAAGTACAATTTGACAGTATTATTTTTTTTCTATACACAGAAAATAATAATGAGCCTGATATCAATCACTGCCAATGATTGACCGTATATTCATTATCATAACGTATTTTTCATTGGGACAATGTCAAAATTTTATTGAAAATAATGAATTTCTGTGATTGATCAATCAACGATTTTGTTGTTATAATGAAATCTATGTCATTATGATAATGTAATTGAATCATGAATCTAATGAGAAAAGTCATCTTTATAATGTTATTTACATTAGAGCAATGTGAAAAATTAATTAAAAGTTAATGACTACATAGTGATCAATACTATGTACCTTCAATCATCACGACACATTGTCACAATCCCTCTTTTAATAAAGCTATGTTCAATAGGCATAACATTAATGATTGAAAACATTAACCTATGTTTAGTTCATTATAGCAATGTACTGCGTTCATCACCTAATGTATTAAGTCATTCGGTCAATGTCCGAGAGCATTGGGACAATGCTTAAAGAATCATGGATTGATGAATTTCTGGCTGCACCCCCACCGTCTCAACGTAAATATGCCAAATTTCCGCCTAATTCGCTATACGAGTATCTATCTAACGCTAACAGCCAGACGGTGAAGTTTTATTTGTGTATAAGTAAATTTTTGTGAAAGCAGTTTCTTTAGAAGGTGGTAAGTACAGTAACTGTATTATTTTAGTCTTGTTAGTTTTTTATAACATTTGAATACTTACGAAAATATTTTTTGTTGTTAAGTTGTTACACTGAACAGTGTTGAAAGAGACGAAAGAATGAAAATATGGTGTGTTTCGAGCACTTGTAGTAAAAATATATAAATATATTACATTTTGAACAATTTTCACATTATTCCGCGAACTACTATGAATTTTGCTATAAAAACTAGATATGCTCAATAATGGAACTTGCTCATACATTGTTTTGCTAAATACCCCTGTAAATTCAGTAAATTACTGAAAAGAAAATTGTATTTACAAAAAATCTACTATTTACTAAAATTTGACGGTCTACACTATTTCAACATCATCTTGAAAAATAATCATTTATTGCAGGTTGTGACCATACTTGTAAGTGTGATCTGGATCTGAAGTAGAAACCGAAATATTCCAAGCACCTTCATATTTATTCAGTATTTACTTTCCCCAATACAAATCATGGTCGGACAACGATCTGTATAACAACCCACCAAAGATATTGGAAACCAAAAATTCACCGCTGAGATCGAAAATGCAGAAACCCGTCGCTAGAATACAAACTTCCTAACATGAGATGTCTACTTTGCAACTGTGGCGTAGGTATGTTTTTTTAAAAATTATTGAAGATTTTTCCTTGTTCACTTTAAGTAATATATTAAATTGTCCATGGTCAACTAGTATATTTTTCATGATTTTTAATTTAATCTTGTATAATTTCATGTAATACCTATAACATTCAATATAATATAGCTATAGTTGCAACTAACTATTATAACTTTACTTCTAGATTGATATGGACTCAACCATGGAGAACGAAAATTATAAATGTTTTCTCAAAAACTGTGAAAAAGAAGTGCCAAAATCATTGCATTTCTGTTCAATGGCAATGTCAAAGACAAGGCGATTGAGTTTTTACTAGGCCCATTGGAAATCAAAAATATCGAGAAAAGTAAGTACATATCTGCTTGTGTAGATTGTGTATTTCAGTAAATGGTGTTCATCCCGTGATGCTAATGTTAGTAGTTCAAAGAGAGCTTGATATTATTATTCTATGTCAGATGGTTGTTTTAGTCATGGTTGAAAGAGAACACTCTTTTCATTTGTTATGAAATCAAATGACAGCTTCAGAGTAATTTGATACATATTTCGTGAACATCATATTTAAAGTTCATAACATACTTATTTCATTAAAAAGTAGAGTCCCAATGAAAAAGAAAAGCAGTTTTATAAAATCTGGAATTCACCTTTTCCATTCTCGACCATAATATATTTTTATTTCTAGATGAGCGAGATGAGGCAGCCACCAACAAAGTTGTGAAGAAAGATATTACTGGAAAAATGCATAACAAAAAATTTTCACTCACAGCAATCGTTTTTATATCTTGCAAAAACACCACAAGAAATTGAAAAATTGATATACTTTTTGAATTCGAAGAAAACTTCAATTCAATCTTTTGTGTTTGCAACTGGCGAAGATATAACAAAAATTCAAGAAGAGTATACATGCTTCGATGGAATTAGATGTTTTTTAATGTTATGAGATCTGTTGATAGTTGTTTCAATATTATTTATGTTTCCGATTTAAGTTTTTCTCCAGAAAGTATTATGTTTTGGTCGTTTATTGAATACTTTTTTTTAAACGTCAATCCAGGAATTGTATTCAGTAAAACACATTATCTTATGTCAATATTTAAAGAATAAATTGTATTATTCCAATTTAATGAATCTTTTGTTTCTGTTTGTAGTTATTATCTTTGGAACGTACTCATTCGACAGTGCCATCATAATTGCTTGGAGCATTAGCAATAATATATAGACATTTTTCCCTATTTGCAATTATATACCTGTCACCATATACATATATATATATATAATATATATATATATATATATATATATATATATATATATATATCACTCTTTATATATATATATATATATATATATATATATATATATATATATATATATATATATATATATATATATATATATATATATATATATATATATAATATATATATATATATCTATATATATGTATATATACACACTTATATATATATATATATAGATATATATATATATTTATATTTATCTCTATATATATATATTTATATATATATATATATATATATATATATTTATATTATATATGGATATATATATATATATATATATATTTATATATAATATATATATATATATATATATATATATATATATATAATATATATATATATATATATATATATATAAGTGTAGTCTATTCTATTTATGAAAACAAAAGGTGCAACCTGTAGGCTCAGATCGATGTCTTTTTACATTACATTACATTTTTACAACGTCTTCGAACATTGAACGATGTTCGAAAGTCATTGTGCGCATGGCTTAGAAATAATGTATCGGTGATTGAGTCAATGTCCTGGATTCCTTAATTCAATGACTACAAGTGATGGGTTGACAGAAAACATTAATATCATGCTGGATGTTGATTGACTGATACACAATGGTCATTAGTAGAATGTACTTTGTTTTGAAATCCAGGTGATGAAATTAATGCCTCTCAGGGATTGATATAATCACTTGAACATCAAGCAATTAATAATAATACATTGCATCAATGAACTCGAGCATCGGTTGAAAATTGATGTCCGGATACATTATCACAATGGTTTTATTCATTATATTCACGTACGTTTTTCGTTCTGTGTAACTGCCGCCATTTGTATGTGAAGATTTCTTGTTTTTGAGGTTTTGTTAACCTCCACAGATCATCCAGATTGAGAAAGATGGTTGAAATTTGGTACGTGGATTAAGTTGATTGTACGGTAGTATCCATTATAGCGATTCTTCTCCACAACTGCCGCCATTTCCATGTAGAAATTCCTTCTTGCTTTATGGTTTCAAATGTTCTGCTCACCCCAAAGCCTTTTGAAATGGAGTGGTGTTATTTGAGGCTATCAAATATTTTCTCTCAGCTCAATTTTTTTCTAATAATTTCCTTAATTTTTTCAAAGTTTCAAGTTTCGCTCATCTTTTTAACTCCTCCAAATGATATTAAGGGGTTAATAATTTCTATTTAAAAATAGGTGAGGAAAATAAGAAATTTTTTTGACGGTAATGTATTTATGAATTTAAAATAAATGTGAGAATTTCAAATAGTTTAAATAAAAAACTACAATACGAGAAAATGTCGTTTTTACAGTTTGTTACAAAATATGAATCTTCAAAAGTCGCAATTTATCACATCTTCGGCTAATTTTAATGAAGCTGTCTTCCTGAAAAATGTTTGATGAAATTTCGCATAAATATATCCTCTCTCCTCTTTTCATATTTTCATGTAGAAACCTCGAACATCCTCCAGTTTCAGTTGGAGGATTAAATTTGCTCGGACTATTTAATACCTTCCCTTTCGCTAATGTTTTGCTCTCATATCAGAGATGAAAACTTTCAAAGAGAGAGAAGTTATAAGTTCTTTTAATAAGAACTCCGCCAGGATTATATTTTTAATCAAATATGCACTAGACATTTATTACTTCAAGCTTTCGAACATAACTTTTTGAGCATGATTTGCGGTAGGGAAGTTTCAAAAACTTCGGAAGTTGGTTTCGAACTATGACACTTTTTATATTTAGACTAAAGGTCGGCATGCTATAACAAGAATTTTTATAACAAATATAATATTGAAGTCCGTTTTTCGCACTTATTAAATGCTTTCATAAACATTTATATTTTTTATTTTGGAGAACCCTAGTTGTGGTAATTTTCATGGTATTGTTTAGCATGTTTGAGAAACATACATAGTGTTTTAGAGAAGCCGAAACTAACTTTCAATGAAAATTATTATTATATGAATAGATTACCAGTTATAAATGAGTTTTCAATACACAAATTTGAGTTTTAAATTTAAATATATATATATATATATATATATATATATATATATATATATATATATATATATATATATATATATATATATATATATATATATATATATATACATACATATATATATATATATATATATATATATATATATATATATATATAAATATATATATAAATATATATATATATATATATATATATATATATATATATATATATATATATATATATATATATAATATTCTTTTGAATTTCAACCTTGAAAGATAGTTAATCAAATTTATTACATAATTTGCATTGGTTCCATGCGGCTTATCAGTGATTTTTTAGTATTTTCTCCTATGCTAATGTACTGTTGAAGAACTAATTTTCCATAAAAAATTTTCCTTGGAAAGTCGTTTAATAATTTTTTAAATTATTGAAGAATTTTCCTTGATCACTTTATGATATTCTATATGTAAGAATATTATGATTCTCTCCCTTCTTTTTTTTTGCTTCAACTAAATAATAATTTGAATTTTCATCTTAACTAAACTAAAATATTGGCAACAAATTATTCACAAACAATATTCATACCCATTACATAGTTTCGTAAATATTACCTTATTTTTTTCAATTGCATCGGTCAATGTATCAGTTATTAAAGCTTTAAGTGTGTGTTCTACCTAATTCAACAAATTCAGTGATACATGCATCCGCAAGTCTATTTCTGGTATAGCCGCGGGCACAAGCCTGTCAAACAGTACGAGGTTTTGCCATTCGAGTGAATTTTAATCACAGTTTTCGATAATGCCTCCGGCACTTTTCTTATTTCGTTAAATTATTCTCCCTGTTTTCGTTTTAAGTTACCCAAAACTCCAGGCTGCGCGAGGGCTGATTAATTGAGGAGTTATATCGAGAAGTGCTTTTCTCGTTGGCGGAAAATCTTGTCGTTGGGAAGTTTTTCGACAGCCGGTTCGTGGAGCTAACATACTGCGATGAATTCTTTATTGGAATATACCCCTCCATAGGCTATCAACATTTTTATACATTCTAAATCGCCTATATTTTAGCTGTGCCAAAAGTTTTAATGCATTCATATTTTGATAGTTATTATTAGCCATTACCAATTTTAGCTTAGGTGAAATTCACAAATTGGATACAATGAGAATTTGATAATTTGGTGTCTAACAGAATACTTCTTGTCTTTTTAATTCATGTATGTCACTGTGAATAGTTTTTGAAGTATATGTGGAAAAAAAAGTGATGATGATGTGAAAGATAATAATGAAAGAAAGAAAAATTGACTTTATATCTTCATATCTTTCAACCACTTAAATAAACAACTGCATAGAAAATTCATAAAAAATATTTTTCCCACGCCCTTTAAAAATGTATATTGAAATTACGGCCAAAAATATTTATCTAGGCTTATCTCCGCAACAGCTAGGTCCCTTTTGACAGGACTTTCATTGACAGGTAGAAGTATTTATTTTCATAGCGTACTATTGACTAATTTTTATTTCGAAAACTGTATAAATTAAGACCGAACAAATAAAAAATTATTTGTCCTGTCTTATCTCTGCAACGGAACTGCTTCATAACGAAATTTTCATTGTCTGGTAGAGATATTTTGAGAGGTCAGTCTAGGATACCTGTTAATCTATAAATATTACGTCCTTTTCCGTAAAATAAAAGTTTAGGCCTTATGGACTAGACACAAATTATCTGCAGGTTACCTGCTTCTTCTTGAACGATATGAGTCTTCCCACATGCGCTTTTTTTCTACATCAAAACATTATATTAACCTGATGATCTAAATCCTAAGTAAATGCGGTACGTCATCTAGGTAATATTTGAAGGTGATGCGAGGACTCAATTAACACCAGGCGAGCTATGCCGACAGACATAACAGAATGTTAAAAAATTTTCGACATCCGTGCCACACACAATGGGTTTCTGTGGTTTCCCTTACAATCTAATATTAGCAAAATTAATACAACTGCTGATATAAGACTGAATAGCACTTAATTAGTACATAAAGATGGACAGAAATTGTACTAAACATAAGTAGTTTTTCTTTTTTCGATTTTTGAAATATCAAACTCAATCTGGGCTCTCGAGACACTACTAATCTCTTAGAGACAAACATAACATTAGCCAGACGCGTAGGAACTTCAAGATTAGTTCTAGGGAGTATGAGAGGGAAGGCCTATTTTTCAGACCTACAAGTGATTTTTCACAGCATGCACTTTATACAAGCTATCGCATGAGGTTTGATGATTAATAGAACTCAGAAAACTTCTTGGAACCATTGGAAATTAATTATCACCCCAATAATCTGAATTTGACCATAGACTAGCAATGCATTAGTAAAATGTATTGTAATATTATCAACATCTTGAGCAACTTCGTGAAAAGAAGAATAACCAAACACCTGCCAATACTTCATCACCTAGTCTGTCAGTTTCTCTACCAAACGCCTAAAATAAAATCTTTGTTAAATTTCCTTCCTTCGTGTTGTTTACCTATGGTATTGTTCAAGGTTCTCTAGAGACCCACATTTCACCTTTCTGCATATGCGCTATATTATAAAAATTTAGAGTTTCGACTATTGTGTTGCTTCCATCACCTTCGTATTTCTCTAATTTATTAACTTAGGAAAACCACTCAATATATCTTACAGAGATGTCCCTAGAAAATTTATGATATTTGTTTTCAGGTGAAAGTGATGCTGAGAGTTTCTACTCCAACTGGATCATCCCCTGGCGAATCAAGTAGTTCGAATAGTTTCTTCAGTTTAGATAAACGAAAGAAGCAAGTAACACTCATTGATCCCTCCTTTTGCGGTGGCTCGGCTGCTCCTGAAGATAGAAGAGTTGGCGTGGCAGCTCCCAAGATGTTTGCCTTTGATGCCATATTCTCACAAGATGACTCACAGGTAGGTTAAATATTATGGTATTCAAAAATAATAAATACGCGTGAGACGCAGAGCTCCTTCAGTTAGATTATAATTGTTCTGTATCTTTTTTGTTTTTCACATACAAATTCTAACGTGTCTTCGTCAATTTTGAGAGGTTTTGTAGATGGGTAAAACATTAAAACCCACGAAATCATGCAATCTGTAAAATCATAATTTGGCGGAAAAATACGTACGAAATTTTAATACCGAAAAGGTGAGCAATTTCTCAAAAACCATTAAAAAACATGATATAACAATAATAATAATAATCTTTATTCAAATTCATTTATTACAGTAACACTGAAATCTGCATAAAATTTTCAACTACCCAAAAATATAACTTACTCTTGATTGTATACATCTGCATATAGAAAAAGAAAAAGAAAATAAGTAGGAACCCTGACAAAGATACAATAACTGCGATGAGACTTCTTAAGCATTTTTTTATTGAAAAATTAAACAATATATTATTGGAGCAAAAATATGTAGTAACACTATTTTCTATATATAATTCTAACCATGTTATGTTCATCTTGCTCGCCCAATAACCAACCCATAAGATCTTCTGCTATATTCAGTCATGTTTAAAACCCCAAAAGAGACGTTACTTATTTTCTCAGAAATAATATGTGTAGCATAAAGTAGTATTCGTAAGTATTTTCAGTGTATGCATAAGTACTAGCCGACGTCCAATTTCCAGGTACCAGGTGCTAAAGGTATGTAAAAACTCATCTTACTTTTCTCAAATTCTCAGAGCTTATTTTGATATTATATGCTCTAAGGAATACTGTAGAAATTAATAATTAATACACCCGTCGTCGGAAACCTTTGCCAGACGACTTGAAGGTCGCAAAAAAATAATGGATGTTTTCTCAGTCTTAATTTTTATATATAATACTCAGGGTACTATTTCAATAACTTCTGTAAGCAGCCAGAGCGACCGTAAGGGCTATTGAATTGAGGTTTTTGTGTCAAATCTTATGTAGATTCAATATTGTTTAAAGAAGAGACTAAACACGAAAGTACAAACACTCAAACATAGAACAGGCTAAAGTGGCCAGTAAGTATAGAAGATAGATAAATAATCCCTTTCCTGCTTAAACAGGCTAATCATGTCCTTGCGGTCATACTCATAGGGACACTTAATTTGTGTCTGGTTGATGTTTGGCCCTTACGATCGGGCTGGCTGCTCATGAAAGGTATACGTAGAAATAGTACCCTGGACCTTCAAAGCGTCTGTCAAAGGCTTCTGCCAACGGGTCTGGCAGTGATAATTATTAATTTTTACACTATTCTTTGAAGCATGTATAAAAATCAGCCCTGAGAATTTAAGAAGAGTAAGTTTAGTTTTTTTCACTCTTTAGCACCTGCTAACTAGAAATTGGCCGTGGGCTCAAGCTAGCAGGTATGCATACACCGAAAATACATACGAACACTACATATTATTCCTTAAAAAAAGAGAAATATCTTAAGGCTCTGGGATTTCGGACCAAAAAATGAAGACAGCAATTATCTTAAATGACAACTTCAACAGACAAACAAGGTGAAAGCCTACTTGAAATAAAGACAAAATGAAGATTCAGGTTGCAAATATGAGTGGAGCATATTTATAAATATATATATATATATATATATATATTTATATATATATATATATATATATATATATATATATATATATATATATATATATATATATATATATATATATATATAAAGAGACCAATGCATTTTATAACAATGAACGAGAAAATTTAGAATTCTCAAAGATGAACGTAACACACATGAATGAACGGTGATAACGTTGCAATAAATACATGTTGATAATTTTAATATGTTTAGCACATTGGCAAAAAAGTTGCTCTGCTCAACTTTGATAACCGTTTCCATAGAATTTTCCGACGAAAAGCTTTTAATTTTCCGAATATATTCGGATAGTCCAGAGTAAAGCCTCCAGGATGCCAGAGCTATGATTTAATTAAGGAGCTTGTTGGTGGAATACCAATTCTATATTAGAATATTTGTGAGAACGAGGAGGTAGCAGAGGCGGTCTCAAAAATATAAGGAAACTGGCATTTTCTTCTCTCACTCATGAGAATAATGAAATTTCTTTTAGGATACTTGTCGAAGAATTCGAATGTGTTTTGACTTGTCTGTATAGTATATAGAAAATAGCTGGAACGTTTCTTGCTACTTCTTATGTTGATCGTAATGAAATAAGAATTCTAAAGTCAAAGTTTTTTTCAATAAATGCTCAATTGATATTACTGATAATAGATCATTGTTACAACTATTTATCATACTTCATCTTCATCAGATCGTTCATCATTAGTCTTCTTCAATATTCTTTGTCAAGGAAATGCATAATTTTAATACTTTTCAATATTTATTCTGTTATTATTGATTATTGTTTTTCATCATTACTTTTTTGTATATGCTCTTTATTATTGTAAAAAGTACTTAGTTGTTCAATTTTCAAATAATACTTCAGTTAATTTCATGCACATGGATACCTGAAATTGTCTTATCTTCTTTAAATCACGACTTGTACTGAATTATAAACTGTGTTGGTTTAGTTTATGTCTAATAACTTTCATCCTTCCTCATCAAATTCTAATGATAAGTGTATTCAAAATTTGAAATTATTCAATTTACATTCATGTTATGAAATCTGAATATCCGACCCTGTTATTATGGGAACGTAATGAAATACTGGATGCGGAACACACACGTACAGGACTGTGAATGAAACAAGTTTGTTATAAAAAGTTTGAGTTAGGGGTTGATGTAACGAGTTTGAACAAATTTTTATGACTATTTTTACTGCGTTTCTGATGATTAACCCATAGGACTGGGATCGCCTATAGCATGTTTGAAACGGAAACATAAACATGATTCTGACTTTATTAGTCATGCTGACCTCATTTTCACAAATTGAATACTACTATTTCAATTAAATTTATCTCATTAAAATAACAATAAGATTTGAATACAAGCAACTGCTAAATAATCAACTTCAATATAAAATTCCCAAAGATATTTGTGTTAATCGATGACGTCATATTATATAGTTTTCAATTTATTTAACTTATTGATTTGGCCGATACTTGATGAAAATCCATTATAATATTGTGAATAAAACTTCACAGTTTTTGATTTTCACTATATTTTGTTAAAATGACAATTGTTTCGCCAATACACAGTGGCTTCTTCAGATGTATAAAACATACTGTATGTTTTATACATCTGAAGAAGCCACTGTGTATTGGCGAAACAATTGTCATTTTAACAAAATATAGTGAAAATCAAAAACTGTGAAGTTTTATTTACAATATTCAATTTATATATTGAACTTATTTGTCGATGTAACTAAATATGCTACCTGCGTTCACAATACGCATATGGGAATACAGTTGACACCCACGTGACTGTTATTGTTACTTTTTGTAAGCTCAGCTTCAATGCCCTAGTATCTGAACTGTAAGAATGAAGGAGGAAGTTCGTTCCGTTAAATTGTTCTCAGTAGAATATGATTTTATATTGATTATAATTATCTTCAAGCCTTTGGATAAATTTGTTCCACTTTCTTTTCGTAAGAGATGACTGAATTCGATAACTTGAGAAACAAAACTTTTGTAAATGTTGTCATTACATTGGGTTCCATAGTTGTAGATTGAGTGTAATCTCAGTTATAAAATTTCTCAATATCATGAAATTGACAAAGATATATGAACATATATACCCATTGAACTAAGCCGTTAAGTTTGAATGAGTTTGGTCATGAAATCCCATTTGAGAGTTGAAAATTATCGTCTAACGTTTCTTGAGAGTCATCAAATGACTTTCCTTATTCAATCTCATCATGAAATTGTTTCATGTTTTTTCTCTAAATATAGTCCTTTTGAAGAGTTGAACGGTTCAAACTAATGCTTTGACTTGAATTTTCACCATCTTCTCATAGTGTACCTAACAGTGATATTAGTAATTTCCAATTTACAACATCTTCCGTTTTGGTACATTTGTTGTAGAAAAAAGTTCACCATTTGCATCAAGTTTATAGTTGTACATAGGTCCTCGAGAATGAGTTAAATCGACAACTTATTTTTTGTATCGTGTGCTTATAAAGTAGGCCTTGGTTGTCCTGTTAGTACCTACGGTTATCAGCTGCGCTCCCGTGTGCGAAATTTTTCTCATGGAATTTTTTTGCATATTCTTATAATGAGTTGGTCCCTTAAACATAAGCCATCAGGTGCCAGAGGGTTCTATAGGTACTTTTTTGTTTAAACAATTTTTTTTGAACAAATTCAAAACAATTATTTTTTGCGTGAAAACATATTTTTAAAATCATCATGGATCATTTTGTGTCTCTTGTGATTTTTCTCTAAAGTTGATAGTTTTCGAGATATTTGCGTTTGAAGTTTGAAAAATCGCGATTTTTGCGATATTCAAGGTCGGAAAAGAAGGGGAAAAAATTTTAATTTGAAGGTTGCCAACGTCCTAGGATGAAGTATGGGCATTGTTTAACAAAACTCCGATGCGTATTTGGCCATATTTTAAATATCAAGTCTTTTTTATTAATTATTAAATATAGGTGCGCTAGACCTTTTTCAAACGCTTCCGTATGCAGCGCGCCGCGGAATCGCTCTCTCTATGTGTGTATATATATATATATATATATATATATATATATATATATATATATATATATATATATATATATATATATATATATATATAACGCGCTCGCTCTGTATACGTGTACCTGACACCTTCACTTTTTGTAATTAAATTTCAATATAATTTATTGATATTTTTCCGTCTGGTATTAATAGCATATTTACAGATTGAAGATTATGAATAGTGCGCTTTATATAGAAAAAAAAAGTACCCTCAGATACGTAAAATCAATGTATTCACTCGATCATATTTAATATTCATATATTGTTTTACTATGTAACAATAAATTCAAAACTTTTTTTTATAATAGAATATAACAATATAACGCGTGTTTTAAAACAGTTCTTCAATGAAAAAAAAGTAGATACATTTTATTTGTGTTTATTGAAATAATAATAATGAAAATTATTATTACAAAAGTTTCATGCATAACAAATCAATAATCAAAAAAAATTAGGATTTACATTTCTGTTTCAACTCAACACAACTTAAAACAAAATTAATTCACTTAGAAATTCTAAGAGCTTATTTACGCAGAAATCTATATCGCAACCACAAAGTGGGATGCAATTTACATTATTTTTTTTACAGTTACAAGCTTTTGTTTGGCATGTCTTTTTACATCTACACGGTCTTACTAAATTTTCTGGTAAATAATTGTTGGTAATAAACCTTGGTAATAAAGCACCATTATCGTTTCTGTCATATCCGTATTTAGTGAAATCGAGCGGCTGATATCTGGAATATATTGCATTTTCCCATATATATGTTTGAGCAAGTGCTCTTAAAGTATGCTGGTATAGTGCATCAGAAGTACACGGAATTTTAGCTAAATCAATACCTAATCCACAAGAATCCTTGAAAATTTCTCTTCGTGCTTCATTAGCCGTTGATTCACTTTTTTTGTTTAATAAATGTAAATAAAAACTCTCTATATTTCTAAACTGTTCGCTGTTAATTTGTGGCAAATTATGCACAAGGGAAGATAAAACATCAACATAATAATTGTATCTAATGCCATCAGTTTAGTTCCAATTTTACTCGTGGTATCGCAGCCTGTAAATGCATGCAACAAAGGCAATATTTCACATATTGCAGATGGAAGAAAATTTTATTACAAGTGTAGGTGTTGGGTACACGTATACAGAGCGAGCGCGTTATATATATATATATATATATATATATATATATATATATATATATATAATCTTTTGATAATTATTAGCAATAACAGGCTGGTTGAATCTTCCATAACAGAGGATTTTATTTATTAAACTATTTTCATCTCCAAATTTTCAATCCAATACTTAGCTACGCCGTTCTGATGAGGACCAAAGAGTCCGAAACACGTGTCAACGGCTGCTTCCATATAAGCGTACTATACCGATAATTCTACTCCACTTCTTTAATGTTTTCCCATAACTAATTTCTTTGTTGTTAGATAAATAGTACCCTATTATTATTATTTTCAAACATTACGTAGGTAAAGGTTTCTTTGGTTTCCCTTACCATCTAATAATTACAATTTTGAATATTAATATTAGACTGAATAGCATATACAAAGCAGCCCTGTTTATTCAATTTTTTCAAATCAATAAATGTCAAAGAAATTTCAATTTCGAATGTCGTGGTGAGGCGTCAACTTTTTGATAAAATTGAGTTTTTTAAGATTCAACCAGCCTGTTATTGCTAATAATTATCAAAAGATTAAAAATAGATCACAGGCAACAACAATTCGAATAAATAATTATATATATATATATATATATATATATATATATATATATATATATATATGTTCAGAAAGATTTCCGCGGTCGGAAGTATTTGAAAAACTATATATATATATATATATATATATATATATATATATATATATATATGTGAAAAACTTGGTTCTCGGAATGAACCGCGTAAAAGATTTGAAAAATCTCGACGTTTCGGCTCCTTTTGCGAAGCCATCTTCAGAAGAATTAGAAGGAAAATAATTCAGATACGTGGCCTCAATCTGCCTACTCCACGAATCGAATTAGGAGGAATCGGAAACAATACGATTGCGTGGTCACAACCTGCCTACTCCACCAACCGTACTGCTTCCTGTCAACTCTGAAGTCTCAACCTGCCTACTCTTCAGAGTCAACCAGTTGACTCTGATATATACGAGAGAGAGAGCGATGCCGCGGCGCGCTGCATACGGAAGCGTTAGAAAAAGGTCGAGTGCACCTATATTTAATAATTAATAAAAAAAGGCTTGATAATTAAAAATGGCCAAATACGCATCGGAGTTTTGATAAAAAATGTCCAAACTTTATCTTAGGACGTTGGCACCCTTCAAATTAAGATTTTTTTTTCCCTTGTTTTCCGACCTTGAAAATCGCAAAAATCGCGATTTTTCAAACTTCAAACGCAAATATGTCGAAAACTATCAACTTTAGAGAAAAATCACAGAAGACCTTTTTTGTTCAAAATGAACCGATAGAACCCTCTGGCACCCGATGGATTATGTTAAAGGGACTCATTATAAGAATATGCAAAAAAAATTCAATGAGAAAATTTGCGCACAAGGGAGCGCAGCTGATAACCGTACTATGTGTAACACTGAGTTGTATAACACTTTTGTGTTGACACTTTCACATGTTTCAGATGTGTTGAAACAGCAGAATGATATACAATGACACTTCATGAAACCGAGGTGGGTGAAACGCATGGTCTGTTTCAGAAACTGCACATTTAGCACTAGAGATGTGTTGTATCATGGACAATAGGCTACCTACATTACATAAAACTATTATTTTTATAGTAAACATGTGCGTAATACCCAGCACTGACATGAGTCAACAGAAATTTGATGCTAAAGCGTTGAGTTTCAGTTTTGAGTGTGCCAGATTTGTTTTTGCTTAATGTAGGCAACGCATAACTCACGACGCAGTCTGATATTTATATATATATATATATATATATATATATATATATATATATATATATTAATATATATATATATATATATATTAATATATATATATAAATATATATATATATATATATATATATATATATATATATATATATATATATATATTTATATATATATATTAATATATATATATATATATATATATATATATATATATATAAATATCAGACTGCGTCGTGAGTTATGCGTTGCCTACATTAAGCAAAAACAAATCTGGCACACTCAAAACTGAAACTCAACGCTTTAGCATCAAATTTCTGTTGACTCATGTCAGTGCTTGGTATTACGCACATGTTTAATATAAAAATAATAGTTTTATGTAATGTAGGTAGCCTATTGTCCATGATACAACACATCTCTTGTGCTAAATGTGCAGTTTCTATATATATATATATATATATATATATATATATATATATATATATATATATATATATATATATATATATATATATATATATATATATATATATAAATTCAGTGATATATGGTGGATATCGCTAAATTTTTCTTATATAAATTTCATTTTATTCAACACACGCAACGCTGCGTTTCTAGTTTGAGGTCTTTACACTGGCTAAATCGTAAAACTATATGAACGTATGAAATAGTAGGTACAGCTTATTTCTAAAATAATTGTCATATCCATTACAGTTAGTTGAAGGATATAAACAAAATGAAAGAGAATATGAAAAAACTGATGATGCTTCTAATGCCTATCTGAATACGTGAGATATAATATTTTTGGCGTAGAGCCAATTTCATTTCAAATTGGAAGTAAAACTTGAAGACTCATGAGGTCACTTAATTAATGAAAACCACTTTGAAATTCAAAACTCTAAGTGCGGAAATTCATGAAGTCTTTCTCGAGTTTCAGACTGGATACCTACAAATCAATAAATTGAAACAACAAATTAATATTGCTACAATACTTCTTCAACTGTGATTCCAAAACTGATTCATCAAATTAGTAGTTTGGTATGTAATTACCTGAATACTTGATTCAATATTCGATCTTTGTAAAGTGAAGAACTATTTTAGCAAATATCTATTTAGTCTTTGACGCCAGCTGAAGTGATAATTATTTAAGTAAGTGTTCCTAATATATATATCCTTATTCAATGAATATAAGCTCAGTCAAATCACATATAGTTCATTTGAATAGCTTGAACATCATCATTATATGTGTATATATATAGATGGAGAGTACTTCAGTCATCTAATATTCGCAGATGGCATTGTTCTATTTTCAAGAAACTCTAACGAATTGTAACAATAGATTGATAAGTCGAATAAAATGACCAATTTAATAGAACTAAGTTTGAGTTAGATAACAACCATGTGCAATGAAATGGCAGACCAATCTACAATAACAGTAAATAACACAACATTAATAATAGTGAATTAACACTTATATTCGAATCCTGAATAACCATACACCTAAAAAAACTTTCGATCATTATATATTATCAATCATAGCATACAGATACGAAACCAATGACACTAAAAAAGATAACCACAGGATCACTTCATGTCGCTCAGAAGTCTATGAACTGTAGTCGCCGCTTGGTACCTCAGAGGTGTAATTAGGCCGAGGAGATGTTCAAACCTTATGTATATGGAACCATAAGATCAGAAAACGCGCACACAGAGCGTATTTTAACATACAAAGTGGGCGACATTCATGTCGCCTAGTGCCAAGGGTTGGTTGCCCAGTGGAATAAGACGGAGTTGACAGAAAAAAATTGGAAAACGAAAAACAAATGTGAAACTTGAAGCAGGTATAGTGGATTATTAACCCATAGGGAGAATCTAAAGAATGATCAAAATGGCATGAGTATTGACATCCGAGGCGAAGCCGAGTAATTCTGTTGGATTGTATTATATGAGGATGTTTCATGGTAACTTTGACCGGCTAGAAACATCACCCCAGCAGCACCATATAACCCATGTATATCTTTAGCGGTTTCGCAGATATTGGTAAAACATAATAAGCGATACACCCGCTACCGGTGTCGAATATTACTAATGCATGGGACATAGATTGATTTGTTCACATCTGTTTACGTGTATTTTATATGAGAAGTTGTTGGGTTTTAATTGTGTTTAATTTTGTTTGGGATCGTCTTCAAACGTTCAGAAGAGATGAATCACTATTGTTCATCTTGGGCAAAAAAAAAAACCGAATATAGCTTACATACCTTTCCGAAAGCTGGACAATTCAAAGTTGTATTCCAAATAAAGTTGGGAAACAAGGAAATGGTGGACAGAAGGAAGGTGTGGATTCATAACTAGAATATTGAAAAAAAGTGTCCGAACATAAGATAGTTGTTCTTTACAGTTTACTGAGAATAATTATTTTCCCTGCAGTAAGTTTGTGGATTTTTCCATATAGAATTATACCAACTGATGATGTGCAATTTTCAGCTGACCGAAAACGTAGGATTTTTGAATTCCAATGCTATTCCAACGAAAAATCTTCCACTTTTATCGGAATCTGAACCTGGGCCATCATGCAGAGATTCTAGATAATTTCTTTGATGTAACAACCAGAGATAGGGGAGACCAGGTACAAAAGTAACGGCGGGTCGGAAGTAACAAATGCTCTGTAGGTTTAAAGAATTGTCAAAACACCACTTAGCTGCTGTCAGGAGATAGCCAGTGGCGTCACCTTCAATTGCATTCAATTGCCGCTCGCGCCGCGCACTGTTAGATCGTGTGAGAGGACGCTACGTGATTTCACAAATCAAAAATAAATTTTTTGACGTTTGCTTATTCAATGTTTATGTAGTATTGAAGGAATGATATTAGTCTGAATATTTGCATATTGATACTCGATTAGATTGATTTTACAGTGCTTAAATTCGTTTTTGTCTAGCATGTTCCGATTCTAGGTTATTTTCATGTTCTAACAAAAATGCTGTAGGGTACAAAAGAAACGCAGCCCTATGGGTACATAAGTAACATGTTACTTTTGTCCCCATATTGATTTGCTCTAAGTAAACTTTTTATGTGTGTGTGTTTATTTCAACATTTTGCCGCGACAACACATAATAACCACCGCACGAATAACAACTAACATGGAAGTCTATCGAAAAGAGGCTGAAGAGCATTTTAATGATGGCGAAAAAATTAGAGCCATGGCAAAAAAAATTGAATGTCTGCCATGTAAAATTGCATAGATATATGAAAAAAATTAAAGCTAGAAATACTAGCGCAGTTGTAGACAAGGAAAATAAATTTGAAGACGAAGATTGATTCTACCTTGTTTTTTTAGAAAATTTTAGCAATAGTCGACTGAGTGAGCAAAGTTTACATTGTTTCGAATGCAAAATGTGGTCTCATAGGTACTGAATGCGTCAATAAATTAGGTGTGCCATAATTGCGAGTCTGAATAGAGAATACTGACACTCAATTTTCCAATAAATATTTGTTTGATTAAATATGTCATATCATATTCATTACAAACCCCTTTGCCCTGTTACTTTCGACCCACAACGTGTTACTTTCGGCACGCCAACGTGGTCGAAAGTAACAAATGACAATTTTTTTTAAAGTTTCTGTGATTCATGCAAAATACGGAATGATGAGGTAATTTAAGATGCTAATGTATAGAACATAAACGGAGTTTATGTATGGCTATATCAATTTCACCGAAATAATAACACATAACGAGAAACCAAGGCGAAAGTACAAAATGTTACTTTTGTACCCGGTCTCCCCTACTATTAAAATAATAATAATAATAAATAATGTTTATTTGCACAACCAAAATAACAGTTTATCATAACATCAAGAATATGAAATAAAACTTGACTCTATAGCTAGGTAAAAACTGAAATATTCAATTATATAACCAGGAACACAGAGATTCTATAGAAAAAACAGACTCTCAGAAGTCCACCGTACTTTTAGGAGAGCTGTTCAGTTATACTCCAGGAAAATTCAAAAAGTATAATAACTCATTACGTTCAAACCATTCAAGCAGATTTTAATTCTTCTTTCATTTCATGTTGTTCATTTCAGTTTTTCTGGTAAGTACTTAGTTTTGTCCATTATAGTCAAAACCTCTTCAGTTGGTAATGAAAGTAGACATGTCGGAGATGTTTTCTTGAATTTTATGAAAGTTTTTTTACTTTTCAAATAAATAGGTGTTCTATCATACTGCTTTTTCATGATGTATACATAGTTCCTCTAACCAATTAATTTATTCGTCCTCTCCGTCATTTTATCATTGATTTTCATCTTCAATGATAAAAACTTAATGTAGGTAGGTTATCTACTGTTGAACAGAGATAAAATTGTCCTCAATCCAAACACAATAAATCACAGGAAAATACAAAGTCCAAAAAAACACAAATTACGACGATAAACGTTCGAATACTCAAAGCGGAATGAACGTAAATGCCAAACAATCCGTTAATGGCCCATGCTCTAGTACCGATATTAACCGTTCCGGCGCTACGATCTAAATTTCAGACGCCAATAGATATACTTAACGGGTTATAGGGTACTGCTCGGGTGAAGTCTCTAGCGGTTCAAAGTCTTCATACAACATCCTCATAGCAAAACCATTCTCATTAGGTTGCGTGTTAAAATCGATGGTAGTGCCACACTAGCTCCCAACCTAATGTCTGCTCCCAATATGTGGCGCTGCTTATCACCACATAATATTTCAAAAAATACGTTTTTCACATAGATACTTTCTTTAACAGAACAGTCTAACTTTCTCCCACATAAATTAAATGAGCGCCCTCAGTACGATAGCTATCTTTCTATCCTTTGATACCATTACATGGACAGAGAACGATAGTTCGGTCTGTTGAAAAAAACGCATCCATACACATTTTATTTCACAGACTATCATAATTTTTTTGTTTGTTTTAAAACAGTGAAATTATTTTCCTCAAAAAAAGGGTTTCTAAATTTTCAGAGAGGGGATGGACGTTATCAGTTTTAAATGCCAGAGAGATTTAAGAAGCCTATTTCAGAAGGATTTTTTTTTAAATTTCTTCCCCTCATAAATTACATCTTTAAAGGCCGCCCCTCCCCATAGAACTTCATTAATCCGGCACTGGTACAACGGATGTTCTCTCTTGCGATTCTGAATAATTATTTTGAAAAATCACGCTTAGAGATCAAAAAATTAAAAGTAGAAGATAATTTACTGTATTAAAAAAAATTCGCGAAGTGTATCGTGGTTGAGAAAAAAAGTTGAAACTAATGAAGGAACGTACCTCAACATCAACTCAAACCACCTACCAAATTTAAACCCTCTATTGAGAAAAAAAAATCGCGAAGTGCATCGTGTACTGATAGCGAAGTAGTTCAATTAGAATGCAATAGTCCCCGCGCGACTGAGGAAAATTATTGAAACTACCAAAAGACACTTTCTCAACATTAACTCTATCTACATTAACCCTCTAACTCAATCTGCAGAAGCTGTGGAGTTTGGCAAATTTTCAAAAACCACGAAAGTATAATAAACATTTCAGTTAGCCAGCTGCTTTACGATATCCGACTATATGATGAAATTTCCTCCAAAGTTCGTAATATGAGGTATAGGCTTGTTTAATGCAATTGGATTTTTAAAATAAATAAAACGTCGAATTTTGTGTACAAATTTCACAATTTACGACAAATTGAAAAATCATGTTTGCTGTAATTTATTTCCCTATGGAGATCAGGACCGTTGACACAGTTTTTTCTGATTCAATTGAATTGACTAAATGATATTGGGGATATCTGAAATGAAAATTCAGGAATATAAATAACAAAACATTTTGATTTGCGCTATAGGTAGAACCCCAATTTTTCATCATTTGTCTGATACTGGGGCATTTTACGATAATATATTCAATCCATAAAACGACTATACAATATTTCAACATATCAACAAAATTATTCATCATTATTCAGTGAAAAAATTTCATGCTTCAAAATGAAAATTTTTCTAACCGCAGAAAGACGAAAATAAACAAGTAAGTAGTTCAACACAGATTGTTAAAAATCTCGACTTCATATTGATATATTATGAAAAATATCAACTTTAGTAAGGTATTTCTATGTACAAAAAAATAGTCTAGATATTCTAGTGTTTTTATTAGTTTATGATTTCATATTCCATTCAAATTTCAATATACGAAGTTGAAGGATTTAGTTGAACGTTGGGAAAGTTTTAGAAAGCAATCTATATAAAAGTTGAAAGAGTTTATCGTAAACCAGTTAAGTACCTACTATTGCATGTTTATTATCACATATCAATTACTTTAATCGTTTAATGACAATAAAAAATGGCAAATTTTAAATTTTGTATCATCTAACAACATATTCAAGAAGCTATTTACCACCATAAAGTTTTCTAATAACACAAGCCTAAACTATAAAAAACGCAGAACTGCTTAGAGATAAACGCCTCCTTGAAGATTCAATCCTGAAATCGAAGCGAACAAGCCATATATCTCAACAAATTTTCGAGAAGGTGACACATTCACGTACGACGTAGGTTGTACGATCGCTGAAGGGAAAGTTCTCCCACGATAAGAAGGATGTACCAAATAAAATTTTATTCCAGAGGAAAGTCCTCAAACCGCCACTAAAGAGAATGCGAAACTTGGAAGTGTTTCACCGAAGAAATCCAGAATCTTAAAAAGATTGAACACGACTTTTACATTTGTATCCCCCTTGGCGCGCGATTGGTTTCAATGAGTGAGTCCAGAGATGGACTAGTGAGACTATTCCTGGCAAATTTCCACTTATCCTATTCGTTCAATTTTCAATCGTATTTTCCCCGAAAATCCATACTATTGCAGTGTATCAAAAAAACCAAAAAAAAATAAAAATATATATATATATATATATATATATATATATATATATATATATAATTATATATATATATAGATATTTATATATATATATATATATATATATATATATATATATATATATAATATATTTATATATATATATATATATATATATATATATATATATTTATATTTATATATATATATATATATATATATATATATATATATATATATATATATATATATATATATATATTTATATATATATATATATTCCCGTTACATATTGGCATCTCCAAAGGCTCCCATGAGATGAAATTTAATACCTAAGATTGTATTCGTTGCAAAACGAAAGTATCAAAATTTCGGTAAATTTCTGCAACTGCCACCATTTTTACGTAGATATAGCTTGTTTTTCGTTATTTTGAGTAGATTGCCAAACTCAATAGCTTCTGCAGGTTTAGTTACATGGTTGAAGTTTAGTATATACATTGAGCTTATGTTAAACTACGATCCATTGTGGGATTCAGCTTTTTTTCTCAACCGTGCTGCATTTTCTAGTGACTTTTCTGTTCGAATTGTATCTCGATCTGTTTCGCCATCAAACGCGAATTTTTTTTCCAAATAGAGGGTTGAAATTTGATACGTCGATTGAGTTGATGTGGAGGTACGTTCCTTCGTTGGTTTCAACTCTTTTCCTTAATCACATTGCACTTCGCGAATTTTCTTTTTGAATGAAATAAATTATTTTTTACTTTTCAATTCAGTTTGCTATTTAAGCATGATTTTTCAAAATATAATTCAATCCGTTAGAAACGCATGTCGACGCGATGCATTTCGCGCAGAATATTACATTCACGTGAAATTAATTATAAGCTGCAAAGAGTTCAAGAACGCAGTTAGAAAATATATCCATGAAAATGAAAAAAACTGAATGTATTCCGAAATTGACTTTTTCTATATTTTGAAGGATTGTTAATATTTACTCAATGATAACCTTTAAAAATAATGATTGGTATGCCATTTCAATATTTTTTCGCCATCTAATTTCAATAGGGTTAACATTTATCTGAATCTCGAGGAGTATGAAACGGAGCATATGACTGTCAATTATCGTTTGATGAAATTTTTATTTTTAGACTTACTTTTGCCGAAAATAATAGAACATTGAACTCTATCGAAAGTGAGATGCATGAGTGGTTAAAATAACCGTTCTAAACCTCCTGGAACATGATTTTTGAGATAATTTTTATGTGATATCATTGGATAAATTCACTCAATTTTAGTGCAAGGGAGTAGCAGGAAGTTGCAAACCGATGGCAAAATATAGAGAAATAATTATCTACAACAAATCTGATATTCACCGTCTTATAGTTTTTTGGAGGTTTTCTACTCCAAATCCTCTCAAAATTGAGTTAGAGTTGAAATTTTGTCACCATTTTTTTGTAGAGATTTCTTGTTTTTCCGATGTTTTTGAGGATTTGCGCATGTCCGCAGCACATCAAGAATGAGTTAGGTGGTTTATTTTTCTCATGTGGATTGAGTTGATGTTAAGGAAGTGCAACGTTGTAATTTAGATTAATTTACTTAACATCTGCCTTTTTCGTGAAGAGATTTCAGTGTATTTTTTGGTTTCCGAAGTTTTTCGCGCCTACACAGCCGCTGCTGATTGAGTTAGAGCTTTGAAATTTTGTACGATGATTGATTTGTTGTAAGGCAAGTGCACGTTACTGTACTGATTTGTTTATGTTGAAATGTTAACCCTTTTTTGAGGATCTCCGAGCGTTGCACTTTTTATATAGTAATTTCATGCATTTTTGCAGGTATTCAAACTTTTTGCTTTAGACCCCCCCACCAAATTAACTTATTGAACAATATATATATATATATATATATATATATATATATATATATATATATATATTTATATATATAGATATATATATATATATATATAAATATATATATATATATATAAATATATATATATATAAAAATATATATATATATACTAGGGGATTAATAGTTTTCATGTAAAAAAAAACAAAAATGAGAGGAACATCACGACGGAGCTCCGCTAGTCTCGCGTTTTTTTGTTCTATTAGAGTAAATTAAATCGAATTTCAACTCACGCTAAACCGTCCCTGTAATAACGACAGACATAAAACGCTAGAGGGGTGCATTGCGACGCTGGGCGTCCAAAATAATAAATTACACTGCAATTGTATTCATTAAGGACGCATTTCTGGAACGGCTCGTGGGCTTTTCAAACGAATCTCGAGCTTTTTATTCGACTAAGGCGGCAATTGGCCATGGAAAATCGCTCCGGAAATAAATCTCGCTCAAAAATATAAAAATGGATAACGCTTTTATGTGATAAATCGCATAATTTGACTCTAAATTTTCACTCGACATATATTCGCGATCGGAATATTCGACCCGCAAAATGTAACTCTTGAAATATAGCCGAAAAAATCTACCAAGTATACCTATCTTAGAGATAACGACAGACTTGGGTTACCGAATTTCCAGCGGCCACTCCATTGTCAGCCTAGAGAAAATAAGTTAAGTTTTCTCATAATTAAGTTCGACAATTCAAAAGACTGAATGAAATTTTTTCGAAAAAAACAGTTCAACTTGAAAGTGAAAGCGGAAAATTATCAACTAATAATTATTTTTTCTACAAGCGTGCGCTTTCAACCCTTTTCCCGCACGCATTTCAATTCGTAAAGAGTCACATTGCCAAACAGTGCGTTTCCATTTCCGCACGCGTTTGCTTGCGGGAATGAAATAGCGGGGATTTTTCCCGCACGCTTTTATTAAAGAATAAACTGAATAATGATATGTCTCTATGCACCGAACGCCATCGACGACGTTACTATGGAAACGACATGTGAATTAACAAAGTATGTCATTAGTATGAAATTATTTGAATATATCAAATCGAATTTAATCGTTGTGTTGAAATCTAATCGATCTCGTATAAGCGCTTGTAGAAAAAATATTGTTCCTAACTCGTGCGGAAAGAGTATTTCCCGCACTCAACTGCTTACCCGAACTCCGCTTCGCGTCGTTCGGGTAACGGCAGTTTCGTGCGGGAAAATATCTCTTTCCGCACTTGTTAGGAAAATAACTATTTCCAAACCTCGTTTGGTTTTTCCATAAATCTTTAGTATTTTATTCTTACTCAAATGCAAGCAAAGTTTTAAATTCATCACAGTAGCTTTTTGATAAACAAGGTGGCCCACACATGTTTCTATTCAAAAAACTGAGTTGTGATTCGAAAAAGAATTTAATCGTTAACAAACTTCACGAAAATGAATTTTTTTTTAAAATTATTACTTTGGGCAATATTTTGAGTCAATTATCTATGATTTAGATGACGTCGCAGCCATCTACGACAAAAACCGAATGAAAAACAAAATTGACACGATGCTAGAATTGACACTGACAGATGGACTGTATGTATTTGAAGCCTGAGAATTAAAATATGTAAAAATATGTGGGGTGTTCCATTTGAATTTTTAATTTTTATATCGTTATCTGTGAAACCGGAAATCAGCCAAATTGATTTCGTATGTGAAAAAATTCAGAATTATGTCTAAGATAAACAACCACAATTTCAATAAAATCCATTTAAAATATATATTATAAAAATGTATATATTATATATATATATATATATATATATATATATATATATATATTATATATATATATATATATATATATATATATATATATATATATATATATATATATATATATATATATATATATATATATATATATATATATATATATATATATATATATATATATATATATATATATATATATTTATAAAAACATTTCTGTGAAATAATTTCATGTTGTATTTCTTTCTTTCAGACTGAAGTATGCTCAGCAGCTTTGACAGACGTCATTCATGCAGTCATAAATGGAACTGATGGTTGTTTATTTTGTTTTGGACATGCAGGATTAGGTAAGCAAGGTCTATCATTCAATATTACCCGTTTTTAGCTTTATTTCGATGTTTGTTAATTTATTTCTGCTTATTAGATGATAACATTACATTATATTCATCTAACAATCCACGAAAAAAAAAGAATGGAAAAGAAATCAAGATAAAAAATTGCGTATCTGAAATAATTTTCGCTCATCGCCTTAATCAAGGATAAAATAAATAACCAGACACTTCAGACCATGCACACAGATATATTTCCTCTAATAGCAAACACGACGCTAGCTCATATACCCCAATGCAATAATCTTACCCATCAGTAGTACAAACAAATGATCAACCAACGTACTTAATAGAAAAATATACCCAATATGAGTAACTCACTTTCCAAACTAGAAAAGATAGAACTGGATACAGGAAAAAGATGAAGAGAGCCTGAAAATTATTTTCAAATTCTTGAGATAAGATAATGAAGTTTCTTTCACAAAAAAAAAGAAAAATATATGTGTATTGATTAATATAAATAATATATATATATATATATATACATATATATATATTTGTATATATATATATATATATATATATATATATATATAGAAATAATTAAAAATCGACCGTATTTACGTTGAAAGGAAATGTTGTGTCAGGAAGAGGTCTGGTGTCAAAGAAAACTTATTCGTTTATAATCTCTATAGTTACTTACAAATACACAAAGTAAGTCACTAAATAAATTAACACGAACGTTCAACATGTTCGGAACGAGACTATTCATAGAAAACATCACAAATAAAGAATGGTGGCACGTGAGACAATGATTTAAGAACAAAACTACAGAGTGATAGATATTTAAATAAGTTTTATAATGTTACAATATATGTTACCTAACTGCCCTACATCTGATCTAGAATTAATAGAATTTTTATTCTTCTTGATATGGCACATCTCAACGAAACAATCTGCTTTTATAATTTTCTTCTATTTCTAATATTTTTACGTTTTCATAATCAAAGCAATGACCAGTGTTTTTATGATGTTCTACTACTGCACAAGAGTTTTTACCTAATCGGCAATCACTCTTATGTTGTGTCAATCTTAGTTTAATCCACTGTGATGTCTGTCTAACATAGCAACCACAACATACCCCACATGGGATTTCATAAATGGCATTACTATGGTATTGTAAGGGTGTTTTGTCTTTAATCCTAGAAAATAAATCAAAATTTTCAACTATGTTGTATTTTGCTATTTTTATGTGTGGAAAATCTTTGAAACAACTTATTATCTAAGGTGATAACTTTTCCACATAAGGAAGTTTTTTGAATTCTGTTTGTATATTGTCCTCCTTAATTGGTGCATCTAAATTGTTATTATTATAAATCAATCTCTTGAGTATGTACCTAGGATGACCATTTTTTTTGAAATATATTGAACGCCCTTTTTAAATTTGGTTTCAGCAAGCTCTGTATTATAAACTATTTTTCTTATTACCCGAGTAGCCAAAAATAGAATATGGTGGTCAATATGAGAAAAAGAATCACACATATAAGCCATGAGAGCTTGCTGAAACCAAATTCGACGAGAGCAGGAATGGACGTAGCACGCATCAGGGTGCGCGAATTTATATTTTCGCGAATAGCACTGGATAGATAGTAATAATATATACATATATATATATATATATATATATGTATATATATATATATATATATATATATATATATATATATATATATATATATATATATATATATATGTATAATTAGGTATTATTCTTGGGATAACAGAAATGAAAGGCTCTACTCTTTTTTCTTAAGCTCTAGCTTTCAAGATACATTTATCTCTTCATCAGGAGCACTACAAGATATGAAGAATAAGTACAATTATTCAAAAAAAAATACAAACACAAACCACTTACAGAAATTGAGATTAATTTAAAAGATGTTATTTTATGTGGCATGAAGGTAAGTTCACCTCTACCAATAATCATTTAACAATCTCAAATTGAATACGATTGAGTTAGTACAGTTAGAAATATGAAATTTTCGGGAGAGCTGGAGATTCTAATGAAGAAAGGTGACGTTTTTGTTCACCTCTACCAATAATCATTTAACAACCTCAAATTGAATACGATTGAGTTAGTACAGTTAGAAATATGAAATTTTCGGGAGAGCTGGTGATTCTAATGAAGAATGGTGACGTTTTTGTCAAATTCTTTTGACGTCAATCGGTTTGACATTAAATGTGAGAAATCACATATTATATATATATATATATATATATATATATATATATATATTATATATATATATATATATATATATATATATATATATATATATATATATATATATATATATATATATATATATATGTGATCTGAATTTGACCCTTGAATGAATGTCAGCTGCTGTATCGGTGGAACACTCATATGAAGAACAAATCGATCATTATATTCAGAATATTAACAGCTAATACCTGTAGTTTAAATAGATTTGTTTAACAGCTGTCTTCTTTATTGTATGGAGCAGTATTGTGACGAATAGCCCCATATATAAAAGCAATATTTGAGGCTGTTCATGACTGCGCCATTCTCAGTAATGAAGCAGTGAGACAGTGGAATAGTTTTGCAATCATAATAGATATCTGAACTTTCCTCATGATAATTCGGCAATAACTAATATAATCGTACCAAGCAAGTTTCCAGCGCCTAATGAAGGATTGATTCCCTGAAATTGAATTGCCTGACGATCTATTTTGAGGTCACGTTCTATGATTCACAAAATTAAAAGCAAATGTAATGTACTTACTATATGGCAAGTCAACGTAAGGAAAATTATTTGTCTTGGATTGAATTATCTAACTATCTATTTTGAGCCCTGGTAGTGTAATTACAATATCGAAGAAAAATGTGAATGGCATTTTACATCAAAATCAACCAAGTTTCGTTGCAATAACTAATATGGATATACCAAGCAAGATTTCAGCATATACATTGTCGGATTGGGAAATTCTCTCAAGAAAATATATGGAAAAGAATCATTTTAATCTCTTGATTAGTTTTAATTATATGTTTATTTTAGAAAATTCAATCCTTTATATATACATTGACAGTTATGCTTGTTACTTTCAATCCTTCATCATTTATTTCCTAGTTAACTCAACAACATATGGAGCTACCTCAAAGTTCCCTGACAATAACCAGATGTGAATTAACGGCAATACGCGGGCGAAGTTCACTCCTATTTCGCATAACAAGGTATATAATAACCCATTTCCATGCAAACGCTCTTGAGAAAATGCCGAAAACCCTCGCTCAACAAGGTTTATTCAACAGAAGTGTCTCATCATATTCGTTCTGATTTATGAAAGACGTTGTCACATCCATAAATAAGGAAATGTTTTGGGGGAATAGAATTTGGATTCCAGTTGTTCGTTCAGCTGAGGAGAAATTAGAATATTATTTATATTTTCATTATCACCTTTCTGGATTTTAGCAGGTTTTCACTTTGAAAACCTGCTTATTAAAATGGGTGCGATTAGCAAAGTTCGACCTAGGACCAAGATAGTTTTTCATTTCATGACTTTTTATGATGCTTGGCACCAAAAACTCAATTTCATATATCTCTCTATATATATATATATATATATATATATATATATATATATATATATATATATATATATATATATATATATATATATATATATATATATATTCGTATGTATGTGCTTATGTATTTTAGCGTTGTTTACACGATAACGGGATTATGAAGCAATAGGGTTGAAAGTTTGTATATAGGTAGTTTCGTATGATATCTTGGATGGGATTGTTTTTGGTTCGAATTGGTTAGGGGTTGACCCCCCTTGAGGCAAAATAAATGTTTACACGATAACGGGAGCAATTTTGAAGCAATAGGGTTAAAAGCTTGCAAATAGGTAGTCTCGTATGATATCTTGGATGGGATTGTTTTTGGTTCAAATTGGTTGGGGGATTGACCCCCCTGGGGGCGAAATAAATCTTGTTTACACGATAACGGGCGCAATTTTGAAGCAATAGGGATGAATGTTTGTAAATAGGTAGCTTCGTATGATATATTGGACGGCATTGTTTTTGGTTCGAATTGGTTGGGGGGTTGACCCCCTTGGGAAAGAAATAAATCTTGTTCACGCGATAACGGGCGCAATTTTGAAGCAATAGGGTTGAAAGTTTGTAAATGGGTAGATTCGTATGATATCTTGGATGTGATTGGTTTTGGTAAGAATTAGTTGGGGGGTTGATCCCCCGGAAGGAAATAAATATTGTTTACACATTAGAGAGAGAATTTTTTCTTTAATTTGGAAAAAACATCATAATTTAATGAATATATATTTTGAACTGGATGCGTTATGAAAACCTGCTCTTCTAATGCAGCTCGCTGCAATAGAGTTTTTTTATGCTTTACTTTCTCAGAATATTGCTGCGCTTGGTAGCATACTTATTAAAACAATGGTTAATAATAATAATTTACACATTTATTTAAAGAAATAACGCATGACGCATGTTTCGGTGGAACTTCACCTTCTTCAGATGATAATGGCAAACTAACTATGTTTCTCTGTTATATCGAAAACAAGAAATAAAGAGATGACAAATTGTGTTGAAGGGCTAAATAGAGGGATGGTTACAAATAATTATTAGAATAGGAAAAACCAATTCTGAACTGCTAGTCAGGTAGTACGGTATTTTTGAAAAGATTGAGAAGGGGGCTTGAAGTATGATCGATTTGGCTACTCAATAGGATACCGGAATGCTTGTATTCATTTATCTGTAATGATTCTAAAAGTTAAGTTTAATTCCCTTACTTTCAGCATTTAATATTTTAAAATCGAAATTGAATGTGTGATTTTCTTGGATTAAATGGTTTGCATAATGTGAATACGACTTTTGATTAACAAAGCTACGTTTGTGTTCTGAAATTCTAGTTTGAAAACTTCCAATGTAAAACATATTATCACAATCACCACAATTAATTTTACAAACTCCTGATTTATTATCTTTATGAACTTTGGATTTGTTATTTTTTATATGATTTCCTAAATTATTACCGGTACGATAAGCAATGTTAATGTTGTGCTTAGATAAGAGAGATTTAAGTTTTTTACTTGAATCCCCGATGAAAGTGAGGCTGTTATATTTGATATTAGTTTCAGTAATCAATTCAGATAACACCTGGCTAATCGCATTTTTGAACAACTTTTTATCTATCATATTATCTATTATTATGGGATCATAATTATTATTTACGGCAATTTGTTTAATTTTATTTTTCTCGATGTTAAAATTGGCGTTTGAAAGTGGAATATTTACTAAACGATGTACCATTATATTGAAAGCTGCCATTTTGTGTTGGAACGGATGTAGGGAGCAACTTCTATGTATGACGCTATCAGTGTGTGATGGTTTGTGAAAAATTGAAGAATTATATTTGTTATCAACTTTTGTTATTTTCAAATCCAAATAGTGAATTGAGTTATCTTTTTCCATCTCTAAGGTTAATTTTATATTAGGGTGTAAAATGTTAATGAATGTTTGAAAGCAGTCAAGTTGCCTAACAGTACCAGTGAAATAACAAATAATATCATCCACATATCTAACTGTATTACCTTTGTCAGCTTTGGTGGAAATTATATCATTAGAGAGTGTTTTTTGTTTTATTGATTTTATAATAGACATTTCTCATAAATTGGCGTTGGATTTATTAAATTCATTTTGAATAATATTAGAAGCTGAGGCAAATTTCTAACAGCTATTTCAGTATCTGCGCCGAGTTGTTCGAAGTGGCGTGTTGAATGAGTTGGTTGTATATTGTGTTTGAAACCTTTTTGCAATAAATTCACTTCCTCGCTATCGAAATTAGTATTAGATAAATTAGTGAATTTTTCAAAAATCTGATGTGGAAACTTTCAATATTTTTGAACTAAATATATATTTATTTCAACATCATAGAAATATTTAACTACGAAGTATCGACTATTTATTGAAATACATTTCTCAACGATATTCATTACCTAGTATTCAAATAATTTGTTTACGTTCATTTAATTATACATTCGATAAGTTACGCTGTACCTAACTAACCTCACATCTAGCACCTAAAGAAAATAACTCATTTTCAAATTCAATACGAATGAATATCTTATATATTTTAATTTCCTGTTTTCTGAAACAGTATAAACATTTTAGTTAGTTAATATGTTTCAGTGAATATTTAATACCCATTTTGATGGACATATGCCTAATTAAAAGTGAATACGAACAGTAGAAACTATTTTTGTCCATGTATGATACCACTTTACTATATTATTCAAATTTTCAGGACAACTCAGAATAATACCTTTTTATCTAAGAAACCATAATGGAATGTAGATATTTCATCCAATATTTTCGAGAATAATGTTTTATAATGAAAATGTCTGTACTTCCACGTATTATTATGTAGGTATAATTTATATTTCGGGACACTAGCATATAGTTACATATATTGAGTATCAGAAACATTTAAAATTTCAATTTTGTACATCTGCATACTCCAAACATATGAACAAATTCAATGAATTTCTTTATTTGCTGAACTAGTGATAAATAATGAATTATAGATACGCGAAAGAGTTATAAATAAATGATTAATTATTTAAATTTGGAATTGTATATTTATTCTCTATTTACATAAATATTTAATTTCGTAATGCGAGATCCATTGATTTCTTTGTAATTAGTTTGTAAGACTTTCAACTAGTGTATCTTTTATAACAATTCCTTCTTCATTATCGACAATTTACGTTAATGAAACTTCGTTAACAAGAGCTTTTAACCGTCTGACAATCACTAGAAAACACTGTTTTATAAGAAAAATGCTAAGCCTTCCCAAGCTTTCAGCTAATCCGAATTTAATGATATTGAGAAGGGGAAAAATCTCCGCAAATACAGGAGACGATTCGAAAATATACGTAATCCTTTAAAGTAGATATCTCTCTTTATAGATGCAGTATTTATTCGAAGTTCGGGATTAGGTTCCTGAAATATGCTCTGATCGGATAAGGTGATTTGTATGCATACAGCAACTCCACCAGGGTGAAATCTTCTATCAAATTGCAAATTTTTCACGAAATCCGCAACTTCTGTTCTATTTTACATTCATGTTCAGTAGAAATTTTGCATTTTATGCAATTTTACGCTAGTTCTAAGTGAATCAATACTGCATTTATGGCGATTTTTTATCAGTTTCAATTATACCAATAATAAAAGAACTACTTTCATATAATTTCACTGTGACTATATCAAAGTATCTCATTGGAAAATACCTACTAAAATTTGAATTTTGGATAATAATTGTAGAAGACATTTTGAGATATATTCTCAAGATGCAAATTTTTTCATACAATCAATTCAATTTCAAGAAATTCAGTGTTTTTATTACGGAGATTGTTTTACAACAAATGAATATATTCTACTTCGTTTAATAATCCTGAGGTGCAAATTGAGCTGTATAGCTAAAAAAGTTCAAAGTTTATTACTTTATTCAATGTTACTTATATTACTCTCTTTTCGTATACTGATTGATTCTATTCTGCCCATCGTTACTACCGTTATGGTTATTAATGAAATTCAAAATTCGAGCTCTTGTCATATGAAAAAATAAACAATCATTACTATAAAAATTCTTATTCATATAGAGATAATCTTGAAAATATATTTTTTTCTGAAATAGCTCGAGAATGCATACTTTCTCAGACCCAAAATACGATTATCTAGTATTTTAATACTTTGCTTTCCCTTACCTAAAATAGCCCGGAAATTTTTTTGCTGCCTAGGTCATCTTAATCGGTCCCTACTGGATTTTTATACACATTTTAGACAGTAAATAAATACACGCAATCAACTAACTTGCAGGAAGAACATTTCTTTAATATGTTATTTTATACATATGGAAGTTGATTATAACTATTTTTGTATATTTGTAGTTATATCGCAGTTTGTACAATTATTAAATATCGACTGAACCCTACCTGAAAAATCATTCTCTTTATCACTACCCCCTCTAAATTTCATAGGCTATAAGATGGTTATCAGAAATTGATATGCATTCATAAAAATTCCTCAATTATGATAATTTTGATTGCGATTTCAGGAAACTTTAAGGTTAATTTACATTGTCGTCCGGGAATATATTGCTTTTACTACTAGTTATACAGTGTACAATTATTCAATCATATGAACTCTGACCGTTCAGCAGTACGTTAAATGTTTTAGTCAATATTTTCTGATAATTTTACTTCATGTTGTTAAACTTTGATTGTTTTTGAAATTTGTATGTTTGTGAGAAGTTTGTTTTAGTTTAGGACTAATATACTTTTGCTGCTTCAGATGATTACAATAATTAATTCTTTTTTGAGAAGGTTTTAAGGCTGATTCCATAACTATTCATATTGTTATGAAGTATGGATATCAAATTGAGTGAATAAATACCTCATTGAATTTCTACAATCATTGTTGATTCAAAGTTATGTTATTTTGTTTTTTTTTATGAATCATAATATTTTTCTGTAAATTACAGCTTTGCTTATGAGCATTTTCATAATTGCTACCATAATAATCTTTACGAACCTGATATTCTTTCTATTAGCCAAAAAAAGTTATTCAGATATTATTCTCTACCTGAAGAAATATTCCGTTGTTTTTGCACAGATCTTGTCTCACGAGCTCAGTAGTTTAAATTGAATTTATCAGGATCAAGATATCAAAAATTTGTTTCATATCTTGGTTAAATTGGTGAATGGTGTTAAATTTCAATGTTTTTCATATTAGAATTGTATTTCCTATTCACAATATCATTGGCGTTCTCCCCCGTAATATATCAAATTTTGTTCATAGTAACCTAATAATCCGAATTCAACCCAGACGATAGCGAAGCCAAATTAATGGTTTTATTAGTGTTGGCACGCAACGATGCTGAATTACGTATATCTGGCCCAGAAATTGCCCCCTTGGGGTCTATCAACGAGTCAAATGATCTCATTAACAACCGTACCAGCAGAAGTTTCGATATTCGTTTGCAAACGAGAGTCCATTTACAACACTTAACGTTATGTTTTACTATAGAATTGATTACCTTTCATATTAACCTAGTCAGAAAAGATGATACTAATGAACTGTATATGTTATATAACTTGGTAATACAGCATCTGAAATTGTCATGAACAATCCAACTGAAATGAATTCTGAGATTGAATTCTCGCACATCACTTGGTGAAACATCATAAAGAATGAAGTATAAACTTTAAAATAAAAAACACTTGGCTTATGTTTCACAATATAAAAAATATCTAGATACTGTATTTAGCAGTAACGAGAAGTAGTATTACATCCTATTTTATAAAACAGACAAAAGCAAGGGTGATACCTAAAAATCAATTTGTTCGTTTACAAGGGGTAATTGACTATTATGGGCGGAACTTATTTCGAGAATATCAAGAAGCTCAAGGCGCTTTCCTTTGTTACCTGAATGTAACAATTTGGTTTTGTTGAAATCCAGGAAGCGATTGAATTTTTTACAATGTTCAGAGAAGCCAGTGGTATTTTTATTTTGTAAAATTGACATTTTATGTTCTTCAACAAGAATGTTTATATTCCGTCCTGTCTGTCCAATATAGAAAGTAGGACATTCGTCGCAAAATATTTTGTAAACACCACTGTTTTCTCCTATGTTAGATTTTTCTTTATTATTGACCAAGAATGACTTCAAGTATCTTTTATTTGTACAAATTGTTTTAACGACAGCGACAGTAAACAACACATTAAAATAAAACTTAGTGCTTTTCTTCCGTTCATACATAGGTTGTTCACGATTCCATTATCGGAAACAAACTTTCAAACTGAAGTCAATACAATTAAATTATTAGCCACCAATAACGGTTACAATGAAAGAATTATCGACAAGCTCATTGGGAAAAAACGAATAAAGTATCTGTTGCATTCAATATACCCCACGCAAACCATTAATGAAGAACAAAAATACTTCCCAATAAATTATGTGCATGTTTGAGTAGCACAATTAGTAACAGACTATCGAAAAATAACGTTAAAACAATTTGTACAAATAAAAGAAACTTGAAGTCATTCTTGGTCAATAATAAAAAAAATCTAACATAGGAGAAAACAGTGGTGTTTACAAAATATTTTGCGACGAATGTCCTGCTTACTATATTGGACAGACAGGAAGGAATATAAATATTCGTATTGAAGAACATAAAAAGTCAATTTTACAAAACTAAAATACCACTGGCTTCTCTGAACGTTGTATAAAATTCAATCGATTCCTGGATTTCAACAAAACCAAATTGTTACATTCAGGTAACTAAGGAAAGCGCCTTGAGCTTCTTGACATTCTCGAAATAAGTTCCGCCCATAATAGTCAATTACCTCTTGTAAACGAACAAATTGATTTTCAGGTATCACCTTTGCTTTTGTCTGTTTTATAAAATAGGATGTAATAATCTCCTGTAGTCAGTCTTGATAATGAGTTAATAACTCGAAACATGTCGACTTTTCGTTACTGCTAAATACAGTATCTAAATATTTTTTATATTGTGAAACATAAGCCAAGTGTTTTTTATTTTAAAGTTTATACTTCATTAAAATGAATTCACCGGCGCATTCGCCAAATTGTAACTTACTGAAAGACATCAATACTTACCTTATGTAATGTAGCCCAGCGGTACGGTGTATCGCTTGTAAACCGATGATTGTGAGTTCAAGTCCCACCTTGCTCTTGAGTGTTGTGAATGTCCAATGAAATTTAGAGGTTCTAAATATGATTAACTGTTGGGTAATGACTCAGTTTAAAGCCAATTGGCCGTTCGGAACCGGCGTAAAACTGTAGGTCCCTTGAGTTGAAAAAAAACTTCAATTTCATTCTACATTTACAAATCAGTGAAATTTGAAATTTTATAATACATAACATTTTTCATTCAATAATTGAAGTTGATTCTCTCAATCTTTAATCTCCAAAAAATTGATTGAAAACAAATGAAGAAGCATATATTTTCAATAACAAAGGGTCCTAAAATGAACGAATTGCTGCACATTATTCACAAATTTTGAAATACGTAATGGGTATTTCATTATTCAGAACATTTCCTTCTTATAAGGGCGTAACATTTGGCATAATTATTCTATTGGTTTTGTTTTGCGAACCTCCATAGGTTCTGGTGATTGAATTAGAGGGTTGCAATTTGGTACGTGGCATGAGTTGGTATAAGGAAACTATCTTTTTTATGCTTGATTTTCGATTCATCTTTTGTTTGAATTTGAAGCCAGACATTAATTACCCCGAGGCGAAGCTAAAGGGGTTATAGTCTCACGACAAAAAGTTGGTATCTGGTCCGATTTTAAAAACTCCAACGGATATCGATAAAACACATATGATTTCATAAGGGAATTCTAATTCCCAATTTTTTCCAACGAAGAATAAAAAATTATAGCGTTTTTACCCTGAGGCGAAGTTAAAGTTTCAAGAAAAAAAGTTGGGATCTGGTCCGATTTTAAAAATTCCAACGGATATCGATAAAATACATATGATTTCATAAGAGAATTCTTGTTCCCAATTTTTCCCAACGAAGAATAAAAAATTAGAGCGTTTTTTAGATAGGCATTACGACATGCGCATGCGCCAAGGTCGATATGTACGAAGTGCTGCAAAACATGCGACGAAGTGCTCTGTGTGCCACGACTGCCACGGTAACCAAGCGACGTTGATAGCTTTAGCTTGATTCTGCGTCTGTGTCTGCTTCCCATCCTATCAATTTGATTCATAATTCGCAGCAAAATGAACCGGGATAGGATAGTTTAGCTAAATTTTCACGGATTTTATTCGTAATATCGAATTATTAATACATTTATTGCAATTTTCCTTCATTTCAGTCGTAAAATCGACTTTCATTGTTATTTAATTTATATAATACAATCAAAAAATATTGACGACATGCTCATGCGCCGAGGGGTTTTATATTCTATTATTCCTAGTGCTACGCAGTAGGGTGTCCTTCATTTTTCAGGTATAGGTAATGTACACTGTTCACAAGCCCACGGTTAATGGTAGACCACATGCTTCCCCTTTCACACTAAAAAAAATTTCAGGTATTTCATTTCAAAAGTTCTACTTGCTTTGAAGTTTCTCAGATTTTAAATCAAGAAAGACATTCAAAATTTGCTTGAAATGGAAAGAAGAAATGTATCACTTAATGAAATTTTTTTAAACTATAAAATATAAGTGTTGAATTTCGAAAATTTTTCAAAAAAGAGTTATTATCAGAAAGAACACACAAATGTTTTATTGTGAAATACTTTCTCTTCGAATAAATAATAATACATTTTCCGCCAACATTTCAGCGAAAAATCAGTCAACAATATTGAATATTAATATTCATTATTAATAATAATTTGAGGAATACAGAGTTTTTTGTTTCAATTTTCATTCAACAGAATTATTATCAAACATTTTAACCTATATCTTAGTCTGAAAGAAGTGAATAACATGAAACATATGTCTCAGATAAGGTTATTGATTCATCATTACATTCTGTTTATACACTTTATTTAGATACATGATAAATTTTTTCAAATTTCGTTAAATAGAACTTTTTCTCCTTAATTAGCATAGTTTTCAAAGAATCATTGCTTCTTTACAACATCCATAAAGTACTTATTCTTCGGCGATCTATTTTCTAGGTGTAAAACGTCATCGTCAAAGAACTTCTTATACATTTCAATTATCAAATTGAGTTTCCTCGTCGTAGATCAATCTTATTTTCGACTGTTTGCTCACTTAATTAGCGAATGATTCTCAAAGAGGAAGGAAACGGAAATACATCTGATTGAAAACTTTAGGAACGAGAGACTTCCATCTTTGTCATCTTCACTCAGAGGCTGATTATATTTACTGAATAAAGGTTATTAATCATCTCCATTAAATCAGGTATTCAGAGAGAATGAAAATTATTTCGGTGCTGTCATTGATTCAGGAAGTAATAGATTTATAATTTAATGTCCAGAGTAATGGGTCAAATCGCTTAGTGATTATTATGGGACTTCGGAAAAATTAAAAATGAAATGGATTTGACATGAATAGCTTTTTATTTTCCTAAATATTCTGAAAGCATTGGCACCCATATATCATATATCAATTCAATTGTTTAAATGAATTTTAGCATTTTCATGTGTTAACAGTCTGCTACAAAAGCGTAACAAAGGCGATCTTTTCAATGTGGGCAATATGTTTAGTTTCCGATACTGAAAAAGTCAATATGTAAATTAAAAACTTTGATTGACACTCTCATTCAGAGAAAAAAATACAAAATGGCAATTTCAGAAGTTTACCCACATATATTCGAGAAAAATACAGTCTATAACATACTTGGGCAATCCTTCCGAAAACCTGAAATTGTTTCTTCATGAACAAAATTTCAAAGTTTCATATAAAACCAACAATAGCATTGCAAAATTTATTGAAAAGAACGAATCAAAAATCCATAGAGATGAACGTACTGGTGTTTATAGACGCAACTGTAACGATTGTGAAAAATTCTATATAGGACGTACAATTAGAAATTTCAAAACTCGAATACACGAACACCAACGTAGCTATATTAAGCAGAAAACGGAATCTAATTATGCCTGTCATCTTATTCAAGAAAACCATACCTTCAATCACAATTATAAAATATTACAGTTAGAAAATAGTCTCCACAAAATCAACTATTGGGAATCCCTATACATCAATAAATATAAAAATTCCGGAAACCTAGTTAATGACTAGATTGAAGTAAACCCTTCTCCTTTTCTTAATCTGTTCAATGTACCTACCAATAGCTCTGAATGAATTGCTTTTTGTTATTTAGTTTCTCTAAGAGCCCCCCTGTGTTTAATTTTTCGTATAAATAGATTGTTTTGTGATACCATAATAATAGTACGAGATGAAGTCAATGTTATGACGAAACGCGTTTACTCATTAAATTTTATTTAAACCTGTGAAAAGTTAGTTTTTTGTTTCTTTATGAAGTTATGAATATGAGCTTCCACCAAGTAAATGCCAATTCAATTCAATGTTTAAAAACTATGTACCTAATATTTCTTCTTTAAAATATCAAAATGTTCGTAAGATGATTGTTATCAAAGTTAGAACCAGTTATTTATTTATTAAATATAATGTATGATTTTGAAGTGGAAAATTGATTAGGTATAATGTTTATAAATAATCTGCTATCTATTCGAATAATAATAATAATCAGGGATATGAAACAATAAGTTTGAACACCATATTTTTAATATATATATATATATATATATATATATATATATATATATATATATATATATATATATATATATATATATATATATATATATATATATATATATATATATATATATATATTATGGCAGGAGGAATGGGCTCGGTCCCACCTTCGTGTGATGACTGCCGGGTCTCCCTCACTGTGCGCCATATACTGTTGGAATGCCCTTCATACACCCAAGAAAGATCCAGGCATAGTATCAAGAGACTACTTATAAGCAACCTTGGAGATAGAGAAGCTATCTCTTGTGTCCTTGCGTTCCTTAGGGATATCAACGTTTTGTCAAAGTTGTGATCATACAGATAATGTTTTATTTATTTATTTTATTTGTTTGTTTATTGTTTGTTTATATATTTTTTCTCGTATTATTCATATATTATGATGCTTCGTAATTGTAGACTGTTTTATCTAGGTAATCTTCTAATATCAAATTTTGTTTTTAATTATATATAGTATATGTATTTTGTTAGCGATAAGTTTGACTTGTAGAGCTCTTACTAGTGATGAAATGACCATAGTAGTTGAAGTCACTATAATAAACAATAAAAAAAAAAATATATATATATATATTCAAAATATATTTATCTATTGAATTATTAAAATTCTTCGTAATTATGCATAATAATAAAAATATTTCAGATATTAGTGATTACATAGCTACTTATTATTCCCATTATATGTTTCCGTGATGATATTTTTATCAGAAAATAGGTTAAAAATCTAACAGCTAATGAGAATATGTTTTTTTTATTTACTGATTTCTAGATGAATTTATTAATTCATCTAGAGATGCTCTCATGAATGCCACGAGAGAAGCTTTCGAATTCTTACGCATAAGACCTTTGTTCTTACTGCGGTCGATTGACGCTATCCTCAGAAGATGTCGGTTGTGTCTTCAACAGAATGGACAGCAATTTGAACAATATTTATAAAATATTTTCAACCGAAAAATAATAGAGCTTTGTTTTGTAGCAGCGTTTCATATAAATTTTAATTTCTGTTATAATAATTTTTAAATTAATCTTTGTTTAGTAACTTATATTAAATAATATTTTTTTAATGAATACTTTCCATGCTACCATCATTATATAAATGAGAGTGATATTTGTTTATTGCGCTAAACGTTCTACTAAAGTGATATTTGTCTTGACTTGCTATAACAAAAATGAAATTTATCTAAATACAGGGCTAATACTTGAAATATTATATATTTTTGAAAAGTTCAAAGCATTTATGTTTTGAATATGGAAAAATATACAGAGTGTCCCATTTAAAAAAATATAACTTTCGGTTATATCTGAACAATGACGGCTCATTTCAAAAATCTCACTACGCCACTGGATTCATTATTATAGCTAATAATTATCAAAAGATATTTGTATTATTATGCATAATTACGAAGAATTTTAATAATTCTATAGATAAATATATTTTGAATATATATATATATATATATATATATATATATATATATATATATATCAAGAGATTATATATATATATATATATATATATATATATATATATATATATATATATATATATATATTCAAAATATATTTATCTATAGAATTATTAAAATTCTTCGTAATTATGCATAATAATACAAATATTTCAGATATTAGTGATTACATAGTTACTTATTATTCCCATTATATGTTTCCGTGATGATATTTTTATCAGAAAATAGGTTAAAAATCCAACAGCTAATGGGAATATGTTTTTTTTATTTACTGATCTCTAGATGAATTAATAAATTAAATAGATACACGAAGCAGCCTTTTACGCGTGGTTCGGAATATTTGGTCCTCATCTGAAAAACGAATTCAAATTTTGGATGAAAAAAATTGCAAACGGCAAAATAATAACTGAATTTATTTGTAATTCGAATATAAGACAATAAAATGGTGAATGAAGAAAACTGAAAACAGTCGAAGTGTTATAAATTGATTTTAATTCAAGTACCGCTTATTTATCCATTTTTGGTACTCATCGTAACAACAAACCCAATACCCTGTTGCATGAATCCTGATATATACAGATATAATATTAAAACATAAGCTGGATACATTATCCAGATAAATTATCCGGAGGCATTAACCGGATACATTATGCATGTACATTATGCGGATACATTATAATCCGAATCATTTATGCAGATACATTTATATCTGGATACTTTATCCAGATACTTTTCCAAGATACATTACCCGGACAAATTATCTAGATACTTTTTTCTGATACATTGCCAAGATACATAACCCGGATAAATTATCCGAATATATTATTCGGATACATTATCCTATTACATGGAAACAACAAACTAAACTGAACTTCTAACACGATATTTCCAGCCCGATATACTTGTAGTCGCGTGTAGTCTAACTTGTAGTAAAACTTGAACTCGAACTTTTAATAAATGAGATTGAATTCTCGCACATCACTTGGTGAAACATCATAAAGAATAAAGTATAAACTTTAAAATAAAAACACTTAGCTTATGTTTCACAATATAAAAAATCTGCTAAGTACAGTATCTAAAGATTTTTTATATTGTGAAACATAAGCCAAGTGTTTTTATTTTAAAGTTTATACTTTATTCGAGATTTTAGTCTAAATTGTAGCTGATGTTAGACTTGAAGTTCCACTACAAGTTCGATTATAAGTCAGAATACACCTGCTACTACAAGCGCGACTACACGCACCACTTCAGCTGTGACTACACGATATATGAATAACTCAAACACATAGTCGTGTGTAGTCACTCGCGAAATAGAACTTGTAGTCGAACTTCGAGCCCGAACAATCATTCAGCTGAAATTGGTCAACAGTTATAGTAACAAATTATTGTTTTTCAGGAAAATCATATACCATGTTAGGAACTCCTGATAGTGCTAATACCTTGGGTATCATACCATGTGCTATATCATGGTTATTCAAAGGAATCAATGAACAGAAATTGAAGACTGGCGCCAGATTTTCTGTGAGGATCTCGGCTGTAGAAATTTGTGGACCAACCAACCAAATGAGGGATCTTTTATCTGGCTACTCCAACGGTAAGAGATATTTGAACTTTTTTTATCCGTTTCAGACCTAGATATGTCTGATATAAATATTATATATATATATATATATATATATATATATATATATATATATATATATATATATATATATATATATATATATATATATCCCGGTACCGATTGGCATCTCTCGCTACTCCCATCGAGTATAATGGGCAGAATACCTGGAATTGTTTTGGTTGCAGAATGAAACTATCAAAATTTGGTTAAATTTTTCCCAGCGCTGCCATTTCCAGCGGTTTGCATAACACCAAATGAGCCTAAATTTGGTATCTGAAGTAGTGTCCAAGGTAGAACGAAACTATCGTGGTTTTTGAAAAATTGCCAAACCCCACAGCTTCTACAGATTGAATTAGAGGGGTTGAAATTTGGTACGTACATACATACATAGAGTTCATGTTCACTCAAGATCCTCTGTTAGTTTCAATTTTTTTTCCTCAACTGCGCTACATTTCGTGGTGACTATTCCGTTCGAATTGTTTCTGGATCTGTTTCCCTATCAGTACGCGAATTTTCTTACATTAGATTATTGAAATTTGGTTAATGCATAATGGATAGCGGAGAATTGATCATTAATGACCCATTTTTATGTACAATTTCTTCTATTTTAATGTATGATTGTCATGAGCAACCAAACACAGAAGTATTCAGCACGGAATAATTGAATTATTCTGTGTCTGTACTGTTATTCCACAGAGAAAAGGAATTCATAATTCAAATCAAAAAAACTCTATACAAAATAAAGTAGAAACTGCGGAAAAAATTTTGTGCAATAATCGTTCGAAAGTAAATAACACTTCAGCTTCCACCAGTTCCACATATTCCTTATCGGATATTGTAGGTAATGTTAACTATTCAGAATGTTACATGTCTAATATTCCATCTATGAATTTCTCAAATTGTTCCTTCGGGAGCATAAATATTAATATATCGAAATGAACATAGAAATTTATATTGTGTCAAATGTATCTGTTATGCAAAATAAAAATTTATTTCAATCAAGAATTTATACTCAATTCATGATGAGGTCGACGGAAAAATCTTGTAATAAACTCGTTTATTAATGTAGCGATTAATGGTCTCGAACTATTAACGTTAAAGTATCTCAACCATTAATCGCTGTCATTAATAAACTAGTTTATTAAATAACTATTAATATGATTGAGTTGATTCAACAATGATTTGAATAATTCATTCTTCATATTGTTGCATAGTTGCATAAATATAATTTCGTTACAATTTATATAATTTCTCATTTCTCTGCCGCACTCATAAATAGCTTTCAATTAATCGTTGAGGCATTATGATTTATGAATATCCAGAAATTAAAAACTCTAAATTAGTTAAGGTTCCTTTTCTCCTATCAAATTGTGAAATTGGAAGCAATTAATTCTTCACCCCCCAAGTTTTTCGATTTAATTGAATGTTTTGTTTCATTTTTCAAACTGAGGTAGATCGTTTCTGCGATTTCCACATTTCTCAGGCGTAGTATAACTTTTCCAATCTTTCTACTTTCCCAAACTTGTCCTTGCGTCAATGTCTTAGCAATAAAACACATCTGTGCCTAGTCGTGTCGTCTCGTCCACTTTAACTCTGCTATTTTGGAACAACAGCCAATTTTATGTGCTCATAAACTCCGAAGACAAGTCAGAATATTGATTATCTGGTGCACTTATCCTTACTCTTCTGTATCATTTATATGATCAATTTCAATTTACATGTCGCAGTACAAATATACCTAAAACTGATGAATAAAAATTGAAATATGATGCTTTGTTATGTAACATCTTAACTTTCGATATGTTGTCGTTTCGTGGGACTGAATTCCTGAACGCGACCTAAATATCTAACAGGAAGGAGAAAGAAGCTATTCAAATTATTTAAATTACTTACTTATGTTTATGCAATATGTAATATATATATATATATATATATATATATATATATATATATATATATATATATATATATATATATATATATATATATATATATATATATATATATATATAAATGAAAAGTTGGTTTGTTGTGTTCAGAAACACAGAACGTTCAATGCCATACATTCATATAATATAATCAGAAATAGAAAGACATGCGAATATGAAGAAATTTATCAGTTATCTTAAACATAGAAGAATTATTATAATTTTGTGTTAGCTTATTGATATTTTGCTTCAAGGTTACCGAAGTTAAATTTCACACGTTATTTTTGAGACTCGCTGAATTAATTTTATTTTATATTAGAGCATTGCATCGTGCGGGAGTAGTTTTTTCGTTAATTCCAGGCCTCTTAGAGCAAGATTTTCGAGCTTTTCTCAATGTCGGATGTATTATGTATTTCCGGTACGTATTGTCATCTCCAGCTCCCATTGAACAGAATGAGCTGAAATTTAGCATCTTGGATTGTTTTCATGGTAGAACGAAATCTTCAAAATTTTTGATTTTTCAACCGCCGCCATTTCTGTGTAGATATTTTTGGTTTTTTCGTGGTTTTAGAAAATTTGCTCAACTCCACAGTTGCTGCAAATTGAGTTAGTGGGTTGAAATTCGGTAAGTAAGTTGTCTTCATGTTGAAATACGAGGCTATTCGATTCGAATTGCAACTCGACCTGCTTCGCTATCAGCACCTACGCGATGCAATTGGCAAATTTGTTTTTTCAACAAAATTAATTATTTTCTAATTTTTATAACGCTAGGGGGCATCCTTTAATTACGTAAGAGAATTTTTGTGATTTTTCGCTACCCCCATCCCCCTTGGTGGGATGTCGTGAGGTTTTGCTCAACCCGCCCCCCACCTCCTCGAATCTCACATGAGAATTTTCAAAATGCGTATTTGTTATGTAAATGAGTTAAACTGTACTCGATTCCAATAGATTTATTTTAAAAAATAATTTTCCTATAATTTTTTCTTTTGAGATTTTTGATGACGTAGCATAGAATCACAATGAGATTTAATAATAAAATACTTAAATAGGAACTATTGAAATTTGTTAAAGAATATTCACTCTAATTAAATCCATGGAGACTCATATATGATCTCAAGAGTGACTACTACTTTAACACTTTTTATTCCGCCATAACTTCAATAAAAAATTCTATTAGTTCAAGTAGTAAATTAGTAATATTCTATACAAATGTGAGGAAAACAAAATTAATAATGAAACAGTGGTTGTAATAAGTCATACAGATTTTTTTTCAATTAACTGAGATTGAATCCTCGCACATCACTTGGTGAAACATCATAAAAATAAAGTATAAACTTTAAAATAAAACACACTTGGCTTATGTTTCACTATATAAAAAATATTCAGATACTGTATTTAGCAGTAACGGAAGTCGACATGTTTCGAGTTATAAACTCATTATCAAGCCTGACTACAGGAGAGTATTACATCCTATTTTATAAAACAGACAAAAGCAAAGGTGATACCTGAAAATAAATTTGTTCTTTTACAAGGGGTAATTGACTATTATGGGCGGAACTTATTTCGAGAATTTCAAGAAGTTCAAGGCGCTTTCATTTGTTACCTGAATGTAACAATTGGGTTTTGTTGAAATCCAGGAAATGATTAAATTGTATACAATGTTCGGAGAATCCAGTGGTATTTTTTAGTGATGCCGCCGAGACGAGAGAATCTCGTCTCTCGTCTCGACGAGACGAGAGAGATATTTTCTCTCGAAAAAATTTCGAGACGAGACGAGAGAAAGCCCCTCTCTCGTCGAGAATTTCTCGTTTCTCTCGATCTCTCGAGAAAACATTTTTTACAATTTTACAAATTAAACAGTTAAGCCGTTATTTATGTCATGTTTCCTATAGTTTTTATCAAAGTATGCAAAAACCGTGATAAATATTTAGATCTCTCGTAATATCCTTTGAAAGTAAGCAGTGTAAATTGTACTTAGTTTTTACGTTATCCATTTTAAATTAATAGTGGGTAGTTATTAGTAGTATATAGTAATAATATATACAGGGTGTGACTAAGTTTGCACTATTGCTATCTTCGATTGGCAAACTAACAGCCGTATTCACCATCAGCTGCTAACTTTTTATCAGGCAGCTAAATGCGTAAAGGTAAAAATACCAGAAAATAGTGCGCTCTCCGAGTGCTCCGAGCCTCAACCCGAACTCGCCCTAAGACTGAGGAAAACTGTTTTGACTTTCTTAGCTTTTGAATAGCTTTTTAATAATATTAGTTTTACGTCTGTTAAAAAATAAATAAAAAGGACATACCCGAGTTTCATCAAATTCCGCGGAAAACCAAAAGCCCATGTATTCCGTACGGGGTCCTTTATTAAAAAAGTGACAAATTTTTGGGAAAAATGTAGGTACCTACCTATTTTTATGAAAGAATAGCTGCAAAAAATTGGGATAAAAATTGTTTTTTCTAACTTAGCTCATTTGGGTTCTAGAGCATGTAAAGTTGCAAATAAGTATGTAATTTTTTAACTTCAAAAAATATTTTCGTACATGTCGATGTCACTTTCTACTTCTTGCACAGGCGTATAGTTTTTATCTTTGTCACTCTCGTCCATTTCAATATCACTATCGCTTTGATCATTCAAATGTTCTCCAAATTTTAAAAAAGTTTAACCTGTTGTTTTCATGTTTAAATTCTTACAAATAACCAACCGCACGCTATAAGACACAAATCATAACTAAAAGTTTTAAAGAAAAACGATAATGACCCTAATTCCATACTCTTTTCTTTAACAATTATTGTATTGCTTATCTAGATCTCGGACAATAGGTGACAATCCTGATTTATGAGTTTACCTCGATTGGGTTTTTCTAGGAATTTATATAAATACAATGGTTCGTTCCATCATGTTTATAAGAGACAAAATTATGTGGAACGAAACTACTAATATTATCAAAATTTTTATAAGACGAATACACAAATGTATATTGTACCTTTTAATGTTCGAATTTTAAATGTTATTTCATAAAAGTTAGTCTAGCAGTCAGGGTCGTCGCGAAAATATTTTTAGGGGAGGAGAAGATACCAATTCCCGACTTGCATTATGGAAATGCCATCTCATATTATGAAAATCCTATATTATTGAAATACCTACTGGCCAAAAAAATAAGAATGAAAAGTTCCCTCGTTTCTTTTTTTTACTAAATTTATTACTATTTTACCAACTTTCTCTGTTAAATTTTCCAACTCAAGCGTGGTTGGAAGGGGGGAAGGAAGGGGCGCTTTTTCTTATTTATGATGTATGCTCAGTTTTACGTGAACCTAATGTACAAGGAGAATTCCTTAAAAAAACGTTTCGGAGTTACATCGATTAATAAAAGGTATACATTTAAAAGTAATTAATACATCATATTTTTTTAATAAAAAATAATATATAAAAAAGTATACTTCTTTCATTGATCGTTGATAGTGACCTCACATTCTCCGTCATTTACTATCTAGCATGGTGTTTACATTAGGTTAGAAAAAGGACTAGTCCTGACGTCACTGAGAGAATTACATATAGGTATATATTCTTAAATGATACAATTAATACACATAGGTATTTTTTTCCCCATTTCATTGTTTTATTATATTATTCAGGTACTTACTTTTAATAATTTCATTTACTGTTGTAACTATGTTACAATATACCAAAATACAATAAATTCTGTACTTATTAAAAATAATATTTTTCACTGATAACTTTAAATATCCATTATTGACCGTTTAACTGTTTAACGTTAAAAGTTACATTTTTCACCCGCATACAAGGAAGAAAAATTTTCTTCCTCCTCCGTTAGGGAAGAAAAGTCTTCCTTTACCTCAATACACATTTTTCGTTTTTCTTATAAAATTTATTTATCCTCCCTCTAGTGTCCAGGCATTAGATATTATGAGTAATTTGTTCTTCAATTAATTATTATAATTATGTATGTTTACTAGCTTTAGATGTTATAGTTTGCCAGGTTTTTCAAATATTGTTGTGAAGTACAAGGATGAATCGGAATAAAATTAAATTTTATCGTAGAAATTTTTATGTTGGAAAGGAAGAAAATTAAATACATTCCTCAGGAGAAAAGTTCATTTCAGTGTCGTACCCATAAAAAAGGTTTGGAGGGAGCATGCCCTAATAAAATACATAGGGATTTAATTTATTTTTTTTAAAAGGTCGAGACGAGACGAGACGAGAGAGAGGTTCTCTCGAGCGAGAGAAACGGGCTCTCGTCGAGACGAGAGCCACATTTTCTCTCGTCTAACGAGACGAGAGAGAGCATCCTCTCGTCTCGTCTCGTCGAGAGGCAACACTAGTATTTTTATTTTGTAAAATTGACTTTTTATGTTCTTCATCCCGAATGTTTATATTCCTTCCTATTTGTCCTATATAGAAAGCAGGACATTCGTCGCAAAATATTTTATAAACACCACTGTTTCCTCCGATGTTAGATTTTTCTTTATTATTGACCAAGAATGACTTCAAGTTTCTTTTATTTGTACAAATTGTTTTAACGTTATTTTTCGATAGTCTGTTACAGAATTTTTTTTAGTGAAAATCATACGTTCCTCGTATGTTCATTATAAAAGGATATGGCATTATTTTTGTATGAATAATCGTCACATCGTAGCGTATTTTTCTTCAATAGTTAACGAATAATGTTTGAAAAATACTTGTTCATATTTAATAAATTAATAAAAAAAATTCCCAAACAAATGAATTGATTTATAGTTAAGAAATTCTTCTATAATAATTAATAATTAAATCGCGATGATTATTATTATATATGGTTCAGCCATATTTTAGTGGAGAAACATTTTTTACAGTTTTCATGCAATTCTCTACCGTTTATTGAAAAAATTACGTGATATTTGCCGAGACCACCCTCTCCCCCACGTGAGATTGAATGAGATTTCTCACGGCTCTCCCCCTCCCCCTGAACACCTCACGTAGTTAATGGATGCCCCCTTATTGCTATTGAAGCGTTATTCTTTCTTCAGTACCTACACGATAAAATTTTTTCTTTGGTATAAAATTTATTTTTATTTAATTTTTATTTAGGTTTGCTATTAAAGCGTGGTTTTTCAACCATAATTCACTCCGTTCAAATCGCATCTCGACGCGATGTACTTCGCGCGAAAAATACCACCTTAGTGATGGAGCTATGCTGCTCCTGTGTTTTTAAAAATGTTTGATTATTTTGAGAAACCATATTCAATTGAAGGGTGTTACATGTAATCTTGTCTATGTTACGAAAGTGAAAGTTCATATCAGAAATAATCTTATGGATTATAACGTAAGTTTAATGAAAAGAGATATTTCTTGCTCACTCGCTCCTCACGTTAATGGCTGAGACGTTTTCACTTACTCTCGAACACAAGCTACATCGCAGCCCACGTGTTTTCTGTAGTAACAAGTCGAAACACGTAGTTTCGAGGGAAGCAGATGTGGAGGAGAAGTTGGGAGAGGGTATCTTATTAGCGCCGAGTGCATTCTCAGGGGCTGTAACAAGGTGTCTTACAACTTTTACAGTCGAGTTTTCGAGTTTATAGCGATAAGTCTTCAGCTTAAGCGGGTTGAGATTTTAGGGTTGCCTTTCTTTTATGCGGATGTACTAGAAGCTCGTTAAAATAAGTGGAGAATACAAATTGTTTCTTTTTTTTCTCGATATGATCTCGAAGTTGAGATGACTATAACCTAGTATTACCTTAAAACACAAAAGGCAATCGTATGAATTATTTCGTATAATCGGAGTAAGTCACTCTTCTATGTTTCGTCAATTTATTCTGATTAAATTTTCTCTTGTAATAAGGCTAGAGGTCAAATTATTCCTGGAAGTTTTTTCGAGCTCATGAATATTTTGAAAATTATCCCGACTCAAAGACTAAGAATAATTTTTTAAATTTAGTCATGAGCCAGAAAAATATTTTAGTATTTCTTTTTGACCTCAACAATGCCAAGACACTAGCAAAACATAGAATGTTTCTATTGACTTAATTGTGGTAAAAAATTATAATTTTATCAATTTTTCATAGTTAGGTGGATATTATAATAAATGTAGTCAAACAATTTCAGAGTTAATTGGCTGTTGTGTACACAGGATGAAAAGTTTCCACTAAAGTACATACATTATCATGGGAATATGTCAAAAAACCCAATTTCATTGCTTGAAGTTTACTTGTTGCAATAAGCACAAAATCAGGAATTTGAAAATTATTTGGCATTGGAAATTTGCAAGAAGCTGAGTTTTTTATATAATAATAAATAATAATAACTGAATAACTGCCAGACAATATGAAAAACGACGATTTAGAAACGAACAAAATTCATTATACAGTAGGAATACTCTTGGCATATGCTTCATTACTAAACTATCCCTCTTGATAAGACGCTATCTTTTTTATTTGATGAATCAAACTTTCTTATTGAACAGAAAACAAAAAAAAGGATTTTTCATTTCGAAATTTGACATACCATGCTGTAATAACTGGTTATATTGTCATTTGATTTTTGATGCCCCTAAGTGAATAATGCAGAAACAATAAGAAAACTTCAAATCGATTGTTCTCCTACCTCCTGCCCTTTAAAAGCAAGAGTACTTTTTTATGTAAAATTATCTGAACTTCTGATGTTATATATAAGATAAGAAATGATTAAAAAATTAGTTTGATAATATCCGTTAATCCCCAAAAATGTAACGACTATAATTATCACTGAAAAATAATTTTAACATCATCACACTTCACTTAAAAATTTCAGTTTAGATAAGCTGCAATTGGAATAAATTAGAAAGAATACAATGCCATACGGTCATCTTCAAATAGTAGTTCTATATTATGGAAAACATTTTTAATTGAGATAATTCATGTCTAGAATCTGCTGTCTTCCTTTATCGATTTAGTTTACGCCCACACTGTTTATATATATATATATATATATATATATATATATATATATATATATATATATATATATATATATATATATATATATATATATATATATATATATATATATATATATATATATATAATCCGATTTTTGATGGTTTAAAAAAATATTGCCATTTTGGTGATTTACTGAAAATCGACTCAGTAGAAAATTAACAGCAAGAGTTCATTATCTATTTGCTTGCTATATATTGGGAGTGTGGCCATTTCCAATAGTGCCAATCTTAAGGCACATTGTATGAAAATCTCCATTAAATAGGTAACTTTTTGTGATATTTCTACTTACTGAAAGCAACAATTACTTCTAATAAATAGCAAGTGAAAAAATAATAATATCATTGCTCTCAATTTTCAATTAATCAGTTTAACAAACAGTTTTTAGAAGACGGCAATAACGTTTAAACCTTCATCGTATGAAAATAATTATAATTATTTCTATTGAAAATGACCTACTCTATCACCCCCTTTCATTTATACGTTTGCTGTTATAACATCCTGTATGTAATATATGTTATAACGGCAATTTAATTCGAATTAATTCATGGATGATGATGAATAATGGAGAATATCTCTTCCGTTATTCAATGTAAGTTTCAAAATAAAACTGAAAAAGAACTCAGCCCTTTTAGTCATAGAGAGGGTCATAAGCTGTAATATATTGAATGCAAGCTATGTATCACGGCCGCCGAGGCTACCACAGAATGGCATAATATTATTAATATCCTCATTTTGTTACGTAAACTGATAATATGGTCAACTGAACGCAAGAAGCTAATTTAATATACCTTGTATATGCCCGATTAATGGTCGCATGTGATTTAGACAAAAGAGAATTCGATTGTAATCTCCAGTTTATTAAATTACTACAGGATATTTCACGTCACATACTTTACCAACTTTCATTCAGCCTGTTACTTTTGGAAAATAAATATCCTTGTCAGAAAATATCACGTTAAACAAGACAAGACCTCAAACAAAGGAAATATTTCCCCGCAAACGTCACAGAAGTGGATGTTATGCGCGAAATAAACTACCTGGGTAATTATTTTCGTGGAAAATGAGCCTGAAATATGCGAGAATGGAAATTCTTGTATAACGATTTACATATTCTTGCACTGGTATACGAATACGGTGGAACTCAAACATTTGTAGTATATGTAGAGCAGTGCTGTATACTTTTAGGTTATTAGAAAACGAAAAATTATGTATACAGATATATATATATATATATATATATATATATATATATATATATATATATATATATATATATATATATATATATATATATATATATATATATATATATATATATATATATATATATATATATATATATATATATATATATATATATATATATATATATATATATATATGTATATGTATATATATATATATATATATATATATATATATATATAAATATATATATATATATATATATATATGTATATATATATTGAATTTTGAACAAAAATATATATTTTTTTACATTGTGTGTATGAAGAATAATCCATGACTTAGATGACGAACAAATATTAAATACATTACATCTTCAAACAGCACGTTTTGAGTCTATTGCATAAGAGATATGAAGAATTCTAAATGATAATAATCAAAAATTTCCAAAAATATTTATTTATATACTTCCATTAGGAAAAATGAATTTAAAAAAGATAATAGTTAATATACATCACCAATAATATTCTCAACAGAGTTTTTCATTGAATATAATCAATATTCTCTATGCTGGGGTTGTGAAGTTTCTAGAAAGAATATGACTGGAGTCTAATAGGCGTCTTCATTCATTTGATAAAAATAAAAATTAAAGATTGCCACCAAAAATGCCCTCACATTATATTAGCTCATTTTCCTGTAAGCGCTAAATGAGGACATTTCATTTCAATTTCTTCCTTCATGTCGATAAGTATTCCAAAGAGCCAAGATAATTTCCATAATGGATTTCCTGCCCCTTTGTATTGGCTGCAGCTCTGAGGTCTTTTCACTTCACTATTACAATCCCATTATATTAGGCAAATTATGCAAAATGGGTCAGAGATGAAGAGTCGATCGACCCATAACCAACCTTATACTTTCATACCTGTACTTTACATTTCATAACCATCGACCATAAGATAATACTGATGATTATTGGCGTTTCAAAGGTTCCAGCGTATGAACTGCTGAATACTAAGATAATATATTTATTTTTTCAATTCGAGTTAATTTTTACTACTCAAGTACTAAACTTAGGTACTATACGTATATAAATATATATATATACATATATATATATATATATATATTATGTATATATATATATATATATATATATAAATATATATATATATATAATATAAATAAATATATATATATATATATATATATATATATATATATATATATATATATATATATATAGATATATATATGTACATATGTACATATATTTTTTAGCATTAACACTTGAATTAGAAAAAGGACTTTATTGAACACTTTCGTCATGAAATTCATAATTTTCTCAAAATAAAGTGAAATAAATTTCATTGAAGAATTGTTGAGATTTCTTCGTACCCAATTAAAATTTATCAATTGATTAGTGAGACTGTAATTTGGAAAATAGTTGTATCTATCGGATTAGGTTTCTCTAAGCAGTAGGTCAAATGATTTTATATGGCAAAATATTTGAATAAAAATCTGAATCACTATATCCATCCGTTATTATTCATTAATTAAACCGTAACATTCAGTAGAAAGTAAAGGGATAGAATAATTCAAACTTTTATTTCGATCGTTATCCTCCACCTTTTTCCGGATTCGTGCAGTAGGTTGATTATTTTCGAACAAGGGTAGATATATCCACTCCGCCGGGTATTTCGTGCCTAGATCCGCAACTATGATGGATGAATGGAAAAGACCATCGTGATGTCCTATACATCATTCCACTTTTGTTTCTGTTTAATCTTTTGACTGATATACCTTAACAAATTTCAACCTGTGCCTTGAGAAGAAGGTCGCTGCTTAAGAGTATTTAAATATTCACTTGTTTGCACAGGCTTTTTGATCCATCTTGTTATTTATAAAAATATTAGCTGTTTTTAATGGATATAAAATTAATACTTACAGGTAGAATCTGAGCTACAGAAGTGTACATAAAGGTCTAATTGATTACTATCAAATTTATTATTGATTTTCACTGTACGAAATTTAGAAAACACTTGATTCAAGCTTGAATATTATATTAATACTAGAGACCTCGGTAGCCCAACGATTAAGTTTATCATTTGTATGCCGACTATCATTGGTTCGACGTCCTTCAGTGCAACACTTTGTTGTTATTTATGTTGCATGAGATTTTGTGGTTCAAAAATTTGTTTATACTTATGTTGGATAATGACATAGATTCAAGCTCATTATATATCAAATCCTACATTATTTAAGTACTGTCAGTAGTGTACTACTCAACTCCAGGGAAGTAAGTGTTTCATTTTCTTAATTTTTATTTGAATTAGCAGTTTTTGAGTTCAATGTCCTTTTTAGAACATAAAAATCTTATATGGTTCACTGGAAAATAAATGAACTTAATACTGTCAAATTATAGTAAATCAGTTCCTATGATTTACATAGGTACTTAACACAGCTCTATGAAGTCAAGAATGACAGCTCTGGTTCTATGATATGTTGAGTTTCAGTTAAAATAATCAGTTATAATATCACAAGAGCATCGAAAATAATCGATTATACTTCCGAGTCACGACACGTATTTTGCGAAACATCCACGAGAGCGCAGCTCGAGTGGTGTTTTAAGAAAATACGTCGAGTGACGAGGTCAGTATACCGATTATTTTCGATTGCTCGAGTGGTATTCGTTACGATTATATAACGAATAAAAAATATTAATTTTTTTTGACAAACGTCAAAACACCGTGAATATGAAAATATATATATACATTTTGACACGAGGCGAAACACCAAAACGATTATATCACGTCGTCAAGGGTATATTCACTTATCTATACTACGTCGTTATGTAACATTCACGGATTCTATTGGCTTATTCATACATGAGTTCTATAATCAGTTATAATATCACAAGAGCATCGAAAATAATCGATTATACTTCCGAGTCACGACACGTATTATGCGAAACATTAGCGCAGCTCGAGTGGTGTTTTAAGAAAATACGTCGAGTGACGAGGTCAGTATACTGATTATTTTCGATTGCTCGAGTGGTATTCGTTACGATTATATAACGAATAAAAATTAAAATTTTTTTTGACAAACGTCAATATGAAATCATTCACATTTTGATACGAGGCGAAACACCAAAACGATTATATCACGTCGTCAAGGGTATACTCATTTATCAATACGAAGTAGTTGTGCAAAATTCACGGATTCTATTGGCTTATTCATAATATCACATTGATAAGATTCAGTTTTTTTAGTTTTCATCCTTTTTTCAGATTCGGAGCAATCTCCTGGGGTATACCTAAGAGATGATCCTCTCTTTGGAAACCAACCACCGCATTGCGAATTAAGAGTACCCACAGCTGAAAAAGCTGCACATTACTTGGATGCCGCTCTGGAAGGCCGAGCCCCTACAAGAGAAGACTATAGGGAGTCTCATCTTTTATACACTCTACACGTTTATCAGTACAGCGTGGCTGGAAAAGGTGGAGGTAAATTAAACTAGTCCTTAGATAAAACAATATTTTAAACTAAAATCTGTAGTTGATAACACGGAATATTGAAGTGGCCAGATGAGCTTTGTTTCTCCTAAATTTTATAAATATTGAAATTAATTATGAACAACATATCCGAAATTTTAGCCTCCTAGGGCTATTTGGAGGATGCATAGAGCTAAATAAACCGGAGAATTTTTGCATACCTGAACCTCCTCCAAATTGAGTTGGATGGACGGAAATTTTGTACGGAGATTGAATTAATGCTAAAGAAGAGCCTTTTCGTGGAATAAACTTTTTTCTGTAACCGACGCTATTTTTATGGAAAGAATTCATGTTTTTTGTAATTTTTGAGGTTTAGCTCACCTTCACAGCTTATCCATATGGTGTTAGATGGTTGAAATTTGTCACGTGGTTTAATTTGATATTTTAGGACTGCGTCGTTTTCGTTTCAACAATTTTGCCTGACCATTTTCATGTAGAGATTTTATGTTTTTCCATTGGTTTTGAGGTTTTGCGAACCTCCATAGGTTCTGGTGATTGAATTAGAGGGTTGCAATTTGGTACGTGGCATGAGTTGGTATAAGGAAACAGTGCACTAGAGGTTTCGGTTTCAATGATTATTTTATCGTTAAATTAAGTTTGATGGTTGATGGTAGGGAGTTGCTATTTAGGGATTTTAAGTGTTATCTAACATCACTGTAATTTTGATGTAGAAATTCAATACAGTTTTTCAGTATGCAATATACATCTGAAGAAGTCACTCTGTTTGGCGAAACAATTGTCATGTTAACAAAATATAGTGAAAATTGAAAACTGTGAAGTTTTATTCACAATATTATAATGGATTTTCATCAAGTATCGGCCCAATCAGTTAGTTACAGTTTTGCAAGATATATGCATCTTTTCTCTTGTTCTTACTTCCATTGATTTGCATCATAATTTAATGAATGTCTTGTATTGAGCTAAGCTTTAACTTCAATAATATTGTTTGATATTATTTTTATTTTGTTCTTTATTCGTTTCCTATTTTTTTCTCTTGCGCTGTGGTTTGATTTCTCCACTATTAAGCTTTACTTTAGGTAACTCTTTTCTGTAACGAGGTATTAAACCTATTAAGAAATGAAGAACTCATTATTATTATTATTATTATCTCTTCGGCCACCCCACTTGACTTAAAGTATGTGTATGTAAAAAATAACAAAGGTGAGGTGAAAAACGATTCTAGTAATGGAGCTCTGCTGCTCACGCAGTTTTTTTCTTCCTGCTGCCACTTTCGTCACTAGTAAAACAAAATACGTTCAAAAGAATAGTACTTTCTTGTAGTGTTACAAATATTATTAAGAAAGAACATATTTCTGAAATTAATCAACCCAATTATGTTTTAGCGAATTGCTTTCTCGAAATATTATTTGGAAATGAACCTAATTTCTCTGATTTTTCAACAGGATATCAAAATCAGAATAACAATAGATGACTAAATGATGAAATACATTTTTGTTAGATAGATTATGTGAAGAACATCTACTACTACATTGCATTATCAAATTAGAAATTGTTTCTTCAATTCATAAAATCTTATATTGATGTCCTGGAAATTAATTTCAATGAACTGCATAATATTTAATTTTTCTGATGCAACTTTCCGACTAATTTCAATAAATTCAATTGAAATTAATTTATAATTTTTTAATTTTTGTCTAGTTTTTTCAATTTTAAATCTGGCAATTTTTCTTTGAATGCCCAATTTTCAGTATCTATCTGAACGTTTTCAGTATACGCGCAGAGATAATCAGAAAAACTCTAGAAAGTTCTAATTGCAAATGATCGCCGTAGGGCCCCCGAAATTTATTGTAATTAGTTTCTTATCTTTTCTGTTATTGCCTAAAAGGTAAAGGTATCTGGATAATTTATGAAAATTATTTCCCTTCCAATCTGCAGTCGTTATAGAATTTTGTATGTATTGAAAAACTTGAATACTTAATATTAGAAGAGTAAATATCAAGACATGTAACTCTTATCATGAAGAAAAATTAGCTTAATTATATTTCGAAAATTATAAGTTTTGCCAGATTTTAATTCTGATTTATATATTTTAGAATTTCAGTCAATTGAATAGTTGTTCGAAAATCACCTTCGTTTTGAAGTACATTGTTCTTTGACGTGCATAAAAACTTGATCAATAATTTTTATCTAGATTTTATTTCAGTAAAACTCTTGCTTCTGCATATTCGAGATTTTTAAAGATTGTTCAAATGATAACAACATTATGATAATAACAACATAATAATAATAATAACATTAATAAAACTATTTGCATCTGCTCTGTGAAATTTAATATATCTCATAGAAAAATTAAAAGATAAAATAGAACTGTTGAACCTTGGTTTTCTCCAACATAAATATTTGTTTTAGTGCTTGTTTATATGGAATATACAATAGAATTTAGTAGAAAATCCCTAACGAATGATTATCCTTGGCCTAAGCCCTAGATGCATGAACTAATGTACTATTTCTTTAAGTTATCGGTTCTATATAAATCTTACTACTATAAACAACACAATACATCACTCCAGGATCCAGATAAACAATGCCTTCATGAAGCTTTCCTCAGCCTAGATGTGAATTATATATATATATATATATATATATATATATATATATATATATATATATATATATATATATATATATATATATATATATATATATATATATATATATATACAAGGTGAGTCAAGCTGAACGCCTCGGACTCTCGTGGCCAAATGCTATTTTTTTCGGTAAACGGTCTATGGAAGTATATGCACGTCGATCTGAACTAAAATTTAAAAATAATGACTTTCATACAGGGTGTTTCAAAAGAGCGTGACATATCAAAGTTATATTTTTTTTAATGGAACACCCTGTATTTTCTTGCATTTTTGAATTACTTGAGAAAAAATAAGCTAACTTTGCTAAAGTGTCTCTATCCCTAGCTCTCTCTATTTATGAGATATTCAACTTTTTCTCAAAATGTAAGGCGGTCGAAAAAATTCAATATCATTTGAATTAGCCAAAGCAGGTGTACGAAATTTAGAAAACCCACTCAAATCAATTTCAGCTACTTACTGTAGCATGAGTGAAAAACCAATAGTATACAGTGTGTTTCATACTATCAGGCGACACAATTTTACTCAAAAGCACACAATTTCATATAACGCCATCTAGTTCATTTTTAGGATAATTATATTGTTGCCTATTAATGATTATCAACTTTTACCTTAAAATATTGTGAGATGGCGCTATTTGATATTATCAAAATGTGCGAAGGCCAAACCAACTTTTGTCGGCCAGGTACTAAACCCTGTCTGCTTTTCAGCGAATTTATTATCCTATTCCATTATTTTACCCAACAAATATTATTTCAGTGGCCGGTGGTAGAAGTCGTCTGCATCTAATTGACTTGGGAAATTCGGAAAGGAGCAAAGCCAGTGGTGGTATTCCTCTATCTGGCGTTGGAAATATTTTATTGGCTATTTTCAATGGTCAAAAGCATCTTCCCTACAAGGAAAATAAGCTGACCCACTTACTAAAGGTATCATATTTTAGTTTTCTAGAAACAACTTACAAAAGCCAATGAAATTATAATGATATTTCAAGTGCTAGTATTTTTCATTGTCTTCTAGAAATAATTTTTTTTCATATGCTGAAGTTAGTTTAAAATCAATTTTTCTTCATAATGTAGAAAATACTGAAAATAAATCAACAAAATAATGAATTTTTGTGATGTTCTTTTGAAGTTAGATTCAAATGAAAATTGGTGAAATTGCATCCGTAAAAAATAATGTAATATTAGTAAATATTCATATTCTTTAGGATATAAAATGAACTATTTCATGTATTTAAAATTCATTTTGATTTAATGTTTGCTTCACGCAGATTCAATTTGTTTAGCATATTCTTTGACATCTGTGCCAATAAGATTTTTTTTCTACAAGCGTGCGCTTTCAACCCTTTTCCCGCACGCATTTCAATTCGTAAAGAGTCACATTGCCAAACAGTGCGGGAAAAACCCCTGCTATTCCATTGCCGCACGCGTTTGCGTGCGGTAATGGAATAGCGGGGATTTTTCCCGCACGCTTTTATTAGAGAATAAACTGAATAATGATATGTCTCTATGCACCGAACGCCACCGACGACGTTACTATGGAAACGACATGTGAATTAACATAATATGTCATTAGTATGAAATTATTTGAATATATCAAATCGAATTTCATCGGTGTGTCAAAATCTCCGTTAAAATAAGCGCTTGTAGAAAAAATCTTGTTCCTAACTCGTGCGGAAAGAGTCTTTCCGCACTTGTTAGGAAAATAACTATTTCCGCAAACGTCAAAAAATGACGACTTTTTCAACCTCAGTTCTCAATGTTGAAGTTTGATTTCAAAGACGTCCTTTTCTTTTTACTTTTTTGTCCGGCCGTGAGCGTACAAAAAAGTACACTCTCAGTACACTTTTTTGTACTCTGACGTCAATATCAAGAACGCCGGACGGCGTACAGTTGGGTTCCGAATCCGACATAATGTAATTTGTAAGAAAATTTTCATATATTTTAATACAACAAGTAATTTCTTAATACTCGGGTACTTACCAAAAACGCACAGTCCTATAATGCGTAGATAAGTGACTTTAAATGTTTCTGACAATTATTTTGTTGAATTGTCAAATTTGTGTTGCCTTGACTTCTACAAAACCAGTAAGCAAAGCAATCTAGTTTTACGTTTCTTCACATCTAATAATATCAAATATCACCTCAATTTTATCGTTTAAACACCGTTTGCAGAAAAAATCGCTGTTCTATTCGGTGAAAAGCACTTTTTGTGGCTCGACTAAAATTGTCAAACTAAAATTGACAAACATTTAGTCTCGCCACAAAAAGTATCACTTTTACTCCTAATGAAACAATATACTATTTCATATCAGTCATTTTTGTTTTCAGGATTGTCTGAGTTCTCTGACTTGCCATGCTGCTATGATAGTCCACGTTTCACCCCATGCACAAAACTATTCAGATACTCTAACTACTGTACAGTTAGCTTCTAGGATTCATCGAATGCGAAGAAGAAGAATTAAATTCGTATCAGCAGCAGTCGGAAATGGATCAGGCGGAAGTTCAGGTATAAAAACTGATAGCCCGGTCATTATAGGTTTTAACTGCGGAAAAACTCCTAGTAAACTGAACTATTAAATACACCTTTATTAGATACGGCATTTTTATATGTAATATGTGAAAAATCGAAATTGATATCGTGCCGTCTACAAAAGTTCTGAAGGTCAAAGGTCTCGAAAATCAGTTTTCCGCGAATATCGGAGGTCCATAGAAGTCATTACGAAAATAATTGTTCATCGTGCAATTGTCTACAAAGAGATGCCTTCCGTATTTTTTTTGTAAGATCCACCGTTTTTCGAGTAGAGCACTGAAAAATGACAAGTATGCATTCACATACGATATTGTATTCCGTATACCAAGGCGTAAACAACTCTATTGTTTTTTTATTCATGTTTTTGATTATAATATCACTCACGTAGTCAACAATCATTCAGTTACATATTTTTTTCAGGAGAGGAAGCTACAAGAACCACCGGCACCAGTAGTGAGCCCGATCCATCAAGTAGTGATCTCTCCGCTGATACTGTCATCTACGTAGGTCCTGTGGACGACGCCACTGACGGCGAACATCCTCCAGTATATATTCCTAGTTTGAATTCCGGAGATAATCGTTGTTCTATGAGCAAAGCGCTTCGTGGCTCGAGTGCTGAGCAAAGACCTACGAAACCAACCGGCAATATGAAAGTTGACGAAAAAACGCTTACTCATCGACCTTCCATTAAAAGTTCGTGCCAAACTAATAAAACCTCACCGGCCCGCACAAATTCCCCTAAAAGTTCTCCGAATAGGGTGACGCTCAAAAATAAGTCTGAAGTTAAACATCCTGTCAGTGGAGGTAGTGATGAACAGTGGATAGACGGTCCAAGAATTTCCAAATCAAAAGTTGCTGAAGCTAGACATTTCATGAAAGAGCCTTGTCATATTAAAAAGCGTGAAACATGGATTGATGGACCGCTACAACAATCTACATCTGCTTCCGATAGAGGGTATGGTTATATGGACAGTCATAAAAAAAATATGATAAGGAAATGGGTTGAACATCAAACTACACAAATACAACGAACAAAGTCCAGCCACGGTAAAACGTACGAAAAACACCAAAAAGAAACAGTTAAAGAACTCACTCAGTTTAAAACTCACGAGGAGGATATTGTTAAACCATTAGATACAAAACGTCATGAGCATGTAGAAGAATCAATAATTCGTACAGGGTTAAAAATTAATCATATGTCAAGTGGTTCAATACCGGAATGTAGAGAGGAAAGAGAAGGCACTAAACAAGTTGAAGAAGATATCGATGACGAAGAAGAGGCTGTGGCAATACCACCAGCTCTTCCTCTCATACAGCCTTTAAGTAGCAGGGAAGTATCTTTGGAAAGTCTAGACATTCTTTTGAAAGAGAGAATGTTGTCGAACGCAGAATATAATAATTATCAAAACAGTTGTTATGAAGATCAAGGTGATAGCGATGAAGATGAAGTTTTGGAGATTATAGAAGTAGAAGAGCCATTGGAACCAGTACCAACTCAGGATTCTTGTCTACAAGTCACCGAAGAAGATATCGCTCTATGTATGGGTTATGCAGAAAATCCGCTACCTGAAGTAGACCAAGAAAATCCTTTAGATCATCCATTGAGAATTCTCAGCCAAGAAAATTTGACTGTGGTATCAACATTTACTGATTCAATGTCAGTTTATAACGATTTAGAGCGAATTCTACCTAGACATAGATATGATACAAGATATAAAACATACGACAACGATGATTATGAAGATCCTGACAATCCATCTTTTCCAAAGAATGGAAATTTAGATGAAACAACAAGAAAAAAATTTGACCAATTAGCCAAACTTCATGAACTTTTTACAAATAGATTAGCTAAAGCAAACGTAGCGAATTCCGAGACATATCAGAAACAGAAACAGAATCAAAGGTCTCTGACAAGATGTGAATCTCTTAGTCTAAATGAAATGTTATATGGAGAAAATCAAGATAATTACAGTGTGTATAGTGAACCTGCTTATATTCAGGAGAAATTTTGTGAAAATTGCAAAATTAATATGACTACACCAGGAACTATGCCAAATTGGTATGTGGATCCTTTTTTATCGGCTAGTACACAAGATCTCTCAGTAGTAGCAAATAAGGCACCGCAATTAAGTGGCCGATTTCAAAGGTACTGTCACAATTATCCAAATTATCCTAGAGAAAACTTAGCAAATCTTCGCCATCCTGATGGTGCTTCCAATCCGAATTTACGTGAAGAATATGTGAGAGTACCAGGTAATGGCGCTTCTTCTTCAGATAATGAGAAAAAGCCAAATATTCAAACCGAGTCTACAGTCACACAATCTTTACCGCCTCCCAATACTCTGCCATCGGTAGAACGAATGAACAGAGCCGTGCTCAGTGTTGAGTCGGGAGTTACTTCCATTAAACTAACCCACAAATCTGAAGGATATGACAGTGGTCATGATTCTACTCCCAGAACTTCTAAACATAGTCCTGCCGCTATATCGAGAAGGGCTGAAAGTGGATATGATAGTGTTGTGAGGGATAGTGAAAGTTCCAGCATTGATTCTGAAACTAGTCGTATTTCTCACAATGTGCATGGTAGAAGAGGTAAATGTAAACATAAACATGAAAAGTCGTTTTGTTCTTGGTTTTTGAATCCGTTTACGTGTAAATACATTGATGAGCCACCTGAAACACATTTCTAATATTTATATATTTCGTTGTTTCATTTGGCATACTACGTCTGCCATTATCATCTGTGTTATGATCTCAGAAAGACAAAAGCTGTATTTACTATAATCTCTACTTCATGTTTTTACAATATTGAATTATACTGAATGTCCCTTAATACAGATTTTATTCGCAGGTCTTTTCACATATTGATGGATTCATTTATATTAATTGTAACTTAGCAAAATCATGTCACAGTAGGTATATGTTACGAGGTAAACGTATCTAGAAATATTCAAAAGCTGGAACCTACAACGGATTAAAACATTTTTCAGGTTTTTCTGAATTCATATTGTAAAAATATATTGTAGAAGTGTTTCGATGTGCATTGGATGATAATTGGAAACATTTGATAATCTTCATAACCAAGACGAATATTCAATATTCTCGTTAGTTGTTAGAGAAAGATATTCATATATCAAATATTTTCTTGCTATTGTACAGAAGCAAATATTTTTTTAACCTGTAGCAGATATTCTACTCCAACCAAATTTATAGATATCACGCTTCTCGGTGTTCACTTGGTTAATCGAAATATCAATTTTAAACAAACATTTTTCAGATTTTGAAAACTTTAAGTTCTTTTTTTGCTAGTCGGTCATTACTGTTAGTATATTTAAATTTTTTTTTCATATTGAGTTTGACGCAGTGGCAGTTCGTGAAGAGGTTTTAACACATAGTGCATTTATATTTCTATTTAATCATCACAGAAAGCAATCTTCATCGAAAATTCGAAAGTAATGAAAAACTAACGAAAATCCTTTAAAGCTATATCTCAGGAATATCGATAAAAACTAATCCAAAAGAGAATGTTCCCTTTTTTCACATTGTATGCAGACGATGCGGCTAATGCATAACTTTTAAGAATAGATAAATAAAAATACATCCTGAAAAAGAATTCAACATTATGGAATACTGTCAAAGTAAATACAAACATTTTTGATATTGAACTAACACAATTCGTATAAACTAAAGCGAAACTATTTTAACAGGATTCTACATACAATAGAACACTTCATATCGAATTAATCTCGTCAACTTTGTATACTTACGTTAAGTCAAAAGTATTTTGGAGAAGTGTTGTAAAACAGAATGCATATTTTATTTATAGATAGTGACATCCATAATCTTTAATGCTATTCATCAAAATAACCCTTGCAAACAATTAAATTAAACTATTTTAATGGAAATGGATTTTCAAAAAAACATCATTCAACCAGCAACATATGAAATTGGTGCTACCAAACATCATACCAACTATGTAGTATTTGTACATTCAGAAATAATGTGTATATTTTTGGTTTAGCAAGGACAAACAAAAACTATCGTATCAAAATATTTTGCTTCATCGTTCTGAAAATCGGAGAATGCGATAGAGGTTTCTTTAAAGATTAAAATTAACTTAAAACGATAGACTGCAAAGCATCATCATTGATACAAAATTCTTAAAATCCGCCTGAAAATAATACTGCAGCTATAATACTTGTTTTTCAAAATATGTTGGTAACACAACGAAATCGAACAGATTATGTCTACCTTCAAGTAAAAATGTGTATTTTTTTAAGCTGTGTTAGTCACCGCTTCATATTGTCATTTGAAGATAGAGCTTATCTCTCAATATAGTTTTTTCAACCAATCTTCAAATTTTGCTTGCATCTCGAATTTATTGTAATGTTATTAGTGCAGCCATTGAAGCGGAAAATAGGTTCTTACCTCCGAAATTTGTTACTATGAACCGATTTACATGAAATTTCGGAATTAGGCTTACCTTTCCCTTAACTTCAAAAGTGATTCTGACCCGAACTACGTTTTCACCCTAGGAGTGGTTGCCACCCCTTTGCGGTGGTGGAATTTTTTTTTCAAAATAACCTGGGATATCTATAGAAGACCTAATTTTAAGCAAAAAATGTTTTTTAAAGTTTTTTCAGAAACCCAATACTTTTCAGGTTATTGGCAATTGAAAATTCGGAATTTTCAGTATACTAATGTTTAGTTTACTAAGTTTACTTCAATTCTGAAGCTACCACAACTTATGAAAAACCATTTTAAAGGTAATTAAAAGAGCTACAACTTTTTGCATTACAATATATAGTAAAAAACCTTTTATTTTGAAACGGTAAAGGGTCAAAGAGCTCGAGAGAGCCTGTGATTGCGCTACCGCGCGCTCTTTAAACAATCATATCTCCGTCAATTTTCGTGTGACAGGAAAAAAAAACCAAAATTTTTGTCAAAAAATAACCTACATTTTTATTATTACACTTTTTTACGTAACTAACATTATTTTTGAGATGTTATAAAAAGAAATTGGTTTCTTTAAAAATTCGAAATTTTTTTTTTCTCAAAATCATGATTTTTTCGAAAAATATGTGTTCCAAAGCAGTCAAACTGCTAGAATCCATCAAACTCTTTATATTGAAGTTAATTCTAGACGGAATACGATTAATTTCCATTTTGGTGGAAATGGCAGTCATGAAACCCATTGATTTTAGAAAAAAACATTAGATGTTCTTCTTTTTCATTACAGCTCACTCATTTTACGTGTAAAAGACTTTTAACAGTGCTCATTTTGAAGCTTATTTCAAGCACTATGAAATCTTTTTTCATTAGCATGCATAAAAGTTATTCGCTCTCCGCTAGATGGCATTGAATACATCGATTAAATTTCACACAAAATAAAAAACGGCTTTGATCTTCAATATCTCGCTCAATATTGCACTTAGAACACTCTATTAAAAAACAATTTGTTCATTTGTCCACCTGCTACAATTTTGTAATATTATTATCGGTAAAATGCATATTTTTGGAGATATTCGCAAAAAACCGTTGAAAATCGTTCAGAATTTTCAATTGCCAGTAACTTGAATAGTATTGGGTTTCTGAAAAAACTTTATGGAACATTTTTTGCTTGAAATTAGGTCTCCTATCGATATCCGAGGTTATTTTGAAAAAAAAATTTCCACCACCGAAAATGGGTGGCAACCACCCCCAGGGTGAAAACGGAGTTCGAATCAATATTACTTTTGAAGTTAAGGGTAAGATAAGCCTAATTCCGAAATTTCATGTAAATCGGTTCATAGTAAAAAATTTCTGAGCTAAAAAGCTTCAATGGTTATTTATTCTGACTTAAAAAGTTGTGTTTTTACATTCATCGAAATTCTAACCATTGTTGAGATACGTGGTTTCCTGTTTTTGCATTATTCTGGACTCCTTCATCTTTGACAGCTATTTGAAACTTTCATTTAAAACAGAAACTCAATATTTGATCTAGTAGCTGACAGTATAAGAAAACTGAAATAATTATGATGATCTTGAGACTACAAAAAGGATTATAGAATTTTGTAACATATTTATTTTTTTATACACAAAAATTCGTGAAAGTTGTAAGCTTTCTGACTCGAAAATATTTCTACTTGAAAAAAGTGCGTATACTTTGAAATGTGTCAAATTTTAAAAACTTAAGTCTTGAGTGGTTGTGCACATTTTGTTTAGCACTCATTATTATAAAAACATATCAGTTGAATTATGAGTTTAATAATTTATAAATTACTATTGAATATTTTACATTACTTTAATGAAAAAAAGAAACATTGTAATGCAATATCAGTTACTCACTCACAAGTAGCTCGATATTTCATGTTCAGTTTCTCAAAATGCTGGTTCATATGTCAACAGCCTTGTTGTTCCATTTTGTCCAGCCAATAACCATTAATACTGAATCCTTTCTGAAAAATGGAACACGAAATGAAAATGTGTTATATTTTCTGAAATAAATAGGGTTTTCATTTCAACTAGTTGCTAAATTTTATAACAAACATTTCTAAGATATGGTTTTAGCATCTGCATATCAGCAATTTTTTAAGGGATCAAAAGAAAAAATATATCTTGCCAACACACGTTTCGTCACAAGACTGTCCATTTTGATCTCTCTTCGATCTTTAATATTTTTTTAAATCTTATTTTGAACATAGATATAACTTATCAATGTTGATTTGTGATATGATATTATAATGTAGTATAAACATTCTGCCTTAATTTATATTTTTTTCATATTTGTATATTAGTGTATATTCATGTATTTATTTTATTTTGAAATTGTTATTGAATTGAATCATTTACGTTCATTTGTAAAATAGCTGTTAGAACTTATTATGGTTGTCTTGAGTATTCGAATAAAATATTTATCAATACCTAATACTGACTATCATTCATTATGTATTTCAAACATGTATATTTTGTATATCTATATTTACTTGGTTCATTGAATATTGAAACTATTTGTATGAACCATTAATCCTGTAGCACAGAGCATCCCAAACTGTGAGTCGTGGAGCCCTGGGGTGCTTGGCCACTTTACAGGGGCGTCGCGAAACATTTGTCTCAATTCAACAATTTACTTGATCCTGTGTAAAATTAACTCGATAGCGCAAAGTATTCTTGAAAATTGTCTAGCCTTCTGGATAGTAAGGTACGATCGGACTAGACACGTGGAGGTGCCTTTCGCCATAGATCTCGAATATTCTGGAAGGTCCGCTTTCTCTACGTAGAGAGAACACACACCTTTCGAAATCAACGGAACAAATATCAGCTGGCATAAAAAAACTCAATTTATCGAGAAGAAAACAAAAGGAAGATGATATCAGATATTCTTCTTCAATATTTGTAGTCGATTGCATTTAATCTTCCTGTAGATATGAAATAGTTATTTATGTACCAAGTGCGTTATATACATCCTAACGCCTGATGGGCGTTAGGATCTAGTAACGCACGTGGTGCATACAAGATTTTATTTTTCACGAAAAAATTATTTTATCATAATGAAAAATCTATTTTAAAATTGGTTCATTGCTCCTGTACTTTCTATTTTTCTTCTCATAGTAGGCATGTCATTTCTTGATATTTCGACGTTTGTGAATATTTTTGTCATCATATTCAGTGAATGTCATTGCTACTTTCTTTGTGTAGTCTTATAGAAATTATGGAAATGAAAATGAAATTACCCAAAAATATCATAGCAAATGCAGCCAAAGCTGCGAATAATTCATTGCCGGAGAAATCCAGAGTCGTATACGACTAGGATTATGAAGTATTTAATCAATGGAAGTTGCTTCATTTCTCCTCGTACAATTAGCGGGCGTTATGATCCATTATGCCCGCTCATAACTCCCTAGGGCATAATGAGTGTATTGATAGCATCCGTATCTAAGGTAAAATCAACAAATAATATACAAGTGAAAAATAAACCATATTTTAAAGACATTTATCATAACTCATGATTTCGTTTGAGAAATACTTTGCAAATAAAAATTTTCATAGGTTTGCACGAATTGAATATCCATTCCGCAGTAATGCTCCATCAAAATTTACTTTTGCTGCAGATGACACTCTCATCGAGTTATCTTGCGGTAATAAAGATAAATTTTGGCTGCATGGGATGACAGAATGTAAGATTTTAGTGAAAGATAGATAACCTCTTAGAAGTGATAAGGCTCGGCAGATTTTTATCAACATTTCGAATAAAGTATCTGTGCGAAGCTGGGTTTTCGGCAGTTCCTGTAATGAAAAGCAAATAAATAGTGAAAATCAACATGTGGAGACAAATGGAGGATGGTCGAGTCCAGTTTAATTCCACGTTTTGAGAAGAAATACAAAGGGTTTCACTGTTTCAGGCTAATCCATAACATTTATTTTCAGTTATTATTAGTTATTAAAATAAAAATTAAAATATTGAATAATGAACATACACAAGTTGTAGTTTAGTCTATTTTACCTATTTATATCGGAGTAGAGCGCCGTGATATCGTTTAGGTTAGAAAATGCCGCCGCGAGTAGGAAATGTTTGTTAACCCCTGCTGTAACACCCTCTATTTTTACATATTAGTAACCGACAGAATTCGAGACACAGTCAAATTTTCTGCAATTACAATCATTCCATTATAAATATGGATAATCAATGTACAAAAACTGGAATAAAAAAGCGATGTAGCTGAATTCAACTTCTACTGAAATCTAGTGGAATTAATAATATTTTTTCACTACCTAACTTTCAACAAACGATAAATTTTTGTGAATAATTCAGTATAAGCCCTTTATTTCAAATAAATTAGAAAATTTAATCAAAATGAAAGCTGATGAACTGTTATACAAAAATAGGCAATAGTAAAAATGTTCTTATGAAAAGTTTGTCGAGAAACCAGTGTTATTAGTTATGAACAATTATTACATATATTTGTTAAAAATGAATGATACACGGATTGGTGGGATTATCCTCTGGTTTACAATCGATCCCTTGTGACGGAGGTATTAGACTGTAGCTACAGTTCCACCGAAGGAACATTGAGAAACATTGTGGAACATTTTTGTTGCCGTTGCTTGTTTCCGAAAATGTTTCTAAATGTTTCTAAATGTTCCTTGAAACTTTTTTATGTTTCGGCAACAAATGTTGACTATTTTTACTTGTCACCCTTAAAGCTACGGTTCCACCGGAGGTAGGGTGACCAGATGTCCGTTTTAATACGGACATGTCCGTTTTTTCGGCTCTGTGTCCGTTAGTCCGTATTTTTTGTAAAATGTCCGTATTTTTCGCGTTTTTGACGAATTTCGCCAGCTCTTGGTAAAACTTTTAGCTTCCAGTGATTTTCATACAAATTTTGATGAAAATTACTAGGTCTAGTGTATATATTTTCATTAAAGCTGGAAGAATTCAGCGAGCTTTTCGTAAAATCTCTAGGCTGAGCTTAGTGTTCAAAATTAGCGAGGCTCAATCTAATAATTTTCATGTGCGTTTTTTTAATGTGAATCGCTGCCTACTTGGATACATGGGGAAGCGTAGATGAGGGGGAAAGTAACGAGAGAGGTGTCCGTTTTTTCCACTTCAGCCATCTGGTCACCCTAACCGGAGGAACTTTTTTGTTACGGTTGCGTGTTTGCGTAAATGTTGCAAAATGTTCCTTAAAATTTCTTTATTTGACGGCAACAAATGTTGACTGTTCCTACTTGTCGCTGGTTTCGATTTTGTGCGGTAAACTTCAGAGGAAAATAGGAAACGTGTGAAAAAATCCGTGTTGATATGGCAGTGGAAACGTATCGAGAACGCAACTAGTAAACATTCGTGTCGCAGATCTTCAGTGTGCAGTGAAGTAGTTTGTTATTCAGCACCAGCCTATCTCCCTGGATGAAGCAGTTTCCAACTCCGGCACTTCGGTAATGAGACAAATAATATTTCAACGTTTTGTGTTCTTCCCTTTGGTTCAAGGTTAAATCGTTTGCTATGAAAATGCCTGTACCCTTCAGTTTTTGAGCGTTTTTCAATACTGTTTTTTTTTCCAATTGAGAAATCAGTTCTATTTTCAGGGAGGCATTAGGTAACTTTCCTAGTCGATAAAAATCACTTATGTCCGATTCTTCCAGTTCTACTCCAACAAGTTTGTATATCTCGCTACAAACAAATTCTAAAATGGTCTCCCGAATTGTTCCACCTAAGCCGAAAACTATTATATTTTTATTCCTGTAAATCCTTTCTAGAGATTCTACTTGTTCCTTCAGTAACCTATTTTGTTCTTCCAACTTCTTTATTTTCATATTTTGATCTTCAATTTTCAAGACAATCCTAGCCTCACTTGAGTCAATAATATTTTTCAGGTCCGATCTAGTTTTCGGAATTTCCTTCAATATTTCCTTCGTGGCTTCTTCTAACAGTTTCTTTACCATGGTTTCATTCATTATAAATAAATAATAAAGTGATTAGACTGATAATCTTTATCAGGTGTAGCGATAACTAGCTAACTTTTACTAGCGTATAGTGTTTCTTATATTTCTCAGGAATCACATACGCCACAGTTGCAGGGTAGACATCATGTCAGCTAGTAAGTATTTGTTCTCGCAAAGGAATTCTGCTTTTTCAATCTAAACGGTGAATTGTTGGTTTCCAATATATTTGGTATAGGACGCTATGAGTTTTAATCCATCTAGTAGTTCGACCGCGATTTGTATTGAAGAACAATTAGAAATTTGCTAATTCCCTCCGAGCCAACTGAACTGCACTGATGCGATCTAATAAGATCGAAACAGCTGTATGCAGATATTGATTCGGGTTGACTTGATGTTTTCTAAAATTCACAGTTGGATGGTGAATGCAGATTTCGAGTCGCGAAATACAAATAATCAGCTTCCTTGGAAATTTGTTTGATGATTTTTTAAATTATTAAAGATTTTACTTGTTCACTTCATGTAATAAATTAAATTGACCATGGTCTTGAATATTTGTCATGATTTGTTTAAAATGAAGATGTATATTCGACACACTAGCAGCTAGTTTTAAGAGAGAAGTTCTCCAAAAGTGAAAATTTCAGATATCGAATGTAGCCTTAGTAAACACAGAGCAATGATTAACGCCATTAAGAAATTTCGAGAAGTAGACTGGTACCTTATGAGTTGATTTTGACTAGGAAAATTTGAATCCGCCAAAAGTGCCAATTCGAGCAGATAATATTTATCAAATGATGATAGACGAGTATCGAATTAACATAAGAAAGATAGGAGATGATGTGACTATCTCGAAAAAACGTGTTTGTCATATGATCAAAACCAAAAATGTATCCACATTTTTGAAACCTTGCTTCGACGAAATGAGTCGAATTCTTGTCGCCAGTTGCTAACTATTAATAAAACTTAGATACAAGGATAATACGACAGCATTGGGAAAAAAACCTATCATCATATTGACAAAATGCATTTTTTCACTTGACAGTAGTAACTATGACAAGAAATCTCGAGTATAACCCACCGTATTCACCAGATCTGCACACCAGCGATTCTTACTCGTATTTTCCCCGAAAATTATAGACTATTGCACTTTATCGAGAGTTAGGTACTAGTAAAGAGTGGTAGTGATTTTTAGATCCGTATATATATATATATATATATATATATATATATATATATATATACATATATATTTATATATATATATTTATATATATAGATATATATATATATATATATATATATAGATATATATATATACATCATTTCGTTAGCTGACGACTTATAGTGAAAAGAAAATTTATTTTGTTGGATATTTCTAGGTTATCATTGTACTAAAAAAAACTGGTGGTTTAAAAATATACGTTTCGACGGCTATGGCCTCCTTCCTTAGTATTTAATTGATATAAAATTTCACAATAAACTCATTCTTATAACCAAATGTCTATTAATATTGAATATTGCATCTCAAATATGTCTTCTTGTCATGTTAGTTTATATATATATATATATATATATATATATATATATATATATATATATATATATATATATATATATATATATATATATATATATATATATATATATATATATATATATAATATATATATTATATATATATATATATATATATATATATTATATATATATATATATATATATATATTATATATACTAGCTGACCCGGCAAACGTTGTTCTGCCATATAAATTATTTTTATCTATCTATCTTTCTATCTATTCATCTATCTGCCGATGTATATCTACCTATCTAACTATCTATCTATCTAGATAGTTATCTGTCTTTCTATCTATCTACATATCTATCTAACCCGGCAAACGTTGTTCTGCCATAAAAATTATTTTAATCTATCTGTCTTTCTATCTATCTATCTATCTATCTACATATCTATCTATCCATCTATCTGACCCGGCAAACGTTGTTCTGCTATATAAATTATTTTTATCTATCTAAATAGGGGTTGATCGTAGAGCGGTGAAAATTTAGGGTTGTATATATTTTTGAATGCTGTATCATAAAAAAATAGAACAGAAAATGTTGTCAGAAAAATAAAGAAAAAAATTAAGGGGTGGACTACCCTTAACATTTAGGGGGATGAAAAATAGATTTTGTCGGATTCTCAGACCTAACCGATATGCACACAAAATTTCATGAGAATCGGTTGAGTCATTTCGAAGGAGTTTAAGAAATAAAAAATAAAGGTTGATCGTAGAAGGGTGAAAATTTAGGATTGTATGTATTTTTGTATGTTGTACCATCAAAAAATGAAAACAAAAAATTTTGTCTAAAAAATAAAATAAAAAATTTAGGGGTGGACTACCCTTAACATTTAGGGGGATGAAAAATAGATGTTGGCCGATTCTCAGACCTACTCAATATGCTCACAAAATTTCATGAGAATCGGTCAAGCCGTTTCGGAGGAGTATGGGAACGAACTTTGTGACACGAAAATTTTATATATAAGATATGTATATATATATATATATATATATATATATATATATATATATATAAATATATATATATATATATATATATATATATATATGTATATGAAAAACTGTGAAAGATTTGAAAAATCTCGACGTTTCGGCTCCGTTTGCGAAGCCATCTTCAGGAGAACTAGAAGGGGAATAATTCAGATTGACTCTGAAGAGTAGGCAGGTTGAGACTTCAGAGTTGACAGGAAGCAGTACGGTTAGTGTAGTAGGCAGGTTGAGACCACGCAATCGTATTGTTTCCGATTCCTCCTAATTCTATTCGTGGAGTAGGCGGATTTAGGCCACGTATCTGAATTATTCCTCTTCTAATTCTCCGGAAGATGGCTTCGCAAAAGGAGCCGAAAAGTCGAGATTTTTCAAATCTTTTACGCGGTTCATTCCGAGAACCAAGTTCTTCAAATACTTTCTACCGCGGAAATCTTTCTGAACATATATATATATATATATATATATATATATATATATATATATATATATATATATATATATATATATATATATATATATATAATACTTTACACATTATGGCATCTTCAGCAACCCTCATAGTTCATTAGTAATTTAAATATTTTCATCAGAATACCATCACAATCCTAAATGAATATCAACGTACCAATTTATATTTTGTGTATAAAACTCCATTTTATGAAGAATACGTTTTTGAGCGAAACTAGAAACTTCCTGTACTACTCTCAAAAGTTGACAACCGAATCGAAAAAATAGCTACTTATCAATCTTACATAACTGGTTCCAACAATTATATTATTTCAATGACTTCAATTTGTCTCATTTTATATTGATATTATTACAACGCATTCACTGGATATCGCTGGAAATAGCAGAGCATTTATGTAACCTGACACTGCAGGAAATGAAACGTTGACTGCTGTCAATCACTTGCAACATGTATTTACCAATAGTAAAATCCATTAATAATATCATCTCACAAACGCCTTGGTCAAATTGAGAGTGAGCCTGTTTCTGAATTCTCCATAGAAAATTCAAACATTCAGAGGAATCTCAACATTGCATTTTTCAGTGCAAGATTTACATCAATCTGTAGTATGAAGAGGGTCCACAAAAAAAACCTATTTTAATCCTCCCAGACTTCCAGATAAAGTCGGGTTTATCGGGATATCAATCTAATTGAAAACGTCCGGCCGAACTTTTTTGCGTCGAGGAGAAAATTCATCTAACGATAAAATTATTCAACCTCTTTTTATTTTAGATGTGGATATTTAATGGCAGATGCTAAGTCAAATTGATTAATGGCGGGCTACACACGTACGTCGATGTCTTGATACATCGATGTGCATCCAAAAACGTGCAACCAATAACGTGCAACTTGATTTCGTACATACGTACGTACAAAACTACAGTTTTGTCTTGATACATCAACGTGCATCCAAGAACGTACAATCAATAACGGTGAATCGCATCCACACGTTTACACCTGTAATCGGGCTACACACGGACGTCGATGTCTTAATACATCGACGTGCATCCAAAAATGTGCAACCAATAACGTGCAACCTGATTGCGTCCACACGTACGTACAAAACCATAGATTTGTCCAGTCTGCTAAAATGTTTGGCCAGATGTCTGAGCAGGATGAATATTATTTAGCTCTGGTGGCAGTGGCGTGTAAAAAGAAAAAAGAACTATGATGAAATTTTTTCACACATTCACCTGTTAGAAAAATGAAGGTTAGAACTAGAGGACTCTCGTTATTACGTAAGGATGGATGAAGAAACCTATTCGTAACTATTGGACATGGTTATTCCATTAATAAAACGTCAAGACACAATGATGAGATTGGCAATAACTGCAGAAATTACTGCAAGAAATTACCAAGATTTAAAATTCACAACTTTAATATCACTTTAATTCACAACTTTAATATCTTCAAAATACTCACTGTACCACTTCTTTCCGAGAGACTTTTTCATTTCATCTCCGAAACCCACCACGAAGACTATTGATTTCAACTGTACTTTTTGTAGCATTTGGTTGAATGATTTGCAGCTTCTCTATCAATGTTTTGCGTGCTTAATTGTTCTTATTCCGGTCTGAATAGTGCTTTGATTTTGTCTGCCACAAGCAAGGTAGGTGCCTGTACAACTCCACAAATTCCCGTAGAAATTCCCGGGACATTGTTCTGCAGTCAGACATAATGATGAAGCTATTTGCAAACATTTTTAGTAAATATTATACAAATTTATGAAATATTTAACTTATTATTTCAAATACCTACTGCAGTAACAAATTATTTCATAAACTTAACGCCGCTACTGCTTAAAAAACGCACACTCCACGGTAATTTGCATCCACACGTAGAGACTTGAATGCATGCGTTGGAATGCGCATTCAAAAATTCAAGCGATTCAGAAAACATCATCCGGAGTGTGCATTAAAAAACGTGGGTATTTTTACATTAACGTTATTGGTCGCACGTTCTTGGATGCACGTTGATGTGTTAAGACATCGACGTCCGTGTGTAGGGGCCTTTTCACACGGACCTTGATGTCTTAACACATCAACGTGTATCCAAGAACGTGCAACCTATAACGTTAATGTGGATGTAAAAATACCCACGTTTTTGAATGCACACTCCGGATGAACGCCACCGCGTTGATGTTTTCTGAATCGCTAGAATTTTTAAATGCGCATTCAAATGAACACCTCTTCTGCAAAAATCTCATGTTGTTTATAGTAATACCCTGTAATAATTGTAATAAATCATATATAGGACAAACTTTTCAAAATTTAGAAGAAAGATTTAAAGCACACAAATACACCAGAACACAAACCACAGCACTAATAAAACATAAAAACAATGAGAATCATACTTTCAACTTTAATAGCACAGAAATTTTAGAAATAGAAAAAGATCAAAAACGCAGAGAAATTTTAGAAATGTTACATATTCAAAAAAATTTAAATAATGTCGTAAATGATAGAACAGATATCAAACATTTTGGTTCAATATACGCAGATTTAATTCTTTAATTTTTCTAAGAAACAATATAAATCAAAACAAAATAATTCAACAAACAAACTCTAACCATAACAACTCATCATTTTAGACAAAATCTAAACATCTAAAAATTTCAATTTTTCTAAAGAGAAAGTATAGTTTAGAACATGTGATATCCAAAATTACAAGTAATGTATTTTTAAAGACAACAATCAAATATTTTAAACCTATTTTGTACATTACGTGGGTGAAGGTTTCTGTGGTTCCCTTCCCATCTAATATCAACAGACCTATCTGTTGATATTAGACTAAATATCACGTAATTAATAACTGAAGACGGCCACAGCCGCAATGAGAAATTTTTGAAAACAAGATAAATAGTACCCTATTCTTTGACTTTTCAAAATCAAAATAATTTGAACATTACGTGGGTAAAGGTTTCTGTGGTTTCCCTTACCATCTAATAATAACAGATTTGAATGTTAATATTGGACTGAATAGCACGTAATAAATAACAAAGAACGGCCACAGCAGAAAAATTTTAGTGAAACATAGTAGTCTTTTTCTATTCAAATTTTTTCAAATCAATAAATGTCAAAGAAATTTCAATTTTTTCAAAAGTTTTGATAAAGCCACGAATGTCGTGGCGAAACGTCAACTTTTCAATAAAATCGAGTTTTTTGAGATTCAACAAGCCTGTTATTACTAATAATTATCAAGAGATTATTTATATATATATATATATATATATATATATATATATATATATATATATATATATATATATATATATATATATATATATATATATATGGATCGCAAAATGTATAGGTACTGAGAAACTGTCACTGCGTTGGACATTCATTGTTATTGCGTTTTCAAAAATATTTTGTAAAAATATTGATAATTTCCTAGGTATAATGAAGGAACAACCTCAATGTGGCCAATAAAGCGCTATATCTCATCATGTTTCCAAAGGACAAGAGTTAAAGTGATGATTAAATAGTAATTTACGTAACAAGTTCAGAAAGTGATATTTTAGATGGGTAGGAGTTTTCCAGAACAATCCTCTCTTCATTTACGGGCAACTATTCTCAAATAGCTGCTTGGGCAGTTTCACCAATCTCATGTGAAATCATTCATTCTCACTTTCACTGATTTCCATTTCTTCGATTTGAAAAGCGAAGAAACGCAGATCAATGTTGCATGACAAGCACTCTGATAATAAAATATAAAGTTTTTTTTTCGTCAAAGCCGCCTATATAGATACCTGAAATCGACCAGAAAGTAAAGAAATCTGAAGTGAAAAAAATCTTCCTGGAAATAGTTACTTTCGGTACGATTTGCGTAAAGTGGTACCTACTTTCGATTTAATAAATCATACCGAAAATTATCAAATCAAAATATGCTTTATTGTCTTCAAAATTATACAATTCATTATCAAAGCGGAAAATATAAGATCTAAACAATGTAAAATATAGAAATAAAAACACATCAAGCGAAAAATATAATAACTGAACAATGTAAAACATAGAAATAAAAACACATCAAACCACATTTCCATACGAAATATATACAAATTTCATATTATTAACAATAGAACCGAGACTGTCAAAATCTTTTTAATCGAAGCTGACCTGTGCTATTCAATTTGGTCATATCGATCAATCTACGCTCAGAATACCTATTAGTCCTCTACAGATAAATGAGGTCTATCAAGAAAATAAGATTTTGCTCGTTCATTTTCGAGACGGCTGCAGAAAAAAATATTTGCAAGTGATATTTGCATTTCACAAAAGCCTAAAAAGATATAGTCATTGCAACATCTAGTTTTTGGCAAGAAACAATAACATAGTTGTTATATGCATAAATTTGGACTATTTCGGTAGTTTAAAACTAATTAAACAGAACAAAATAATAAAACCGAAATTTGAGTATATCGAGAGAAGAACGAAACTTTCGAACAATCCATTGAAAAATATTATTTCATTGCTCAAGAGGAAATTTGAAACAAACTAATCGTTTATTTTGATCATCAATATTAACAAAATAACTCTCATAATTCGTTGTAAGTACACTTGTTTTGGAATTATTAATGTATTATATACATAACATAAAGTGAACAAGGAAAATTCTACAATAATTTGAAAAATTATCAAACAACTTTCCAAGGGAGCTGGTTATCTAACAATGAATTTTAGAAAACGTCAAGTCTTCCCGAATCAATATCTGCATAGAGCTGTTTCGATCTTATTAGATCACATCAGTGCAGTTCACTTGGCTCGGAGTGTATTAGCAAATTTCTAATTGTTCCCCAAAACAAATCGCGATCGAGCTACTATCTAGATAACATTCCAGAGCGCCCTCCACCAAAGATATTGGAAACCAACAAGTCACCGCTTATCGAATATGTAGAATTCCGTCGCGAGAATACGTACTGCCTGACATGAAAATATATACTCTGCAACAGTGGCGTGTATGTTAATTCACTCCGACTCAAATAAACTGTACTGATTAGATCTAATGAGATCGAAAGAGCTGTTTGCAGATTTCGAGTGACGTTTTCTATAATTCATCGTTGGATTGTGAGTGTAGAATTCGCGTTTCGAAATACGTATAACCAGCCCCCTTGAAAATTTGTTTATAATTTTTCAAATTATTGAAAAATTTTCTTTGTATATACCTAATGTATGAAATTGACTATGGTCAACAAGTATGTTTTTCATGATTTGAATGTATTATATCAATAAAATGTTACATGCATTTTCACCCCGAGGCGAAGCTAATGGGGTTATAGTCTCACGACAAAAAGTTGGATTCTGGCCCGATTTTAAAAATTCCAACGGATATCGATAAAACACATATAATTTCATAAGGGAATTTTTATTCCCAATTTTTCCCCACGAAGAATAAAAAAATATAGCGTTTTTTAGATAGGCATCACGACATGCGCATGCGCCGAGGGGATTTATCATTCCTAGTGCTACGCAGTAGGATGTCCGGATTTTTATATATCTGTTCTACGTCGCTCTCGAGTTGTTTTTCATTTATTGATGTTTGTTTAAAGTAATACATATTGAGATAAATTTCGCAAAATAAATGTGGAACAGAAATATGCATCAGGCTATCTAAATATATGCAAAGCAATTCCGTGACTCCATATAAAACTGAAATCTATGTGAAAAGACACACGAACATGAAAGTTTAGATGTTTGAATTATATTAACGTTGCTATTTGTTTCATCTTTAAAAGACTTACAACCTCTGAAGGAGGTACTGGTAAACAATGTAAAGCAATTTTTTTCTCCGCCTCTCATATCTTGAAAAGAAACCACATAAACCAAAAACTAATGAAGATTTCATAGCTACGTAATTAGGAACATATGTGACTATCGTAACATTTTCGTAAATACAAGCTAGCGGGAATATAAAGAAGAATTCACATTGGATACAATTTAATTTCTTCCTGTTGGCACACAGAGCCGAGCATTATTTTTAAACAGTATTCTCCAATTAAATTGACTGATAAGTTTAGCCATATTTCTCAGAGTAAAATGAACTATGCCCCTTTTGTGATAGAAGATTCTACAGTGTTTAAATTTTGATAAGGAGCTTGCTACAGTAAAGTCGAGAACATGGGGAGGTTTCACATCGCGTGGTGTATATTTTGTTTATTTGGTGGTAGTTTCGGGATACCCGCAGCTTTATTATATGATTATAATGTAAAAGAAGCTGTAAGATTACCGAAAGGCGATGAAGTTTCTTCTGGACCTATTACTTTGAAAGTGCCAATCGTATTTTTCGGAGAAGCCTACGACACTATTTACGTGAGTTATTTAAGACTGATTATTCACCTTCGAAATGAAAAAAGGAATTGACTAGGTTCTAAATTATATACCATTATTCGGTAATATAAGAAATTGTGTCGTACAAGCTCTTCTGAGCGTCTATCGTGTATTCTCTAAATTTAATGATATCCACTATTGCGTATTGTTGTCTTTGTTATCAAGTTAATTTTCATGAATGAATAGTATTTTTGGTATTTCTTTTTCAGTAATTCAGAATTATTTTTCACACGAGTCATAGAGCTCATAGCAACACAGACAATAATTTATTTAAATTTTAGAAAATTTCAACCTACTGTCGATATTTAGATGTATGGTTCAAATTGTACATAAAATGGATATTTTGTTGATCATATCTTATTAATTTAACTTCTGTTGGATATTGTATGAAGGTTTAATCGTTCTCAGATTCTAAGGTATAAGTAGAATATTTTACATCTTCATTATAAATTTCACAAATTGTGCGAAATGCGACATTCTTGTTATAGACGAATTTCTTCATAAGTATATATTTTATATATTTTTTTTGAGCAATTGCTGCAATATTTATTATCACATGTATATCTTGGATATTTCAATTCTTAAAATATAATAATATTTTTTTCGAAACACATTTTATTATTAATATAATATATATAATAATAATAAAGTATAAACTTTAAAATAAAACACACTTGGCTTATGTTTCACTATATAAAAATATTTAGATACTGTATTTAGCAGTAACGAATAGTCGACATGTTTGGAGTTATGAACTCATCATCAAGACTGACTACAGTCACTAAACATTCGTGTTGAAGAACATAAGAAGTAAATTTTACAAAATAAAAATACCACTGGCTTCTCCGAACATTGTATAAAATTTAATCATTTCCTGGATATCAACAAAACCCAATTGTTACATTCAGGTAACAAAGGAAAGCGCCTTGACCTTCTTGAAATTCTCGAAATAAGTTCCGCCCATAATAGTCAATTACCCCTTGTAAACGAACAAATTGATTTTCAGGTATCACCTTTGCTTTTGTCTGTTTTATAAAATAAGATGTAATACTCTCCTGTAGTCAGTCTTGATAATGAGTTCATAAAGCGAAACATGTCGACTATTCGTTACTGCTAAATACAGTATCTAAATATTTTTATATAGTGAAACATAAGCCAAGTGTGTTTTATTTTAAAGGTTATACTTTATTCTTTATGATGTTTCACCAAGTGATGTGCGAGAATTGAATCTCAGTTATAATAATAATAATTATATGAATAATTTCACAAATTCATGAGAATATCTTGAACTACTTTTGACTGTTATCGGATATTTTCAAGATATCTCAGTTTCTCCATAATTGTTAATAGATAACCCGCAAATATTTATTCAATGATCTGTTCGTTGCTAGCTAAATTCCAATAACAAGAAAGAAATTATTCATTGAGTCAAAAGCAACGAAAAATTCGTTGATCAAACTCACAAAACAGTTGTTATTTATGATATAAGGTTTGTTGGTTTGTTGCATTTATTTTATAAGAATTGTGGAATCTGGTATATACATATACTCTTTCATAAATCTAACAAATTGTATTCTAATGAAAGTTAAAGGTCAAAATTTCATTAGGTCTTGTTTACATATGATTCAATCTATTTCTTGGGTTATTGAACTATCTACATATTCTCATACCACCAGGCTTAAACACAGATAACAGTTTTCCAATTTAGTTTCAAATGCAATTCAGAAGGAAAAACATTAACATTATATATATATATATATATATATATATATATATATATATATATTGAGAGAGTGATTTTCAAGAGAATGATGTCATATTTGAATAAATTCGATATTCTTAATAAAGCCCAGCACGGTTTTAGAGCTGGTTGCTCCACTCAGACGGCCGCACTGAAGTTTGTGGAATCAGTTTACGAATGCCTGGATTCAAATTTACATGTGTCAGGGATTTTTTTCGATCTTTCCTGCGCCTTTGATACTCTATCCTTCAAGTTCATTATAGATAAGTGTTATAATCTTGGCTTTAGAGGCATTTTTTCCGACCGGCTGCTTAGCTTTCTTCAACAGAGAACACTGTCGGTAAGAAACGATAAAACTTATTCCGGAGAGTATAATATAGATATGGGTGTTCCTCAGAGCTCTGTGATGGGACCTCTACTATTCCTGCTGTTTATAAATGACTTACCCTCTCATTTATCCTGCTTATTACTTATATTATTTGCTGATGACACATCTGTCGTCATCGCGGCCCGAAGTTGTGATGAGCTCCAGATAGCCTGTAAAAATATTATGGCTGAGTTCATATCATGGTGTCGCCGTAACAATTTGATAGTTAATGTAGGAAAAACAGCCTGTCTGTATTTCGGTTTAAGACACTGTGAAAGAAGTCTGTTGAAAATTGATTGTCTGGGCACTACTATTATTCCAGCTGATTGCACAAAATTCCTTGGGATCCACATGGATCGAAGTCTTAGTTGGTCAACCCACGTTGATGTCTTAAGCAAAAAAATTAATAAAGCTTATTTCGCTATAAGTAGACTGAAATCTTCTTTACCACCTAGTTCTCTTGTTGATGTTTATTACAGCCTTATCTACTGTCATATCTCATACAATATTTTGCTCTGGGGTGACTGTGGTTCTTTCACTAGAGTTTTTGTGGCACAGAAAAGAGTAATACGTCTCATTTTTGGTTTGAACCATCGAGCATCATGTCGGCCTATATTTGTCGCCAATAAATTACTGTCACTTCCATGTATATACATTTTTAAATGTCTCTTATATGCGAAAGATAATGAAAATAACTGGAAAAAGCTTGCTAGCTCGCACGATCATGGAACACGAAATTCACAGGTACTCCTGGTTCCTAAACATCGGACTCACAGTTTTGAACGTTCTCCACTATATCAGGGGGTCAGATTGTTCAATCATTTGCCCTCCTATTTGAAATCTTTGAACAAACTAAAATTTAAAAGAGTTATTAAGGAGCTATTACTACATAAGTGCTTCTATTCGGTTAAAGAATTTCTCTCTGATTCATTGATCACTCAGTGGGATGGTAGTTGTTGATGTAAATGTTAGAATAGAATTAACTTGTAATATTGACTTATCCTATACACATTGTTGAGTGTCCTAAAGGATCAATAAATTATTATTATTATTATTATTATTATATATATATACAGGTTGTCCTAATTGCCATGGGCCACTATTGCTATCTCGTTAACTATAATAACTACAAGGATGGTCAAATTAGATAAAATGTGCAGTTTTTGGAGGATATTGACAATCCGATTTCAGATTTTTTCTAAAAAATTACTATCTCGAGCTACGGGGGTTTTTCGAAAAATTGCTCAAAACTATTCGATCGAATATCTCAAAAAGTATAATTTTTACAAAACATTGGCGAGGAAAAAAATTTTTGCATTTTAAACGTTCTTCAAGTTGGTATTTTTTAAGGAAATTTAGTTTGTCTAGTTTTCGAGATATCACATGCAACTTTTTTTTTAGAATACGGACCTGCATTCTTCATTCCAAATTTTAAAAAAACTTTTTTTTTTATTTCAACGACATCTCCATATTCGTACCCCGAAAGGCGCTTAACGAATAGAATAATTTTTACAAGACTAGTGCGAAATTTGCTACTATACGGATCATTTAATGATCCTTCAGAATGGGGAACAACTGTAACGGCAGAGAATGGGAAAGATGAAGCAAATGCATTAGGTGTGTATCATCCACTTTGAATTTTGGCAAAAATAATTTTAAAAAATAAGGAAGTTTCAAGGTTTACTACATAACTTTTAAATTAAATGTTAAAAAGTTTGAATGTTTAAACACTTAATGATCAGTTTCTTTCATTACACGCTGCAACAGTCTGTTTATGTTATTAAAATAGGCAATTGTTTTATTGGTAGTCTCAACCACCTATGATGTTCTCATTTTTTTCAAAACTCAATAAAACTTAAATTTTGGCTTTTTATGATTAAAACGCAAACAAATATGAACATGTAATACATCGTAAGAATCAGAAAAAAAGTTTTTTCGAGAAATGGAATAAAAATACAAGTCCGTATTTAAAAAAAGTAACTTGATGGTAATATCTCGAAAACTAGACGAACCAAATTTCCTTAAAAATTACCAAATTGAAGAAAGTCTAAAATGCATGAATTTTTTTTTCACTAATTGTTTGTAAAAAATATACTTTTTGAGATATTCGATCAAATAATTTTGAGCAATTTTTCGAAAAACCACCGTAGTTTGAGATAGAATTTTTATTTTTCAAATATGAACTAGATTTCCAATGTCCTCCAAAAACTGCACATTTTGTCTAATTTGAGCAACCTTGTAGTTCTTATAATTACCGAGATAGCAATAGTGGCCTAACGCAATTAGGATACCCTGTATATATATATATATATATATATATATATATATATATATATATATATATATATATATATATATATATATATATATATAAATATATATCTATCTATATATATATATATATATTATAATATATATATATAGTATATATATATATATATATAATATATATATATATATATATATATATATATATAGATATATATCTATATATATATATTATATATATATATATATATATATATATATATATATATATTTATTCGAATATTGTTGTTGTTGGCTGTGATTTATTTTTAATCTTTTGATAATTATTAACAATAACATGGGATAGCTCTGGTTGAATCTTAAAAAACTCGATTTAATTAATAAATTGACGTTTCACTATGACATTCATAAGTTATTCAAAAATTTGAACCAAATAATTGAAAATTCCTTTAACATTTATTGACTTGATAAAATTGAATAAAAGATAAGAATGACTCTGTCTGTTTTTAAAAATTCTTTTCAGTCTCAATATTAACATTCAATAATTGTTTCATTAGAAGGCAAGGGAAACCACAGAAACCCCTACCCTATTGCAATGTTCGATAAAATAAAAACAATAATAGGGTACACATTTATTTAAAACAGAAAGAAATTAGTCACAGGGAAAAATATTAAAAAAGTAGAGGCATGAACTATCGATGTCACAGAAACGTCCATATGGAAGCAGCCGCTGACACCGTGTTTCGGACTCTTTGGTCCTCATCAGAACAGACGGCGTAGCTAAGTATTAGATTTGAAAATTTGAGAATGAAAAATAGTTTAATAAATAAAATCCTCTGTTATGGAAGAAAATCACTTATTTGTGGTTTATTGTTTGAACTCTCCGTATGGGAGATTTGGTCAAACTTTGCCGAACGGAGCGATTAAGTTCCCTTGCCTCTAATGAAACAATTTTGAATGTTAATATTAGACTGAGAAAGAATTTTTAACAAGACAGATCAATTCTTACTATATCAAATTTTAATCAGAGTCAATAAATGAGTCAAAGAATTTTCAATTTTGTTCAAATTTTTGAATTAACTATATGAATTCATAGTGAAACGTCAATTTTAATTAATTAAATCAGAGTTTATTTAAGATTCAACCAGCCTGTTTATGCTAATAAATTATCAAAGATTAAAAAATAAAATCACAAGGCAACAACAATTCGCGATAAATAATTAAATATTGCTAGACTGAAAATATGGCAATGATCCCAAACTACATTGTTTTAATATGTAAGTACCCTTTTTTCATTTAAAAAATTTGAAAATTCTAAATTAAAATTTTCATTAACCAACGGCTACTTACATATAACAAAAACAGAACTAATACCGATAATTTTTAGTGCTTTACATTGTTTAAATATTTCCCAAAACTAACTTTTGCTTTTTAATGTTAATTTACTCTTTCTGAGATCTCTCGATGGAATTAATCGCCTCCGTGGCAAAGTTTGACCAATATCTCCTCATACCGGAGAGTTCAAACAATAAACCACAAAATAAGTGATTTTCTTCCATAACAGAGGATTTTATTATAAACAATTTCATTAAAAACGGGTACTTCCATATAAAGAAACAGAACTATATACCGATCGATTTTTGCTTTACTTGTTTAAATTTTCCCACAACTAATTTCTTTTTTAAATATCAATTTACTTCTTCTAAGATCTCTCGATGGAATTAATCGCCTCCGTGGCAAAGTTTGAACCAAATCTCCCATACCGAGAGCAGTTCAAACATATAAACTCACAAAATAGAGTTGGATTTTCTCCATAAACAGAGGATTTTTATTTATTAAAAACTATTTTACATCTCCAAAATTTTCAATCTAATACTATCTACGCCGTTCTGATGAGGACTCAAAGAGTCCGAAAAAAACACGTGTCAGCGGCTGCTTCCATATGGACGTTCTGTACCAGATAGTTTTCTGCTCTAACTTTTTTAATATTTTCCCGTGACTAATTTCTTTTCTGTTAAAATAAATGGTAACCCTATTATTGTTATTTTCGAACATTGCATAGGTAGGGGGTTTCTGTGGTTTCCCTTGCCTTCTAACTGAAAACCCCAATTTTTTGAATGTTAAATAATTAGATCTGAAAAGAATTTTTTAAACCACCAGGGACAGATCAATCTTATCTATTCAATTTTTATCAAGTCAAATAAATGTCAAAAGAATTGTCAATTGTTCAAATTTTTGAATAACTATGAATGTCATAGTGAAACGTCAATTTATTAAATTAAATCAGATTTTTTCAGATTCAACCAGCCTGTTATTGCTAATAATTATCAAAGATTATATAATATATATATATATATATATACTATATATATATATATATATAATATATATACTATATATTATATATTATATATATATATATATATATATACAGGTATCCCAATGCGTTATATATAGTATATGAGAGACAGCCTGTATCTCCCTTTTAAAAATGCTGAATTGTAGTTGTGACGCTGGCACTAATATATATGAAAATGCTTTCATCCTTTCAGCTAGAAAGCACAAAATTAGAACTGTAAGTTGATTTGAACTCTCAACCTGTAAAACATCGTTCTGAATGAAATCGTTATCATTGTTAAATAGTTTCTTCGTGTTGAAAAAATTTATATTATAATATATATAAGAATATAATATATTATATATATATATATATATATATATACATGTGTGTGAGTGCCATCCTATTAATCATTGATGTTTCCATATATATTTTATTTCGTGATGATATGTTATCAATGAAATTGTTTCTTTAAATTATAATAGTCTTCAAAGATTTGTTCATTATTATTAATATCTATAAAATATACTACTATAAAAACTGAACGTAGTGAAATTTCGATGCCGGGTACATATTTGATTTCCAGAATTCTTATTGGACAAACATCGAACTTAGATCTAGAATACAATTGTTTGGTGATTCCATTCTACATACCAGTTTGATTAAGCTTGTCATCAGGTTTTTCCAAGACGACACCTATAATACTTCGTGCATCATTACGTCCCCTGTGGATCTATGATACGGAAACCCTAACAGAAGAGCCAATAGACTCCGAAATAATTTTCTCTATTTTTTCTGCATGTTGTATTGTTTTTCTTAGCAGTGTGGCGTTTTTTCAGTACAAGTTAATTCTTAGAGCAAAGCAGTTTCTTCTGAATAGGGGTTGCTTTTTATACTCAACTTTTTTTATTAGAGACCTAGTCTGTCTCGGAGAGTTCAAACGTGAAGTCTCTATGATGTAGTTCATTCTGGCCTGTTTGATTTTCTCAAGTCGTATCAGTGCAAATATTACTCACCGGAGAAAGGTTTCGGGATTATCGACCGCCGTTTAGCAAGCAGTCAAAATGTTGCGTGACCCCGCCTTCAACGGCCTGTCTGGCCGATAAGAAAACATAAGTTTAGATAAGCGTAAAAAATATTTTGTCAAATGCGCCCGGCAAAGAACTCTACTGCGATGGATTGAACGGAAACCAAAAACAACAGTTTGTGGATAACTACGGATCTTCCAAACTACAAGCAACACATTTCTGATTTGCTGTTTATGGAGAAATATAGACTCACATAAATTATATATTTCGAAAATTAAACTCCGCTTATTAGTGAAAAATGGTAAAATTAAAACTTTCGTTAGTATCAACTCCCTTGGCCTATTTTAATGTATTTTATAATTTACTACGAAATGTATGTATAACCGGATATACATACATTTACGGTAATAAATACATATATAAAATTCAATATACTGATAAACTAGGAAACTAGGATATCAAAAAGTAAGCAGAAATTTGATACATAGAAATTATCACATCAAATTCACAAAAAGTACGAACCTATAGTGTGCACTTTGACAATTTTTTCTGCGCATAAGGAGTCACTCATTGATATATGAACATTAATATCTATCTACTTATTTATATTATCAATAAGTTATTGTTTATATAGCACAACCACACAGAGCTTTTTTTTCTCATAATTATTTGAAATTAGTGATATCATTTATCAATGACTCGATCTAATTCGATAATATCGACATTTTTTCTAGTTGAATAAATCATAGGTATATTTATAATATTGATTGATACTGATAATTAGCTTGGTGAGGAACTGATCTTTAAAATATATGCTATTTGTCGTAGTACTTTACGTCAAAAGATTTACATCCCTACTTTTATTATTCGTCATTAAGTAATTAAATCAAAACTCAATTATATAATATGTTGAGGATTGCTGATTAAATAAGTCATATACGTTGACCTGTTTTTTCCAGTAGAATCGTTCGATGGGGTTGAGTGATAGAGCTGGAAAAATATTTTTCGTGAATCATATTAATAAATAACAAACATCAATAGGAAAATTTTTCTTGTCATTTATGACTCGTTTCCGCTATGATGCGCTCAATCGTTCTCGAGTTGTTCACGTAAACACGTGACCACCTAATCTCACGAAAATAGCTTCATCCACCTATATAAAGTTAGCATTACCACATGCGAGATGAAAGGTGCCATAATGTGATTAATTTGTCGCTTTTTTGTCGTGATTTTGTCGTGCAAAAAAAAAATTTGTCGCGAAATGATTTTTTTTTTAAACCAATGGTAGTGCTAACTCGATATTAAGTTAGCACTTCCACCTCTGGAAAACGGTCTTCCAATGATCGGACAAATGTCGCATCTGGTGCATAATTTGTAGCTTTTTTGTCGTGATTTTTGTCGTGCAAAAAAAAGTTTTTGTCGCAATTTTTTTTTTTCCTTAAATCGATGATAACGCTAATTTGATAGATTAAAAGTTAGCACTAACCAACCATCTTCTAACTATTCTAGATTGAAAGTCTCATCTCGCGCATATATCTGTCGTTTTTTTGTCGTGATTTCGTCGTGCAAAAATTAATATATGTCGCGAAATTTTTTTTTATTATTAAACTCTATCAATGGTAGTGCTAACTTGATATTAAGTTTAGCACTACCACCTTCTTTGAAAAAACGGTCTTCGCATGATCGCGACAAATGTCGCATCTGTGTGCATTAATTTGTCGCTTTTATTTGTCGCTTGATTATTGTCGTGCTCCAACAAAAAAATAAATTTTGTCGCGAAATTATTTTTCCATAATAAATCAATGATAGTGCTAACTTGATATCAAGTTGCACATTCCAACCATCTTGTGATATTCTGATGAAAGTCAGAAGTTATGATTTCAAATATAACAAAAAAAATTTTCAAGAACAACAATAAAAAACGCATTGTTTTTAAGTTCATAAATCATAATTTATTAACTTAAAAAAACAGTAGACTTAATGGAAAAATTAATAAATTTAATTACTTAATTAAACTTTTTTTATATTCTATGTTACCATGCCGTAATCTATTAAATTTTCGATAAAAAATTCGCCGATCGAAAATGAAGAAATGTAGCCGCTGCTAAATTAATTACCTTAACTATACACTGGTTGGGGATGTTATATTTTTATTTCGATAGTAGTACCATAAAAAAATTTGTCAAAAGTTACATGTGCAAATTATATTGTACGCATTATGTATATAATATCAACAAAATATGGAATATAGATGAATGAAAAAATCGTTTTTTCTAAATGTAGCGCTATATTTGCTTCCCCACGTCATGAAAAATAAATTATAAATCATTAAGGTCACTGTTATAAATACATTCCCAAATTCAAAATTTCCCGCGCTTGAAAGCTTGCATTCTTCTCGATATGTAACCCACCGCTAGATGGCAAGCCAGTGCTCCCTAGCCACTTTTAAAAGCATTGAAGTTTTGGACCAAGGTTCTTGGTCGCAAGGTAAGGAGTTAAGGGACAATACACCTTAATTTCATATATTTTAGGAAAATCTACTAAGTTGACGCAATTTCGTTCAATTAATTATATAATAAAAAAATAAAGGATAAATATGGATTCTAGAGAAACTTTAACCAGGGCTGCAAAAAATATGTATTTTTGAAGTTTTATACAAAAAACACATGTTTTTTTGAACGTTTTTTTGTTATATACATGGTTTTTATTGTTTTCAAATTTTATGTTTCAAACAAATGAAAACTTAAGAAAAAAACATTGTTTAAATCATATTTTTTTCAAACATAATATTAATTTTAAAACTATGTGAGTCTATTCGTCCGACTCATATATAAACTGTCTCGATCAGCTGTTGTTACGAACTACTCGCGCCACCGCCGTGAGCTGTGTTGCCGGTGAATCCCGAAATAAGAAAAAACCAATTGCTTTGAGGAACTAATTGGCTGGGGGATCCACAGACCATCATAAATTCGCATTGCAAAGTGGCTATTGCAAATAACGACTACTGTACTTGTTAGTTATAATTTATTTAAGAAAAGTTATTTTTGTGTTGTTTACCGTTTTTAAACGTAAGCAGGTGTTCTAAAAACAGTTGATTACAACAAAAATGTTTAAAACGAAAACAACCCCTGACTTCAACACGAAAATTTTTCACGGAGAATATTGTTTAATATTTCGACAACGAGAAAATCCTTTAGCGGAAGATCGTTTTTTGTTTTCCTCTCAATAACACATAAGTAATGGAAAACACGAACAAAGCATGAGCGGTGACAGGGGCCGCTATTGATTTTGTTTTATATATATATAATATATATATATATATATAACTATATATATAATATATATATATATATAGTATATATATATATATAATATATTAATAATATATATATATATATATTATATGTATTTATATAAAAAGAATATGAATTAAAAATAAAAAAGCATGGCAACTGGACGTATATTTCATATTTTTATCACACATTACGCTATTATTCCCTATGATTATCCCAGTAAATGTTCAGTTATTGCTGTTTTGTGTGAACTAAGACAACCCTCCATAAGCTTCGTAGGAGTATTGAGAGAGACTTTTGAAAATTAGTTGGGCCAACAATTCGACTTTTATCAAATTAAAACGAACACAGTTTTTCTCAAAGTTTCCAAATTAATTTTTTTTCAATGTGTAAGGAAATGAGTATTTTGGGCGAGAAGTTTTTTTTTACCACCACTCATTTTGTCTTATACTAAGACTCTGTTTTTGAACAGATTAGAAACCATTTGTTAGGAATAAATTTAATTGAGTTTCTATGAAAAAGAGCTATTATCAATCGAATTATATTGAGCCTTAAGAATATGCATTGTATAGTGACCCATCAATGGTCTTACTTTATGGTCAACTATGGGAATATAAAATTCATCAGAAAAAAATAATTTCGCGACATATTTAATTTTTACACGACAAAATCACGACAAGAAAATGACGAATTATGCGCGAGACGAGATTTTTATCAGAATATAAGAAGATGGTTGGAAGTGCAACTTGATATCAAGTTAGCACTATCATCGATTTATGGAAAAATAATTTCGCGACAAAATTTTTTTTTGCGCGACAAAATCACGACAAAAAAGCGACAAATTATGCACCAGATGCGACATTTGTCCGATCATCGGATGACCGTTTTCAAGAGGTGGTAGTGCTAACTTAATATCAAGTTAGCACTACCATTAGGTTTATAAAAAAAAAATTTCGCGACATATTTAATTTTTGCACGACGAAATCACGACAAAAAAACGACAAATAATGCGCGAGATGAGACTTTCATCAGAATATTAGAAGATGGTTGGTAGTGCTAACTTGATACTAAATTAGCATTATCATCGATTTAAGGAAAAATAAATTTGCGACAATTTTTTTTTTTGCACGACAAAATCACGACAAAAAAGCTACAAATTATGCACCAGATGCGACATTTGTCCGATCATTGGAAGACCGTTTTCCAGAGGTGGTAGTGCTAACTTAATATCAAGTTAGCACTACCATTGATTTAAAAAAAAAATCATTTCGCGACAAATTTTTTTTTTGCACGACAAAATCACGACAAAAAAGCGACAAATTAATCACATTATGGCACCTTTCATCTCGCATGTGGTAGTGCTAACTTTATATAGGTGCTTCATCCCCTACGATCTGGGTGGCCAGTTCTGATCTCCATAACGTGAGATGATACGACCCGGAAATTTCTCCCATTATAATACAAAAATTTTGCTCTAAGTATGACAAGTTGCGCCGTGTCGCTGCAACCACAAGTTTTCAAAATCCATACACTGCAATCGAGGTCAAAAATTCAGCTCATCATTCTGCGATAATATCGCCAGTCAAAACATTATTTATCGAATTATCGAAGAAGTAAGATCCCATCACACCACCTTCTCGAAAATTCTCACGGAACATTGACTCTCAGTCGATTGAAGTATTATGTTAGGATTGTCGTTGCCCAAAATCCAATAGTTATGCCTGTTGACGGAAACTTGTCATTCGCACTTTGGTTTTCAAATACCTAATCGGCAAGTTCTCGCCGTTTCCATTGGTTGATAGTAACTGTTGCACGATTCGCTGCATGGTACCTACTCCTCAATAAGTTATTGATGTGAAAAATTATTTTAATTCGAATACACAATCAGTTCTGAAAATTGAGTCTCCGAAAAGCAATTGCTTGAACAAGTCAAAATCATTTCATTCAGACAGCACTTAAGTTGAGTTCGAAAACGATCGCTTTTAATATATCGGGTTTATTTCTTATAGGTAAACAATAATGGCCTTCTCTCTTTTCAAACCGAAATACCAAATTTTCTCAACTTGGAATTTCCTCTGGACTATCCTGCTATAGCACCCTTTTATTCCAACGTTGACACCACTAACGCCGGAACGGTTTCCTACTATGAAACTGAAAATCCTGGCCTACTTCAGAGAGCCACAGAAAATATTCACGACCAATTTCTTGAATATGGAGACTTTCAAGGAACCAGTTTATTCATCGCAACATGGGAATCTGTCGGTTACCATGACAAGAAAGCGGATAAAGTAAACACCTACCAAGCTGTTATAGTAACAGATGGCTCGAATTCATTTGTGGAATTTTTGTATCCTGAGAATGAAATTCAGTGGATTCAAGGAACGGGAGATGAATCTGGACTTCCTGATGCTAGAGCTCAAGCTGGATTTGTTTCTGGAGAAGGGAGTGTATTTACCTTGCCTGCTTCTGGTACAGAACAAGTTGAAAATTTAGAAAAGTAAGCGCAGTCAGATTCTAAGAATTCAATTTCCAAAATTCTTCTTTTCCTGTACGAACAGAATTTTCAAAATTTTATTATGTATGAACATATATTTCTAGATGGTCCAATATGAATTTACTTGGTCAATGGACATTCAAGATCGATGAGAATGATATAGAGGAACCAGATCAAAATAACGATGGTATGCAAATTAAACTAAGAAGTTACTTGAAATGACAATTATAATATTTTTCAGAAAAACCAAACCGAATTCCTGGAAATACCTGTGCTGAAGCTCCAACGTATTGTCACGTACATGGTAGATGTATAGACTATGAACAAGGCTTCTGCTGTGAGTGTAATGAAAATTACTATGGTAATGGACGTTTTTGTGTCAAGAAAGGCAAGTGAAACAGAAATATATTCCTAGATTTCTAAAGATAGTTTTTTTCAGATGCACCTCTCAGGGTGAATGGAAAAATTACTGGGACAATTAATGGCGAAAAACTTGGAAACATTGATCTTCAATCATATATTGTCATGGTAGATGCTAGGGCATATACAGCTATATCTAAAATACCCGAGTCTATTGGAGTAGATATTCAATCACTTCAAATATTAGGAAGTGTTATAGGATATCTTTTCGCGAAACCTATCCGAGGAGCAATAAATGGTTATCAACTAACCGGAGGAGTTTTCAACCATACCGCCCAATTGTTCTTTCACAATACTAATCAAAGTATTGTAATCACCCAAAAATATCACGGCCTCGACTTATTTGACCAACTCCGTTTAGAAGCAAATATCCAAGGAGAAATACCAAATTTACCGGACGATACTAAAATTATCATAGATGAATACCAAGAAGAGTACACTGTTACATCTCCTGGCATAGTTCAGTTATCTTCCAATAGAAAATTTAAATATCTAAATGAAAGCGGAGCAGAGATAATTCATCCATATTCTGTACATCAAAGTTTTCAGTTTGAAGAATGTAAATATCGAAACTCTTCATACGGAAATACATGGAAATTGAAAGTTGGTAAAAATTTCATTAGCTATGAAGCGACTGAACAAATCATTAGATTCGGACTGAGCAACAAGATCACACCTATAGGAGGTGAGAGATTGATGAATTATTGCATAATTATTTTTTCAAGATCTAAACCTCCAATACTATAATAACGATCTGTATACACTTTTAGTCAGAAAGGTTTCTTCTTCCTATACCATTAAGTTGTTTCAAATTTTTATAGCTACAACGTTAACTTCACAGCTCATATTTACTTCTTAGGTTGACAAATAGTGAATAGTTGTTAGTTGGAACTTTCAGATATGAAGCTTTTCAAGAGCTTCAAATTAATCAATTAAATTTCATTATTAATTTTCTTCAAAGGTGTTAAAAATTAAATTACATCGCAAAGAGCTATTTGTAACATAATCATCAATATAATAATACTTTGAAAAATGATATAATACCTACATTTACAACTTGACTTATTAATTGAAAAATACTGCACTTCCACCAGAAGTTAATTCTTTAGTGATATTCATTAGTCATCTAATTTTTCACAGATTTTGACCCATGTCAAGAAGGGCGTACTAAATGCCAAGAAAACAGCGTGTGTGTGGTAGAAAACGACTCGTACCGTTGTGCGTGCAAACCAGGTTTTCAGTATTTTCGGGCGGAAAATGAAAGTACAATTTGTGGTGATACCAATGAATGTGCTATAGGGATCGCAGACTGTGATTATAATGCTCAGTGCATCAATCTCATTGGCAGTTATCGATGTCAATGTAATCCTGGTTTTGAAGGTGATGGACGTGTTTGCCAAAACTCAGCCAGTTGCTCAAATGTTAAATGCAACGAAAATTCCGAATGCTTTGAATCCAACGGAGTTGCAGAATGCCGGTGTGTTCCTGGTTTCACTGGAAATGGTCAAATTTGTCAAGCTAAAGTTGGACAAAGTTGCCACATTGCTAACAATTGCTCCCCCTATGGAGTATGTCAAATAGATCCAGGAACCGAAGAATATCACTGTCTCTGTCAAGCTGGCTTTGAAGGAGATGGTTACCAATGTACGAAAATATTAGTCACTTCAACTTCAACAGAAGGATATCCTATTACAACCGAAGTTACAGAGCAGTACTATTCTAATTCGAGTGGTACAGCAAGTATAAGCCAACCTAGTTCTACTGAAGGAGATGATTCTGTTCCTACTGAAGCTACTTTTCAAACAACAACTGACAGAGTTCCTCAGAGTTGTAACCGAACTGCTTGTTGGTGCCCAGAAGGATTTCTGCTCGATGAACAAACACAATACTGTATACGTATAGAAGATTACACGGAAATGTCAACGATTCCAAATAATGGTATGAAATTATTTAGCTATTTACTTAAAATTGAAGGATATATAAATTGAGAACAAATATTAGAATTAAGTATAAATCTTTTATGATGTCATGACAAAATATATATGAATATGATGTTTCATTATAATTGAATTAGCCAAACAACTAAGTACAATGTTTTCCATCACAAATATTCTTTTCAGTGGGTTGTGATGCCCTCAACAATTGCCACAAAGATGCACAGTGTCTATATGTACCAGATAATTCTTCATATTCTTGCATCTGCAATGAAGGATTCGAGGGAAGTGGTTTAGAATGTACAGGAGTCAGAGTTTCTTGCATGGTTGAAAATAACTGTGACGTTCATGCCACCTGTATTTACGATAACGCACGAGGAATGTCTACATGTGTTTGTATGAGTGGTTTTGAGGGCGATGGGTACACTTGTACATTAGGTATAATAATAAGAATTTTTATTTATATTATATATTATAAAGAAAGAACAAAAAATACAGTACCTAATATACATGGTTTCACATAATAATTTGAAAAAAAATTTTAAGTGGAAAAATCGAATGGAACTTATTCCATAGGAAATTGTTAACGTATATATCTTAATCATAATTTCATAAATGTATAGTAAAATTGAATGGAGATCTTTATAAATTATTTTATCCATTATTGATCTCATCGAATTCAATATGCTTAGTCAAATTTAATTTTAAGTTGTATACTTACCTCATGTTTTTTGAGAAAGTTAACTCTTATTGCAATCATTACCTTATACGTATATAAAATTTTGTTTCAGCCATCTGTTCATCGAATGACGATTGTTCTGCCACCGAAGAATGCCTTCAGACAAACGCACGAAGATACGAATGTGTTTGTAAAGAAGGTTACATGCGTGATTCTCAAAACTTATGTGTGGATAACAGCAGTAGCTGTGGAGGAGGAACTTGTGTGGAAAACGCAGAATGTTTGTTTGATAATACCTATGAAATCCAGTATTGTAGTTGCAAAACGGGCTATGTTGGAGATGGTATAACCGAATGTAAAATAAAACCTGTTGGTTGTAACATTTTGAATAACTGTGGGTTACATGCGGTTTGTTTGTATGATGACCAAAGCGAGATATATGGTTGTAAATGTCAAGATGGGTTCTACGGTGATGGTTTCGTATGTAACTTAGGTAAGTATATAGTATTAGTTATGAAATATTCATTTTATAAAAAAGGGACTGATGAAATATTGAACGAAGTTTCGTCATTCGATTATGTACCATCAGAAATACATTATAAAACAAAACGAACCCTCAACATTATTGGACAATTGGAAATTAGAGTATAACAGGACATACATTGACTCTAATAGCCACTTATTCAGTCAGTTTATTTCTAAATGACAAATTCCTCATCTTTTGATAGTGGCAGAAAATAGTTTCAACTATCTTAGACTTTTCAGTGAGTAAGTACTATCAAATGTTGACAAGATCAAATGTCAACTCGATAAGCTATTCTTGGAATATATTTTTCGGAGATATTTCTGTATACCTAAGACATTTATTATTATTATCTGCGCAAAAACTTCATAAACATCCAATATGTCTAATTTATCCCAAGAATCACCGAGTAATTAATTCAATTATTAGGCGGTTTTACTAATTTCAATCCAACATTGAAAAAACTCTTATCACATAGTTAAATGTATAGAAGTGAATTTGAAATTTCTTTCAAAGTATGTTAATATGCTGTCAACTTTAGTTAACATGCATCTACATCCTCGATAAATATACTTTCTTGTCTCTTCATAATCGATTACTCTGATTCATGAGCTTCTATGAATAAGGGTAATAGAAAATGTAAGCTAGTTTTTCCTTATTTTCACTCTCATAACTAAATGTTATTATAATTCATTTCATTTGTTAATGATAGAACTACTGCTCTCATTTGTGTAAAATACCTACTGCAAAAAGTATCATCAGGAGATATTAACTACCTTTGAGAAGTGTATTCTTTTGTAAAATTCAAAGCATTGAAAAATGCCTTGGTTTTTCCATTTGAAAATTATTCCTCTGTTGTACTCCTGGTGAAACATCGTTTGGATCAATTAATTTGAAAATAGGTTCTACAAATATGAAGATGTGCAACAATGAATAATGGCTTATCATCATTCATAGTTTGTAGAAATAATAGTGGTCATTTTAATATTGATTTTCTTCCGTGAGAACCTGTAAAAAATGCATGACATTAGGATTTCCAAACAATATGTTTAATCATGGTTGCTGAACGTATGTTATAATAGGACGAACTCATCAGGAGTTCCCACTAGAGTGGAAGCCTCACCCAATTGAAAAGAACAAAGAAAGCTCACGAACTACCACCTGTTTGTTAAGTATCTGTTTTATAAAACTTAATGTTGAGTTAATGACATGCATTTCATTTTAGTGTAAAGTTTTTGATCCTCAAGCTGTATTATTATAATAATTTAAAACAAAAAACACCACACAGAGAATAACAAAAAATATAGATAAATAATTTGTATACATTCATATCATACTATACGTTAATATCCTACTTATATACTTCCACAGTGCAGAACTGCCTCACCATTCCATCTCTTTGTCATCCTGATGCGTCTTGTGTCGCTGACAGCAGTAGACAGTACAACTGTATTTGTAACCATGGATTCATAGGTAATGGTACCACCTGCAGGCGCAACCCGACCCACGAAGGTGGTTTTCTATTATTGAACCAGGGTATGGCAACCTTGAAATTACCTTTGAGCGAATCAAAAGAAAAATTCGGAAAGGCGGTACAAGTGAAAGCTTCTCAGACTGCCGTTGGTTTGGATATTGACTGCATCGATGGAAAATTTTTCTGGAGCGATATTACTGGAAGGGCAATAAGAACGGCTTATTATAATGGCAGCAACAAGGAAGACTTCATTACTGGAGGTAAATCATATATTTCCACCAGATCTTTCAGTTCGCGTCATTTTTGCTTTTCCGTAGCTGATCCTTTCATTTCTAGATATAGGATCTCCGGAAGGCATATCAGTGGACTGGGTGTCCAGAAATATATATTGGACAGATTCAACCAAAGATACTATTGATGTGGCAAGTATAGACGGAAAGAGAAGAGTAACATTAATTAATACAGATTTGGTGAATCCAAGAGGCATAACAGTACATCCACAGAGAGGGTAAGAATTAAATATATCTCATTGAATATATATCTAAAATGGATAAGGTAAGGTGGGGTAAGTGTGTAGCAATATTTGGAAAGTTCGTATATACACCATATTTTTGAACAAAGCACTAGAGTTGCAGATCTCAAATTTTGGCATAACATAGTTATGGGTATTGCCTACAAGTCCTCATAATAAAACTTTGATATAGTCACATTTTCGCATTTATTTCTATATTATATATATTTCTGTGCCCTTAGTACACACTTCTCCTATGAAACGGGGAAAGTGTGTATGCAAGCCAAATGCAATGCAATATCAAAGAAATGTGGAAGTCTGGCGCAAGTGTGTAAAAACTGCGATATTTTATTTTTTCGAATGGTGCAAAAAAAAAATTTTTATCTTACAAGAACTCTTCAAGTAACAAAGTTTTTAACAAGAAATGGACATTAAACTGAATAACTAAAAGTGAAGAAAAACATGAATATATCCTAAAGTAAAGTAAAAATACTTGAATAAATGAGTTATAATATTAATGAACATTATAATCTTTAAAAAAAAGTCTCAAATCGATGCAGACCCCTTTTTACTAACAACTGGCTTTGGAAGAACTATGATAATATTTTGAGTTCCAGTGAAAGCACATTCCTCAGGATCAGCCAGATGAAATAATTTGTAGCAGTTGATCTAACGAATGAACGTTTCTTAAAATTTTAAGTTTTACTATTCTTCGTCTTCTTTTTTTTGTTGACGGTAACATGAATACTACCAATATCAATCACTAACATCTACATCTAAATTTTTTTTTTGTTTAGTTCATTAATAAATGTGATCATTCTTCCTGATTCTCTAAATTCTTCGTCAATATCATCGTCACTCTGGTCTTCACAAACTTCTTCTTCATCTGATGATGTTTCTGATTCACTGACTACGTTAGAGACTTTACTTTTGTTCACTGTCTTCTTAATTGGTTTTTTCTATAAATGTTTAATCACCTCTGGAGCAGTTATAATTTCAGCTCACCGCGATTTTTCTTCTAGGTTTCTTGTCTTCTTTTCCTCTGTGTTGTTTCCCATTTCCAGAAGCAGCTCTTCAAATAATGAGCTTTTCTCATGTTCACTATTAGTACAGCACTTGTCAGTCTGAATTAATACATACTTCCACAGAGTAGAATTTTAGTGGGAAAAGTGTGTACTTAGTACCAATAATAATAAACGCTTAATCTAAAATAAAAATAACGACTGTAGGTTAAAATTGAACTGTTTCTTACCATATTGGCAGTAGAAAAACTTCAAAAACTCACTTGGAACTATGATGTCAACACGATGAGTAAACGTCTACAACTACAATGCACTGTGTATGGTGAGAGGTTATGAAATATTAGCTTTTTCCGCCTATATAGCAATTATCTTAACTTCGGCTGTAGCTTACAATGGCCTATAATGAACCTTTAGATACTGTTTTATAGATGGCCACACCAGTATGTTATCGGAATAAGAATTAGTTGGCGCTTACACACTTACCCCGAAAACACACTTACCCCACTTAACCTTACTTATTATTACATTACAGTAAACTATTTTGGAGTGACTGGGACCGCCGACATCCTAAAATCGAGTGGGCCAATCAAGATGGTAGCGAACGAGCTATATTTCTTGAAGGAGATAGCGTATCTCTGCCAAATTCACTAACTATCGATTTTGATACTGAAGAATTGTGCTTTGCTGATGCTGGTACTAAGAAAATCGAATGTATTCAGATAGATAGCAGACAGAAAAGAACATTGGCTACAAATTGTACGTATCCATTTGGAATAACTGTGAATGACCGCTACATCTTCTGGTCGGACTGGATATCGTGAGTATAGTCAAATAATAAGAGATTCTACACTAAGTAGAATATCAAATCCTACCTTGTTGTTCAATGTAAAAATTAAATGATCAGTTTAGATAAATCTACAGTTATGTGTCATTTGGGGACAGTAATTTCTCAAACGTGTAATGAAAAATTATCATATCAATTTGAATTAAATAAATAACTTTTGTGCATATATATTCAAAATTTAAAATGAGGATTTTGTAGGTCCTTGATAAATTTATAACATCTTTTCACAGGAAACGAGTAGAAAGAGTAGATAAACGCACTCTAGAACGGTTACCTCCATTACCTCTTCCACTAGTAGGAACTGGAAGCAGATTATTCGAAATTGTTGCAGTGCCTCTGAGGTGCCCAAATCTTCAAAATATATGCCAATTCAGAGATCAATGTCCACCTGAACATATATGTCTACCAAATGGACATGGAAGCAAGACATGCACATGTACATACAAGGCAAATTCACCTCTAGAAAAACCGACTTGTATTTTACCTAGTACTCAAAAACAGGTTAGCTTTTTCTAATTCATGTCAGCTCTTGCACTGAGTGTAGCAGTTGATTCACCAAAATATCATCCGAACCACAAAGTTTCATTCTAGATTTTTTTCTGAAGACCACTGCGTAGTTACTCCCACTATTGCTTTATCTGTAATCGAAGTTTAATTTTATTAAATTAATGCATCATTGTTATGACAAGCAGGAACAGTTTTATGTATCTTTGTTTGAAATTAATTTATATGTCTTTTAATACTTTCAAAAATAAACGATAATTATATTTTCTTCTTTTATTCAACCTAACCTATATGATATTTCGCGATCTCTTGCACAAGATTAACAAGATCTATCAAAATTACACAAAGGAATATACTAGGCATCTCCAATTTGTTAATATTGATGATTTAAGCGTTATTCTTAGAAGCGGAGCGAATTATTCGAATAATATCTGATTCAGCCGGAGGATCATAAACCAGATTTATTCACAAACATAAATGAATTGAACAATTGAGCATGTATTTATTTTACACACACTATACTAAAAGGCTCAGACCTTTGAGTTATCAGTTGAACTATAGTCCATAACGCCAAAAGGAATATTCACAATGCGACACAATCAATTACAGTTTGATAATCAAAAAATAAATTTTTGCTTTCTGATGTTCACATCAAAAAATATGAATACAAGGTGTCTACTCAAGTCAGGATCTGAAATTCCCTGAGAAACAAGATACACTTGTGAAGGACACGTTTACAAAAAAGACAACAAATATAAAAAAAAGAAAAGTAATATAACATCTAATAACAAGACACTTAAAGGCTAATTTATATCCGTATCAAAATATTCCCCCTTGCTGTAAAAACACTTCTCGAGTAACAAAAACTTAACTTCTTTTTTGAATCTTCTGTACTCCAAAACCTTCAACCTATCGGGCAGATGGTTAAAAAATTTGAAAAATTTGATGCCATTATACATAGGTGACTGCTGAAATTTAGAAGTTCGGTGTTTTGGAATACAGAGAGTTTCTCTATGCCTTGTTTCATAATCATGAAACTCAGAACACTTACTCAATGATAAAACATTTCTACGAGTGTACAAAAGACATCCAAGAATATAAATACAAGGGAAACACAGTATTTTGCACTTTATAAAAAAGGGTTTACAGGTCTCCTCAGGTTTCAAGTTAAAAATCAAACGTATTATTTTCTTCTGGGCAATGAATACTGAATTGCTAAATGAGGAATCACCCCAAAATAAAACGTTATAGTTGAGGTGACTGTATGCAAGTGAATAATACGAATTCATTAGAGAATCCTGTGGTAATATAAGTTTTATGCGTCTCAAAGCGTAAAATGCGCTACTCAATTTTCTGCAAACGTGATCCCTTCACTCTAAATTTTTATGAATATGTAATCCAATGAACTTGACACACTGAGAAGGCCTCAGCTCACCGAACTGAAGATTTAGGATTAATTGAGGATCTGATTCCCTCATCTGAAAGTGGACAAGTTCAGTTTTGCTTGCGTTTAATATAAGAGAGTTCCTGAAACACCAATCCCTGAAGTACCCGACTAGTGATTCACAACCTGCCCTGAGTTCGTCAAAAATTTGTGCAGAAAAAATTAACGAAGTATCATCCGCAAACAATACAATCTTGATATTCAGCAAATTGAAGAAATGGTTCGTGATATAGTCAGGCAAGTCATTTATGAAAATAATAAAAAAAAGTGGTCCCAGGACTGAACCCTGAGGCATGCCCATTTCTAAAGGGTATCTAGCTGAGCTATGTTGCCCCACCCGCGCAATCAACCATCGATTGGTCAAAAGCTTCGTATCCACTCAAGGAAAACACCCCTGAAACCTAGATTGAACAATTTATCCAGTATAAATTTGAAGTATGTACAATTACAAGCGGTTTTAACTTCTATGCAATTTGCAAGCGAGATAATAGAAGATGCATAGTTATATTTCAACCTAAAAGGAAAACAGTTGGGTATATTAATTTAATAGAATTATCAGAATTTTCACATTTTGTACTCAATTGTTGAACGACAAGAACGTGCCTTAAATTGTCAATATCTATGGAACCAACAGGAATTCGACTCAATGTTGATACGATTGCATAGATTATCATACAATGTATATGAACTCTAATTAGAATTGTAAAAAGTAATTATGAGTTTGGATTAGTCTGCAATTATTCATTAGAAGCAACATTGTGTGGTAATTTACATCTGTCTGAATACATAGAAGTAATAGAAGAACTTATCATTCCGAACTTTATCATATTATGGGTCATAATCTTATAATTGAATATAGAAAAACCTATGTACAATACAAATATTTTCCGATTGACTTCAAAAACTTTTAAATTTGTTGAAAGAAAAGTACCGTATCATTCATCTTATCACTAATGTTCTAGTAAATTGGAACAACCGACACTTCTTAAATCAAAAAAATCCTAAATTTGATGAAAGTCTAACCAACAGTTTCTAGGTGAATGAACATGTAATAAAATTGATCACTGAATTGAAACAACAGCTTATGTAAACAATTCTCAGCAGTACTACTTTTCACAGAAAATATTACCTCTTCTTGTAAACTTCAAAGAGTCCGTTTGTTTCAACATATTTAGTTAAACTGATAGTTTTTACTAATAGTTCTATATACACGAAGTCATGCCAAGAAAGAAACGTTGTATACGCTCTTCCTTTCGGTCGAGAAAAGCCGAAATTAAATTAACAACACTAATTGAACTTACATTTTATTTTTTTCAAAATCAGTCGAGGTAAGACTACAGAAATCCAATTTATTCTAAAATGCCAAAACATTGATCAAATATACACTTTAAAAATAGTGACAGAAATTATATCACAAATAAGATTAATTGAATAAAATTTAAATAACATTTACATCTAGTAAATATGAAAGTCACGGCAGGATACACTCGTTCAGTAGTTTATATCACTTCACGACTTACAGTCCCAATTTTCAACACAATAATATCTTCAAG